>OX451740.1:301147131-301530568 GCA_948472305.1 Vicia faba | reverse complement strand
CAAGAGTTGAATCTATCAGATGTTCAAGTTGTTGACCTTTTGCATAATTACTTGGTTTTGAAGTAAAAAGTGAGAGTTGACAATGCTATGGCTGTACTGGCTTGTAACCTAGCTGCACAAAGTTGTTGAACTTTGCCTGACATTAGGGAGCCTTGTTTTCACAAAGGGCTTGGTGTATGGCTCAAGAAATGCAATTTGACATAAAGCATGCTTTATGTAAATGGAAGTGCTACCTTTATGCCGAAAATAGATTTATTCATTTGTGCCAAGCTTTGTTGATCAGAATAAGACAAATGTCCAATGTATTTTCATTTAAATAAGGAGTGTGAATTGGTTTAGAGACATGTAATCAAGTACAAAGCTAGATGGACAGATTTTGCACTTGTATGAACATGTATTGGCCATGGATACAAAGTGAGTTTTTGCCCAACTTCAAGCATTCGATTCTCCCTAACCAAAAATGTGTTTGAGGAGTTCTTGGATAATTTGGAAAGCTTGCAACAAGTACTATAATCCATCTTTGGAATGAAACTTGAGACTCCAAGTGGAACTATGTGAAAAATGGCCAAGAAGATAGGGCAAAATCCTGCCTAAACTAGGGCAAAATTTCTCTAAGTTAAAAGTTTTAGGGACCCTTGTTCCAAAAATCATAACTTGAGATCCAAAATTCTTTTGAGAAAACTTTGTGAATAAACGTTGTAGACTTTGTGATGGACTACAACTTTCATGTTGTAAGTTTTATTTGAATCCATTTGAATCTTGGTGAAAATGTGGGACAAAGTTAGGAAAAATTAAGAAAATTTCATAACTTAGAAAATTTCTAAGTTATGAAAATTTTCAATTTCAAACCCTAATTTACAACTTTGGGTTTCTTGATGAACAAGTTTCATAATTTGACATATCTTGATGAAAAATGACCATTGGCACTTGATTTTGACCAAAAAGTCAAAGTTTGACTTTTCACTGTACAGTCAAATTTTGATCAGTTGACTGAAAAATTTATCTGTCAATCCAATGCATTTGAGATCTTTTGGACTTGTTGAATAGGTCAAGATAATGTCATTGAGTCCTTGAGTCCATGGTTGAAATTGATTTGCCATTGGCTAGGTCAAACAGCCAAAAACTGCCTTTGTACAGTCAAAACCCTAAAAATGACCATTTTGCCCTTTTGGTGATCTGATCAAATTTCTTGTGGATTTGTGGTATAAACTTGATCAAATGGTTCATATGAGTTCATAATGTTTATGTGGGTCAAAATTCATGGGGTTTGACTGTAAATTGGTCATAGTTGACTTTTTCCCCAATACAACTGATTTATAGGTCAACTGTCCAATTGACTGGGCAAAAATTTGATTCAAGGCTTGAAACTTGGTATGGAGAAACTTATGAGTCCAAAGTGAAGTATGAAAGTCAATTTGGGCATTGAAGGTCCAAAAATCCATGTGCAAACTCAAACCCTAATTTAGGTCAACAGTGCAAGGATGTGTCTTGAGCAGAGCAAACCCTAGCTTGATCTTGAGTTCCAAGAGCTTTGTGATGAGAAATACTGATAAAATGAGAGGGCAAATTTTGGGGTACAACATAGGGTTTTGAAGAAGCCATTATGAGTGTTCTGTTCCAGTTCTTTGATCCTAAGCATCACTATTTTACCTTTCCAAATTATCATTTGGTACCCATAATGGAAGAGTTCGCTAAGCTACTCGGAGTACCTATTCTTGATTAGACATCCTTCATCGGTTTAGAGAAAGTTATAAAACCTGAAGATATTGCAACAACTTTACATATGAAGCAATCCAATATTGTATCTAATTGGGAAACAAGAAGTGGAGTCAAGGGTCTTCTTGCTAGATTTCTGATAGAGAAAGCTTAGTTGTTTCTGGATGCTATAAGTTTTCATGCTTTTGAGGAGATCTTGGCTCTGTTGATCTATGGTTTGGTACTATTCCCTAATCCAGACCAACTCATATATGTGAACGCCATCAAGATATTTTTTACTCATAATCTTGTGCCTACTTTGCTTGGAGATATTTTGCACTCTCTTTTGCACTCATAATCTTGTGCCTACTGGGCTTAGAGATGCCATCTAAGATTGGTTTGTTGAACATCAGAATGGTATCCGCATTTGGAACGTATCTGAATTGTATCTGGAGACTGGATTTGTATGAGCAAGGGAATGGCGTCTTTGTTTAGAGCGTATCCGAGCTGTAACTATATTTGAATGGATAACAGAGAAACATCTGTGTATGGAGCATCTATGTGCTGGGGATAAATTCCGAATGAGTGATAAAATGGCAACCGCGTTTGGGGCGTATCTGGGCTGTATCTGAAGTTGAGATCTGTATGAGTAGCAGAATGACTTTCGTGTCTAGAGTGTATCTGAAACTGTAACTGGGATCTGAATAAGTGACAGAATGACTTCCGTGGCGACTGCACTGAGGAGAATCAAACTTTTGGTGTAAGGTCCAAAATGGCATCCGTTTTTGGAGCGTATCTGAACTTGAAGTTGTTAGTTGAATCTGAATGAGGGATAGAATGGCCACCATGTCTGGAGCATATCTAGTCTGTATCGGATTGCTGAAGTCTGAATGAGTAGTAGAATGACTGCCGTGTCTGGGGTGTATATGTACTATAATTGAGATCTGTATGAGTAGCAGAATGACTTCCGTGTCTGGAGTGTATCCGTACTGTAACTGATTGCTGAAGTCTAAATGAGTAGTAGAATGACCACCGTGTCTGGGGTGTATCCATATTGTATCTTGGCTTGAAATTTTGAATGAGTAATAGAATGACCGTCGTGTCTGGGGTGTATCCATATTGTATCTGAAATCTCTGGATAGTTGTTTGGACAATAGCTTTTTAATCTTATCCTGAAAAGGGTAAAATGTTAGCTAAAACACAAAGTTATGTTGCATGATATGTATGATGCAATGAAATGTGTTCCATCAATGTTTATGATATATGAATGTAATGGATGTGCATGTAAGCTGAGTAGCTGTCTTGCTGAGGAAAATAAATCCTTGATAATTGGAGACAATGAAATCCTTGACTGCTGCCGGGGAAAGTGAATCTTGACTGATGTTGAGGACTCAAAAATCTTTGATTGTTGAAGATGAGAAATCCTTGCTGACTGCTTGGGGATTAAAGATCTTTGATTGCTGAGAATGAGAAATCCTGGGACCACCGTCGGGGATTGAAAATCCTTGGTGACTTGTGGGGATTTAACAAGAGCTTTGACAACTTCTGCAGGGAATGAGAATCCTTCATGACTTTCCTGGGAAATAAGGAAAACTCCAACGACCTCTACTGGGGAATTAAAACCTGGGAGGCTTCGAATGGAGAAACAGGAACTAGAATCCTCAGTTTGTTGGGAGGTAACTCTGTGGAGAGAGTGCTTACTCGGACGGGGAAATCAGGAGCTTGGGTTGTACGCCAATCTACTGGGGAAGTTGGGTAAAATTGAATGGTTCCTAATGGGGATTGATAGTTGGAAATCTGACTTCGCTGGGGAAGAAGGTTTAGAATATTCTAGCTCTGCTGGGGGATAGGTATTTCAGGGTTTTCGGGCTCCACTGGGGATCGGGAGTTTGAACTCTGATGGGAACTTTGAAACTTAACTCCGCTGGGGAATAAAGTTTAGAATACACTGGCTCCGCTGGGGATCTTGAAATTTAACTCCGCTGGGGATATATACTCCAAGGTTTTAGCTTTATTGAGGATCTGAATGACATACTGCAGGGGATTTCTTCTGGAATAGCACAAGGGTATCTTCCTACACCTTCAACCTATCAGTAATTATCCTTTCTCAATTTCGTTTTATTTGTAAGCAGTGATTATGTTCAAATGCATATGCCTATTTAACAAAACATTGGACGTTTTCAAATAAAACATAAGTGTAAAAAGAGAGGAAAGGCAAGCAAATTTTTGCACTTTGAAATATTTTTTGTATTAAATTTTGTAAGTATCTGTACAAAGGAGACAGACATCCTAGTAAGAGAGTCTTGTCGTAAATTGAGAAAAATTTTATACAAAAGAAACATGGCTATGTGTAATAATTCCATGGGGTTCCCAATCTGCTACAGTCTTCACAACTTTGAGTATCTTGTCCATTCGCTGCTTCGTCCGTCGATGATTGGATTGATCAGAAGCTTGGAGCTTATTGGTGAAGAGATTGTCCTTAAAGTGATCCTACGAGACATAGTCATACGCTTTAATTCCCTAATTTTTGCCTGGACCGCCCTTTCGGGTTTTCAGTCCACCAGGAAACCCTTTTTTGCCCAAGTCGCCCTTTCGGGTTTTCAACTTGCCGGGTGTAAAGATTTTTTTTGTTTATCCCTAATTTTTGCCTGAACCGCCCTTTCGGGTTTTCGATTCACCGGGATGCCCATTTTTGCCCAAATCTCCCTTTCGGGTTTTCGACTTGTCGGGTCATTTTATGCGTAGTATCTTTTGACTATGTCTGCGTTCGCAGGGTGTGGCAAGTCGTTGTCGTCCATGGTGGTCAGAATCATTACCCCACCAGAAAAGATGCTCTTGATCACAAATGGTCCTTCGTAAGTAGGAGTCCACTTGCCCCTGGGGTCACTTTGCGGCAAGATGATCCGCTTGATTACAAGTTCTACGACTTGATATACCTGACGCCTGACTTTCTTGTTGAAGGCCTTGATCATCCGTTTTTGATACGTCTGACCATGACAAACAACAGTAAGTCGCTTTTGTCGATCAAATTAAGTTGGTCAAGCCGGGTCTGAATCCAATCGTCTTCACTCAAACCGGCATCCTTCATAATCCTTAAGGAAGGAATCTGAACTTCCATAGGTAAAACAGCTTCCATGCCATATGCCAAAGAAAAAGGGGTTGCCCCTGTTGAAGTACGCGCCGTGGTACGATATCCGTGCAGAGCAAACGATAACATCTCATGCCAATCCTTGTAGGTGATTGTCATCTTTTGAATGATCTTCTTGATATTTTTGTTTGCGGCTTCAACATCACCGTCCATCTTTGGCCGATAGGGAGATGAATTGTGATGATAAATCTTGAACTGCTCGCACAGAGCGGTGATCATAGTGTTGTTCAAATTTGTATCGTTGTCTGTGATAATCTTGTCGGGGATACCATACCGGCATATGAGATTCTGCTTAATGAAGCGGGCAACCACATTCTTTGTAACAGAGGCGTAGGAAGCTGCTTCGACCCACTTAGTGAAGTAATCAATAACGACCAAGATTAAGCGATGTCCATTGGATGCCGTAGGCTTGATCTCTCCAATCATGTCAATGCCCCACATTGCGAATGGCCAAGGAGCTGTTAGAACATTGAGAGGAAAAGGAGGAATATGTACTTTGTCGGTGTAGACTTGACATTTGTGGCAAGTACGGGAATGTTGATGACAATCAGCTTCCATGGTAGACTAGTAGTAGCCTGCCCTTAGAATCTTCTTACCCATCGTATGTCAACTTAAGTGGGTGCCAAATGTGCCACTATATATTTCGGTCATGATCAACTCTGCTTCAACCTTGTCCACAAAATGAAGTAGAACACAATCATGGATGCGCTTATAAAGGATACCATTGCTCAGGAAGAACTTGGCAGCAAATATCCTTAATAACTTTTTGTCATTGACGGAAGCTCCTTCAGGGTATTCTCGAGTATGGAGATACCTTTTGATTTCGTGAAACCAGGGTTGTTCCACTGCTTCTTCGGTATTAATCTCATGACAGTGTGCAGGTTCGTCCATTTGCTCGATGGTGATTTGGGGAGCCTCATTATCCCAACTGAGTTTAAACATGGAAGACATTGTAGCCAGAGCATCTGCTAGTTGATTTTCTTCTCGCGGGAAGTGCTCAAAGGTAATCTGCTCGAAATGAGGCAATAATGTCAGGACATGTTCTTTGTATGGGATAAGATTAGGATGTCTAGTGTCCCACTCTCCTTTGATTTGAATGATAACCAAAGCTGAGTCCCCAAATACGACCAAAGATTTGATTCCCAAGTCTATAGCAGCCTTGAGACCAAATATGCAAGCTTCATATTTAGCCATGTTGTTGGTACAGCTGAAGCAAAGTCGGGCAGTGAAGGGTGTATGGCAATCTTCCGGAGAAATAAGCACCGCACCAATACCGTTACCAAGCGCATTTGAAGCACCATCAAAGTACAGGGTCCATCGGGATCCTTGTTCAGGTCCGTCATACGGTCCGTTACCTTCAATGTTGTCCAATGTCATGATGTCCTTGTCAGGGAAGTCGAATCTCATAGATTGGTAGTCTTCGACGGCTTGATGAGCTAGATGGTCAGCTAGTACACTCCCCTTTATAGCTTTTTGGGTAGTATACTGGATATCATACGCAGTTAGGATCATTTGCCATCTAGCGATCCTTCCAGATAAAGCAGGCTTCTCGAAGATATACTTGATCGGATCCATCTTGGAAATTAGCAAAGTGGTATGAGTCAACATATATTGCCTTAGCCGGCGAGCAGCCCATACCAAAGCGCAACAAGTTTTCTCGAGCAGTGAGTAGCGAGTCTCACAGTCGGTAAACTTTTTGCTAAGGTAATAAATGGCATGCTCTTTTCGGCCAGACTCGTCATGTTGGCCCAGTACGCACCCCATTGAGTTATCCAAAACAGTTAGATACATGATTAACGACCTTCCTTCGACGGGTGGCATCAAAATAGGAGGTTCCATTAAATACTCCTTGATCTTATCAAAAGCAACTTGACAATCATTATTCCATTCAATCACCTGATCTTTTTTTAACAGCTTGAAGATTGGCTCATAGGTAGATGTTAGGTGAGAGATGAACCTCACAATATAGTTTAAGCGTCCCAAGAAACCTCTAACCTCCTTTTTCAGTGCGGGGGCAGGAATTTCTTGTATAGCTTTTACTTTAGCAGGATCAACCTCAATGCCTTTGTTGCTGACGATAAATCCCAAAAGTTTACCAGACCTGACTCCAAAAGTGCACTTGCTAGGGTTCAGTCTGAGCTTATACTCCTTCAATCTGACAAACAGCTTTTGTAGATGGTCAAGGTGTTCTTCTTCTGTCTGTGAACGGGCTATCATGTCGTCTACGTAAACTTCGATCTCATGATGTATCATGTCATGAAACAAAGCTACCATAGCACGTTGATAGGTTGCCCCGACATTCTTCAGTCCGAATGGCATCACTTTGTAGCAGAAGGTACCCCACTGCGTGACAAAAGTAGTTTTCTCCATGTCTTCGGGGGCCATTTTGATCTGGTTATATCCCGAGAACCCATCCATGAAGGAAAATACCTTGTGTTGAGCTGTGTTGTCAACTAAGATGTCGATGTGTGGTAGGGGAAAATCATCTTTAGGGCTAGCCCTGTTTAGGTCCCTATAGTCGACACACATTCTGACTTTGTCGTCCTTCTTAGGCACATGCACAATGTTAGCAACCCATTATGGATAGGAAGTAACAGCCAGAAAGCCAGCATTGAATTGCTTCATCACCTCAGCTTTGATCTTTTCAGACATGTCGGGCCTCATTCGGCGTACTTTTTATTTGATCGGTGGACAGTCTTCTCTTGTAGGGAGACAGTAAACCACGATATCTGTATCTAACCCCGGCATGTCTTCGTAGGACCAGGCGAAGATTTCAACATATTCATTCAGCAGCTGAACTAAACGCTCTTTGACACTTGGTTCCAGGTTGGCACCCACCTTAACCTCTTTCTTGTCTTCCTTTGTTCCCAAGTTGATGGTCTCTAGCAACTCTTCATGGGGAAGAATAGCCCTCTCTTCTTGTTGCAACAGTCTGGCTAACTCTCCCGGCACTTCACAGTCTTCGTCAACTTCGTACTCAACATGATTGACCAAATCTTCAGAGTTACCGAAGGCTAAAGCAAAATAGTCACCCATGGAATCCGGAGTGGATGGGTACCTGCATTTTGTGAGTGTGGGTGTGTGTAAGGGATAGCCATCCTTAAACAAAACAAAAATGTAAAAGGAAATAAAATGAACACAACAATTTATAGATGAAAACGTCCAATGATTCATTAAACATGGCATATGATAATGAAGAAAATCAAGCCCTTACAAATGGACCTATATGCCCCGGGCAAGGCGTAAGGTGAAAATAGTGTACGAATTGTTTAGTTATTACAGACCAAAATAGGAAATTGTTCAAAGATAAATTATTGGTTGATGAAAGTGATGGGAATAAAGTCCTTTGCTTCCCAGTTGCTTAATCCTCCTTCGACGGTTGGAAAGATCCAATCTTCAAAGTTGTATTCTTCATCATCATCTTCTAAGGCATTAATTCCATGGTGAGTGATTTTTACGGGTGGTCCTCCAGCCCTGGAGCGACGCGCAACTTTCTGGCCAGCAGCAGTAAAACCTAGTCCGAACTTGTCCGTCTTGTGAGGAAAATTAGGCAGTTTCCCCCACATTGTACTCCTTCCTTCTTTGATTACAGCCTCTGCATCTTTGAGGCATGCCATCCTAGACACAGGCTTTGAAATAATAGGCACATCAGTCATTGTCTTCGTAACTGCGACTTCAAGAGGAACCTCTTCAAAATGTTGGAAAGGCGTTTCTATGAACTCGCCATCCAACTCCACATAGCGGAAGGAGTTGAGGTGACTTATCATGTACTCTTCCTCCCTATGAACTGTTATAATCTTTCCCTGAACTGGATATTTTAGCATTTGGTGCAGAGAGGAAGTGACTGCCCCAGCATTGTGGATCCACGACCTTCCCAACAAGCAAGAATATGAAGGACGGATGTCCATCACATAAAAGGTGGAGTTGAAAATTTCTGTGCCCACTTTGATTGGGATGTCCACTTCTCCGTGAACCATCCTCTTAGAGCCGTCGAAGGCTCTAACAACGATGTTACTGGGCTTGAGGGTCAATCCTTCGCAGTCCAGTCTATCCAACGCCTTCTTCGGTAGTACATTCAAATATGAACCGGTATCCACCAGGACATGGGCAAGTGTAGTTCCCCTGCATTCTACTGAGACATGCAGCACGTCGTTGTGTTTCCTTCCCTTAGGGGTCAAATCAGCATCGGAAAAACCAAGACCATTATCAGCAGTAAGGCTAGCCACGTACTCTTGAAACTGGTCAGTTGAAGTTTCTTGAGGCACATGAGCCGTCTTTAGAAATTTGATTAAGGCCTTAGCATGAGCCTCAGAGTAGAGTAGGAGAGCCAACATGGAGATTTTGGAAGGGGTCTGCCCTAGCTGTTCCACGATGTCGTAGTCGCTCTTCTTGATTATCTTTAAGATTTCTTCCATCTCTTTTTGGGTGGTCTCGGGGATAACCACAGTATGAGCCTTCGTCCTGACAGGCGCTTCTAGCATCCCCTTACCTTTATTAGAAGTAACATTAGAGGGTCCAACTTCGGGTACATCAACTTCTTCAACTATCGGGTTTTGTACAGATGGCTTGATAGGCACAGAAACTCTCGAGGGTCCGAAGACTGCTCGTGGAGGAGCAATCTCCGGAGAAAATATCCTTCCGCTGCGAGTTATCTTGCTCGTTCCCGCAATATTCCCTATATCGGGGCTTTTATCATCGGAATTCTCTTGGACTGATTCAATCTGTTTGACACCATGGTAGAAGATTTCTCCTCCGTAGTTCCATGGTATCTTCTTGTTAGATTGATACGGGACAAGCCCCGACATGGTGATTTTTAATGGCACAAACTTAGGATCAGGCGTAATCTTGACAGGCCTTTTGTAGGCCTTGGGAAGATTGTTGGAGATGGTTATTATTGCAATGTCATTGGTTGAAGTAACAAAGGTAGCAGGAGTATCAGGAATGATAGTATCAAAAGGAGTCTTTTGGAAGAGAATATCTTGGGTATCCATTAGGCGTTGGATGCCTGATTTCAACAGTGGGCAGTCAGCTCGCAAGTTTAAACAAAAGTAACAGTCTTTTCCACAACCTAGGAATATCCCGGCTCTCATCAAATTCACTTTAATCACTGGTAAGAGAGTCAAAAGGTCAGCAACATTGGTAACATGAAGGTCTTCCATGACGGCATGAACATTATAACCGTGCTTGGGCATTGGGGCAGAAATCACATTCGGCTTTTCGGGCGCATCGAATTCTACCTCCTTGGCGTCGATCAGGTCTTGGATTTTGTTCTTAAGAGCCCAACAATTGTTGGTATCATGCCTTACACTGTCAGAGTGGTAAGCACATTTTGCATTGGGGTGGTAATATCGAGAAGAGGTATTAGGGTTCTTTGGCGCTTCCTTCAAATTGGTAAGATTCAGCTTTAGCAGATGAGAGAGTACTTGAGCCGGTGTCATGTTGATTCGGGTGAATTGCCGTTGTGGCCTTTCTACCCTTTACTGATTAGATCTTGGTTGATTGCTGCGAGGTTGATCATTTGAAGAGTTTTGGATCATCACAGCCCGCACAGTTGGCCGGTGCTCGGTTCTTCCTTGGTTTCTCTGGTTTTGAAAAACAAAAACTTCCTTCTTAGCTGGGAAGGTTTTCTTAATAGCAGTGGACGTAGAGGCATCTTTCTGAATCTTACCACTTTTAATGCCAGCCTCGACCCTTTCACCGGTCAGAATTAATTTGGTGAATCCTGCAGAGGAACTCCCGATTAAATGATTGAAGAAAGTGCCAGACAGGGTCCCTAAAAACATGTCAACCAGCTCTCTATCTGACAATGGTGGTTGTACCCTTCCAGCCAGATCACGCCACTTCTGGGCATACTCCTTAAATCCCTCGTTAGAAGCCATACCCATACTCTGTAGTTGAGTACGAGTGGGCACTAAATCAACGTTGTATTGGTATTGTCGATAGAAAGTAACAGCTAAGTCTTCCCAGTTATGAACCTCTGATCTCTCGAGTTGATAGAACCAGTCCAATTGTGTGCCTGATAAACTGTCTTGAAAAAAATGGACCCAAAGATCTTTATCAGAAGAGTGGGGTTGGATCTTTCTGACGCAAGATCTCAGTTGCATTTTTGAACAGGACAAACCGTCATACTTAGAAAATGTAGGAACTTTGAACTTGGGAGGAATGACGATCCCAGCG
This sequence comes from Vicia faba, assembly GCA_948472305.1. Taxonomy (NCBI): domain Eukaryota; kingdom Viridiplantae; phylum Streptophyta; class Magnoliopsida; order Fabales; family Fabaceae; genus Vicia; species Vicia faba. Next base: position 301,519,548 of record OX451740.1, on the reverse strand, counting down.
ACCAACCCTAGTTCTTCGAAATCTAAACCAGGTACCCTTTGCAACTCCATGGCTGCCAACCGATCCTCAAGATTTTTAAACTTATAATCCGCCGGGGGATATTACTGTTCAGAGTAATCTTTGTCTTCTTCCTCTTCCTCCTCTTCAACCTCAGATTTAGAAGGCATCGCTGTTCATTTTCCTTTACCAGCCCCTTCATCAGACGTCGAGGGGAATTCGAGAACTTTTCTAGCATGGTTTTCAAACCTTCTTCCCATAATGACCACGCCAGGCCTTTTCTTCTTTTTCTCTTTATCTTTCTCCAACAGTGTTTTAAGGTCCTCTTGACCCTTTGCTAAGGTCATGAGGAGTTGCTGGAATTGAGAGTTCTGCGCTTGCAGATCCTTAACCGTCTGCTCCAAATCCATCTAGCTGAAATAAACAGCAGAAAGATAAGGAAACCTGGTGTGAATACCTGTTTATGCATATGATGAATGGTATGTTATTCATGTAATGCATTCAAGGATTCAGAAATTCAAATTTGTTGCAAACAAAAAGAACACACGTCATATTAAGAAGAAATTTGTTAGTACATAAGTGCCCCATGGGCAAAATATTACAAGATTCTTAATGTAAAAAGACATTGCGCATCCTTTTTGGCGTGATGTAAGTGTTGAGAGTTTCCTCCTCATGAAGTCGGCGGGTAAGCTCCAAAACCTTTTTCTCATTGGCATAGAAGCTGGCTTCAAAAGTATTCCGTTCTTCTTTGAGTTGGATCCAACTCTTTTTGTAATTCTTCCAATGATATCGGCATGTCAGGATGTAGGAGGGTGTATGGAACCTCTCCTTCCATAACAAGCTCTTTGATCACAGGGGAGAATGTGGGGGTATGGCATCATAAGATTCTGGGCGCGGGTTCGTACCCACTTGAGATAAGGCTCAAGGGGGATGGAATTCTTGTGTCCCAGTGTCATATTATCCACTTTGTTGGGCATCCTCCAAGCTCTGATGAACCTTTGTCGAAGTCCTTGCGCATCGTTGTCGAAGTCAAAAACCAAGTCAGGAATCAGCATATCATGAGGGCCATCCCTTCTAGCATATCCAAATTGTCTCAGAGCTAAACAGGGGTTGTAGGTAATGCCTCCCCTAATGCCAAGTAGTGGGACAATAGGGAATTCCCCACAACGATCAATGATGATGACATTTTCTCTGGACTGAGAACACCAATGAACATCAGAATGTGTGAGGGTCATCAACCATTGTGACCACCTTAAACCTTGCTTATTCTTCAAAACTGATTATGGAAGGTGAGAAATAAATTACCTTGCTAGGAGAGGAGTACAGCACATGAGAACCATCTTTTCCTCATTGTTCGTGTGTAAAATGAGTGTAGGATGTCCCCAAGCAATGTAGGCACAGGATTCTGAGATATGAAAATCTTGACAGCATTCACATCTATAAGTTGATCAGGGTTTGGGAACAAGACCAACCCATAGATGAGAAGTTCTACAATCTCCTCAAAAGCTTGTAGATCTAGAGAATTCCAGCAGTCTTGTGCCTTCTTAAACAGGAACTTTGCCAAGAAACCCTTGACACCACTTATGGTTTCCCAATGACCTTTGATATCAGATGGTTGAAAGTGTAAGGCTTGAGCAACATCTTCAGGCTTTGGTTCTTTTTCCGTACCGTTGTAGGGTAGTTGATGAAGAATATGAATCCTCAGAAGTTGAGAAAATTCCTCCAAAGTAGGTACTAGTTGATAATCAGGGAATGTGAAACAGTGGTGTAGGGGGTCAAAGAACTGGAAGAGGACTTTCATCATATCTTCTTCAATGTTGGAGTTGACCAAGTTGAGAAGTCTACCATGTCTTTCACTGAAGAGAGAATTCTCTGGAATCTTGGAAGTAAGCTCCTTGAGTTGAGGAGGGATTCTCACAAGGTTGATTTGAATTGTTTTCCTGCGAAGGGATTCCATGACCTACAAAATAGGAACAAAGATGAAGAACCAAACCCTTGAAATGGTTAGTGGATGCATATGATGCTTTATGATATTTATGATGTATGCACAAGCATATGTACAAACAAGTCACACAAGATCCTAGTTTCAGGCTTGCATGAGGTTTTATAGGTAAGTACCCTCTTGAAGTTAGTCGGCTCAACCTGTCCTATAAATAGTAACCGGGTTCTAAGGAGCTCAATATCACTGGATTATTTTCTATGTTCATTGTTTTGGTTTAGCCACTTAACTGGTGACCAAAATATTCGAAGAAAACAACCCTCAATGAGTGTAGTGTTGAGTATCTACCAACTTCGGACTGCACCAAAGCCGGTCATCTCACTACCCCTAAAAAGGCCAAGATGGTCAAGTAAGGTTCTAAGAGTTCATTAGTGCTTCATGACATCACTCATCGGCCCCGTATTCTCTTTGATTGACTCAAAGGCTACCGATACTCACAAATATGTCGCACTAATATAGCTATTGCTTCAACCATGTCGGTATACCCCGCACAATTTCCACAATATATTGCTATTTACCTATGAATGTTTCCCAAATCCGGGTAAAGAATTTCAAGCCCAAACAAGAGAACTAAATGTAAAGCAATCAAAGCAATCAAGATAAGCATGCAAAGGGTGATCTAAACCCTAAGGTTACTCCACTTTTAAGATTATTTCCCCAGCAGAGTCGCCAGTTCTGTGATACGGTGGGATAACTAACTTTAGTTTTTGCGTTTTGTGTTCGCAAATGTTTCGGTTTAGCAAGAGTCGCCACCGACTTTTTATTTTATCCTAAGGAAAGGTCAAAAAGCACAGTAAAGACCTTTGAGATGTTTTCTTGGGTTCGGGGAGTAGATTATGAAAAGGGAAGGTGCAAGCACCCTTTTCATCCATGGTTATCCATGGGCTCTTAGTTACTTGTTTAGATCACTTGCTTTGCTTTTCAATTGTTTGAAATGGTGCTTTTCAATTGTTTGAAATGGTGCTTTGTGTGTGGTTTTGAAAGATGTTTTGAAAAGAGGCCATCGTTGCGGCGACCTTTGTAATGATTCTTGTTTAAATGTATACAAAGGTGTTTTTGTCTTTTGAAAAGTTTTCAATGTTTGAAAGTTGTATTTTGAAATTGTGTTGTGAAGTGTGTTTGAAAATAGAAAGGATGTTTTGAAAGCTTTTGATCAAGTAACTAAGAGCTATCTACCCTATTTTACTCAAAGATCTTTCTTATGTTTTTAACCCTTTTAACAGTGTTGTTTCACCATTGCATTTGATGAACAACCTTGTGTTAGGATGTTAAACGGGACAGGCGCGGGTCATCGTATAGACCATGATAGCAATTGTGTCAAGTATTTTTGGCAATTTTTCTTGTGGGACTTGATCATTTTTGTTTAGGCAACCAAGATAGCGTCATCGAGGGACTATGATCTTTTGTTTTGTTTTTGTTTTGCCAAAGTACTCAACATGCATACCATGGCCCATTTTTGAAGGCAACAAGTGGATTGTAACCCTAGGGGTGCAAGTGTGCATTGTGTTTATTTTTCATGCATTTTTGTCTTTGATTAGGTCAAACTTTTTGTTAATTTGATTTTGGCATACAAACCCTAACTCTCTAATCATGGCATAATTGAAAGCGTTAAAGTGCGAGAATTTAAATTCTAAGCTATTACAACATGATTATGGGGATGAGGTACAATTTTGAATAGGGGGTATTTGACAAGAAATATAAACCCTAGATTATTATTACATCCAAATTGAATCTCAATGCAACAATATTTAAATGTATAATTATTCAAATAAACAAAATAAATAAATGTTAAATAAAATGTATTATGCAAAAAAGAAGTTTTTATTTTGTTTATGTATGTAAAGTATTTTTTTATGTGAAAAAGGTGTAAAGAATTAAAATAAAAAAAGTTGATTTTATTTAATTAAGGGGTAAACCCTAATTTTCCTTAAGAAAATAATATTATATATTATTTATATACAAAAATATATTAATATGTACAAAAATGAAATATATTGAAGAAAAGGTATTTTTTTAGTACAAAAAATAAAAAGGTAATATTTTTATATATATATATTAAATATATTAAGTATGTATAAAATAAAATAAAATATTTACAAAAATAAAATATATTCAAGAAAAATATTTTCAGTGTGAATAAAAATAAGAAATAAAAGTAAAAGTATTATTTTCATTGTTTTTTTTTTAAATTAAACAAATAATGAAAAGTATTAAAATGTTTTAATGTTAGAAAAAAATGAAATAATATGCTAAATAAATGTTTTAAAAAATGTGAAAATTTTTTAAAGCATTTTTTTTATTTGGGGATAAAATAATAAAATCAGAAATGAAATAAAAATACAAAAATAACAAAATATAAAGAAATTGGGCCAGGGGGTGTAAAACTGAAAATGGGGGGTGTTAGAAGTGAGAACAAACAGGCCCAACCCATTTCCACTTCATCTTCTTCCTTGTGACGAAAACGCGCGCTTGCCCTGTTCAAATGCTACATCCCGTATATGTGATCTTTTGCCAAAACTCAAAACATGAAACTTGTAGAGCATCAAACCACGATTCTAACCATATAAAAAACTTGATCTAACTCTCAAAGACCAGAGAGAATTTCTCTGGCCCTAAAATCTGACCTAGTTTTTTCAGCATGTTCATGAATGAAATTCTCTTAGCACGCTTAATATAAATGAAAACTGAGCATATGTACAGCTTCATGGCATTGAATACTACATTTTTCATTCACAAACCTAAGGCTAAATGTTCCTAAATAGAGAGATAGAAGTTTGAGAAATACCTGTTTCAGTTGGATTCGAGTTGGACAATGCAGAGCTTCTCAATAAGTTTTGAGGTGCCTAGTAGCTTGCCTGAACTTCACTTGGTCTTTTCCAATAGCTAAATTGCTTCGAATGTTCCTGGATCAGCCTCCAGAAGTCAACCTGCACAAGCTTGAAATGAAAATGGTGAACACTGTAAATGGAGTTACAGTTGGCAATGGAGGTTTGGGATAGCTTGAGTGAGTTGAATGGAAGGTATTGGAACAAGTTTGAGGTCAAACGCACGAGTGGTTTGTGTGATGGATGTGAATCTGCAAGGAGTTCCCTGTTTTGCAAGAAGAATGTGATTTGGTGTTTTAGAAGGTTTGAGGGCTTAACAATTCGTGTTTCTGGCTCAAGGCAATGCACAAAACTTGTTTGGAATGTTGGCAAGAGTTGAATCTATCAGATGTTCAAGTTGTTGACCTTTTGCATAATTACTTGGTTTTGAAGTAAAAAGTGAGAGTTGACAATGCTATTGCTGTACTGGCTTGTAACCTAGCTACACAAAGTTGTTGAACTTTTCCTGACATTAGGGAGCCTTGTTTGCAACAAAGGGCTTGGTGTATGGCTCAAGAAATGCAATTTGACATAAAGCATGCTTTATGTAAATGGAAGTGCTACCTTTATGCCCAAAATGGATTTATTCATTGTGCCAAGCTTTGTTGATCAGAATAAGACCAATGTCCAATGTGTTTACATTTAATTAAGGAGTGTGAATTGGTTTAGAGACCTGTAATCAAGTACAAAGCTAGTTTGGACAGATTTTGCAACTTGTATGAACATGTGTTGGCCATGGATACAAAGTGAGTTTTTGCCAACTTCAAGCATTCGATTCTCCCTAACCACAAATGTGTTTGAGGAGTTCTTGGATAATTTGGAAAGCTTGCAACAATTACTATAATCCATCTTTGAAATACAACTTGAGCAAGAAGATAGGGCAAAATCCTGCCTAAACTTGGGCAAAATTTCTCTAAGTTAAGAGTTTTAGGGACCCTTGTTCCAAAAATCATAACTTGAGATCCAAGCTTCTTTTGAGAAAAATTTGTGAATAAAAGTTGTAGACTTTGTGATGGACTACAACTTTCATGTTGTAAGTTTTATTTGAATCCATCTTCATCTTGGTGAAAATGTGGGACAAAGTTAGGAAAAATTAAGAAAATTTCATAACTTAGAAAATTTCTGTTATGAAAATTTTCAATTTCAAACCCTAATTTGAAACTTTGGGTTTCTTGATGAACAAGTTTCATAATTTGACATATCTTGATGAAAAATGACCCTTGGCACTTGATTTTGACCAAAAAGTCAAAGTTTAACTTTTCAGTGTACAGTTAAATTTTGATCAGTTGACTGAAAAACTCATATGTCAATCCAATGCATTTGAGATCTTTTAGACTTGTTGAATATGTAAAGATAATTTCATTGAGTCCTTGAGTCCATGTTTGAACTTGATTTGCCATTGGCTAGGTCAAACAGTCAAAAACTGCCTTTGTACAGTCAAAACCCTAAAAATGACCATTTTGCCCTTTTGGTGATCTGATCAAATTTCTTGTGGATTTGTGGTCCAAACATGATCAAATGGTTCATATGAGTTCATAATGTTGATGTGGGTCAAAATTCACGGGGTTTGACAGTAAATTGGTCACAGTTGACTTTTTCCCCAATACAGCTGATTTATAGGTCAACTGTCCAATTGATTGGGCAAAAATTTGATTCAAGGCTTGAAACTTGGTATGGACAAACTTATGAGTCCAACATGAAGTATGAAAGTCAATTTGGGCATTGAAGGTCCAAAAATCCCTATGCAAACTCAAACCCTAATTTAGGTCAACAGTGCAAGGATGTATCTTGAGCAGAGCAAACCCTAGCTTGATCTTGAGTTCCAAGAGCTTTGTGATGAGAAATATTGATAAAATGAGAGGGCAAATTTTGGGGTACAACATAGGGTTTTGAAGAAGACATTATGAGTGTTCTGTTCCAGTTCTTTGATCCTAAGCATCACTATTTTACCTTTCCAAATTATCATTTGGTACCCACAATGGAAGAGTTCGCTAAGCTACTCGGAGTACCTATTCTTGATCAGACATCCTTCACCGGTTTAGAGAAAGTTCTAAAACCTGAAGATATTGCAATAGCTTTACATCTGAAGCAATCCAATATTGTATCTAATTGGGAAACAAGAAGTGGAGTCAAGGGTCTTCTTGCTAGATTTCTGATAGAGAAAGCTTAGTTGTTTCTGGATGCTATGAGTTTTCATGCTTTTGAGGAGATCTTTGCCCTGTTGATCTATGGTTTGGTACTATTCCCTAATCCAGACCAACTCATATATGTGAACACCATCAAGATATTTCTTACTCATAATCTTATGCCTACTTTGCTTGGAGATATTTTGCACTCTCTTTACACTCGTACTATGAGGAAGCAAGGGACTCATATGTGTTTCATACCTTTACTATCTAGGTGGTTTATTTAGCACCTTCCCCGATCTGTGATGAATAATGAACAAGGTTTGAGGTGGTCTCAAAGGATGATGTCACTCTCTCATTCAGATATGTATTGGTGTTCCCAATCTCAGGAGAATATCACTATTATTGACCGCTGTGGGGAATTCCCTAATGTGCCACTCCTTGGTGTAAGGAGAGGTATCACTTACAACCCTTCCCTAGCTCTACGTCAATTTGGTTATGCTCGAAGATACAGTCCTCGTGATATGCTCATCCAGGGTATTGTTTTCGATTACGAGAATGATCATCAAGGTTACCATCAAAGGTTTATACGTGCTTGAGGCATGGTGAATAAGATTGGTAGCAAGAGTTTGGGACATAAAAACTCTATCCCTCTGGAGCCCTACCTCAGATGGGTACGATCTCGTGCTCAAAATCTTATAATGCCATATCCTACTGTCCTACCAGTAATTATGGAGCCTGTTGCTGAATGAGATATTCCTTATACCGTTCTTCATCTAGATTTGCCTACTGACCTTGAAGAGCTACTGGTGTCTTGGATTCAACTGAAAGAAGAAAGGGATACCTTTAAGACTCAGTTCTATGATAGTGAGAAGAAAGTATTGGAGTTGACTGAACACCTTCACGAAGAGCAGAGCCTTAATGCATATGTCAACACAAAGAGGAAGCGTCCATAGGAGACTTGAGTTATGATTTATTCCTTTGTAACCCTTTTTTTTCATTGTAAGCCTAAAAGGCGTTTATAATCTGAACTTACTAACATGAATCTTTGTTGTTGTTTCCTTTTTATTAACAAATTTAAATCACACGAGATCCTTGAAAACATTGCATATGCATCTACATACCATACATATCATTACATAACAGGTTTCCAAGACAGGTTTTCTCATCTTCTTGCTGTTTATTTCAGTAGAAAGATGGATCTTGAACAAACAGTCAAAGATCTCCATGCTCAGAATGCCCAGTTCTAACAGATGTTCCTCAGCCTAGCCAAGGGGTAAGAAGAACTGAAGACGCTCATCGCCAAAGAGAAGAAGAAGAAGACAAAGAAACCAATTGGCATCCTTAACATGGGGAGAAGGTTCAGAGGTCCAGTCAAGCGAGCTCAAGATCTTGATATCCTATCGGGCGATGATGACAACCAGGATGAAGATGGTAAGAGTGTTAAAGCTGAGGAAAATGGAAACCATGGTTCTGATAAATGTTCTGATGAAGAGGAAGAAGATTATATGCATGCACAATATCCCCAATGCTGATGAGAAGTATAAGCTATTAGAAGAGCATATGAAAGCTATGGAGATCTAGAAAGTTCCTGGCTTGAACTTCGAAGAATCGGGTTTAGTCTCAAGAGTCGTCATTCCTCCTAAGTTTAAAACTCACAGCTTTGACAAGTATGATGGTGTGTCTTGCCCGAAGCTGCATTTGAGATCATATGTTCGGAAAATTCAACCACACACTACTGACAAGAAATTATGGTTGCATTTCTTTCAAGAGAGTCTGCCTGGAACATAACTAGAATGGTATTATCAACTTGAAGGTACTTATATCCATATCTGGGAAGAGTTGGCTGCAACTTTCTATATACAATATCAATACAATTCTGATTTGGCACCAACCTGCATGCAACTAAAGAGTATGTCCATGGGTTCTGAGGAAGGCTTTAAAGAATACACACATAAATAGATAGATCTTGCAGGCAGAGTTCAACCTCCTTTGGATGATAGGGAATTGGTTGACATGTTCATGAGAACACTAACGGGTCCTTTCTATAGTCACCTACTTGGAAGTTCTTCAGCCGGTTTCATTAAACTGATATTAACAGGAGAACATGTTGAGAATGGAATTAGAAGCCATAAAATTCAAGTGGCTACATCTTCTAATACTGTGAAGAAGTCTTATAACGGTAAGAAAGAATTCAATGATGTGTACGGCCAGAAGAGTCATAGTAAGAGTGACCACAACTAATATGTGGGGGTAGTTCTGATCTCTAGTCCTGCGCTAGCACAACAACAATAGAATAATCAGCGTAGGCAGATCGCGCACAGGAGATAGCTCACAAGAATCAACATGTCATTGTCTCAAGCATTGCAACACATGTTAAAGGCAGAGATGATTACATTTAAGGATCCTCCTCAAAATCCTAATACTTCTCCCAGTTACAATCCCAATGCAATGTGTGCATATCACTCCAACAGTCCTGGACATGACACTAACAACTGCTGAGCTCTGAAGAATAATATTCAAGATATGATTGACTCTAAGGAGATTGAATTTGATCCTCCTGAGACTCCTAATGTGATCAATTCACCTATGCCTAATCATGACAAGGGAATTAATGCTATTGATGACGTTTCTTATGTTTCTACTGTGAATGACTTGACTACTCCTCTAATGATTGTTAAGAAGAAGCTGCTGCAAGCCGGTTTATTTTTGGGTTGTATTAAAAGGTGCTACTATTGTGCGTCCCAATCCAATGGTTGTGCACTATTAAAGGAAGGTATTCAGCGTCTAATGGATAACCTGTAATTCTATTTGAGAAGACCCCTTCTATGGAGAGTATGTCTCAAGACCTGAAGCTTGAAGACATGTCTGCAATTTCTGGTACTCCTGTAAGGATCACTTATAAGGTTCCTGTGAAGATTACTGTCGAACCTAGGGTTACTCCTCTGATCATTACCGCGCCTGGGCCAATCCCATATTCCTCTAACAAGGCTATCCCTTGGAATTATGGAGCTGATGTCTACTACCATGGCGTCAAGCAAGAACCGTTGACTGTCAAAGATAAAAATACTGAAATTATTGATCCCAATGTTGGCAATATTGTTGGGACTAGTAAAGTTAGCAAAAGTGGAAGCGTTTTATCTCCATAGATCTCTCCAAAAGTCATTACTACACCAGTTCGTATCACTACCACTGAATCAACTATTGAAACTCGAGGCAAAGAACATATGACTGAGCCTACCGAGACTAAGGCATCGAAAGAGGTTACTGTTGAAGATAACTCTAAGCAAGAGATGGAAGAAGTACTGAAAATTATTTGAAAGAGTGACTATAAGATCGTTGAACAGTTAGGGAAGACCCCCTCCAAAATATCTATGTTATCTCTGTTGTTGTTCTCTGAAGCCCATGCTCAGGCTCTGGTAAAGTTCCTGAAATATGCTTATGTACCGCATGAAATCTCTGTTGATTAGTTCAGAAGTTATGTTGCTAGTTTGACAACTGATAATGGGTTAGGCTTTTCTGACGCTGATCTGACTCCCGCAAGAAGGAACCATAATAAGGCTCTACATGTCTCTATTGAGTGTAGGGGCACTACCTTATCCCATGTATTGGTGGACACAGGTTCCTCTTTGAATGTATTGCCAAAAGCTGCTTTAAACAAACTTAACTTTGAAGGGATTGTGCTAAAACCCAGTGACATTGTGGTAAGAGCTTTTAATGGTTCAAAGAGAATGGTGCATGGAAAGGTTGATCTTCCAATCAAAGTGGGTTCCCAGGTCTTCGACTCTACTTTCTATGTGATGGACACTTGTCCAAACTATTCTTGTTTACTTGGACTCCCTTGGATTCATGGAGCAGACGCTGTTACTTCTACTTTACACCAAAAGTTAAAGTATCCCGTAAAAGGAAAAATCGTTACAGTCTGCGCAAAGAAGAATGCATGGTGAGCCATTTAAATTCCTTCAAGTGTGTTGGGATGGATGGTGAATTCTTTGAGACTCCTTACCAGACCTTTGAAGTTATTCTTCAAACAACCCCTGTTGGCAAAGCTACTCCTACCGTTCCTAAGGTTACCAGGATTCCATCAAGAATGGCTTCTCTAAAAGAAGCTAAGGCGGTGGTAGAAGAAGGTGGTGACACTGTTTAGGGTCAGCTTCCCAACATCCCTTACAAGTCTGATAAATTTGGTTTGGGTTTCACCTCAGAGGCTCAGAGGGTTGTTCGTCATGATCATGTAAATTCTAAAATATCTCCATGCCGCATCAACAACAATGAAGTTCACAAAAATCAAGTCAACACTGTGGAAGACGCTGATAGCGACTGTGTGTTGCAATTGGTTTTAAATTCAGAGTCGCCACCCTTAATTTTTATCCTAAAGGAAGGGAGTATAAAGGAATAACCCTAAAAGTCAGAGATTCTAGATTTGGACTCGGTTCTAGACAAGGGGAAGGTGTTAGGAACCCCTTATCTACCTTGTTAACAAGGATACTAGGTTTAGAAGCATGATCTTAGAAAATAGGGATTTTAATTATTATTGGGAAAAAAGGGTTTGAATTTTATTTAGAGGGACTCACCATGATTTTAATCGTATGCCAACGTATCCTCTTAAGAGGAATCAGAGTCTTATTTCATAGTTCGCGGTTTGTCTGTATTTTTTATGGATTGCGAAATATATTAGAATTTCCCGCATACGTAGCCTAAGAGTGTGAATAGTGGAGTTTGTTAGACCAAGTACACAATTAATTTAAATATGTTCGTATTCCTTTTTTGAAGATTAATGTTGAATTGATTTATTATGAAAAAATAATTTAATGTTTGCTTGAGTATTTTCAAGACGCAGAGCGAGAGAGTCTGATGTAGCCTCCTCATCACGTGGCCAGATGTTGGCCATATGTCATTTGTAGATGGATTTATTTGATGAATTATATGAGTTTAAATTATTTGATAATAAACTGATAGACGATGTGTCGACCAATTTAATTATTTAAAGATAGACATCCTATTAATTATAAAATATTTGAATTAATTTCGATTAAAAATTTGATTTTTTTTATACGAGAATTTGTTTATGATATTAATAACAAAATTAAACTAGAGAATCTAAATTAACATAATAAAATAAACCATATTAACTTAAAGGTTTGATTTAAAACAAATAGTTAAATAAGAACTAAATGATTAAATTAAATGAATAGACTAGGGGGTATGCGCATAGATTGAGGATATATATATATATATATATATATATATATATATATATATATATATATATATATATATATATATATATATATATATATATATATATATATATATATATATATAAAAGCAAACTAAGAGAAGAGTCCAAACAAAAAAACCCAATTACACTAACCTATAAAAAACTATAACATAAAAAAGGAATTCTTAGGGACGGGGCGGTGCATCTCCAGTGCATTTTCTTGTGATTTTCTTTTCTTCTTTTCAATTATGACAATAATCCCCTCAGCCAGAGGTGTAACGACATATGGAATACCATTAAAAAAATAAATTAAAATGACATATGTATGTACAACTTGTAGACCCAGTACCTTTTATTCTCCTCTCAAACTCATTTCTTCTTTCGGGTTTTTTTCTCTATTCTTCACTTTATAATTACAAAAAAGAAAAGAAAAAAACATACCCACTCAATCTGGATTACAACTAGAACAGACGATTCGATGGCGTACGAGCGCGACCAGGGGTTGCATCGGTCAACAGTGGTATTGTCGCGGGAGCAGAACAAAGGGGTCTTGGATGTGTGTGTTGTCGGTGTTGTTATTGGCAACAATTTGGAGTGCTCGATGGAGGATGACAGAGACGCGATAGTGTGGAGGATGGCATTCTGAGAGTTGCAGAGATCCAGATCAGATGGAGACAGTCGTGCAGTGTTGAAGGCAGTTTGGAGGTCGCGTTGTTGGGGTAGGGCGGATGACCGGGACGGATGCTGATAGACGATGGACAAGGGTTAGCAGAGGGAGACAGAGATGATGGATGTAGGTGATGATGGCGGTGAAAGGTGAGCTGGAGAGTGAAAGATGAGCAAATTTCGTGAAGGAGAGAAATTGGATGAGAGTATTTTGTGAGTTTTATTTTCTTTTTACTGTCAACACTCCCTTACTGTAATTTCTGTTTTTCCTCCCCATATTGTAATTTTTTTCTCTGTAAGCTATATTTTTGTAACTCTCATGTTTTTTTTCCCTCTGTAACTTATATTTTTCTTTTGCAACTGTATTATCCTCCCTTTTTCTCTGTAATTTTCTAGTTTTTATAGCAAATTGGGTTAGTATTTATAGGAAACAAAATTACTCCTCTTGAATTTAATTTTGTATATAGATTTTGTTGTTTAGGAAACAACATTATGTTGTTCTTTGACAATTCTGATTCAGGAAATAAAATGATTGGGTTTGCAATCACTTTTACATTGTTTCCGTTTTCAATTAATTTTGTCTTTGTTCTGCATTCATCGCGATTCTGGGAAAGGGAGGAACTGGGAGAACAATCAGACATGTGCCTAATTTGCACATTAAATGTTGGGTTTTTTGAACATGTTTTTTTGGACTTAGATTGCCAAGGTTTGGGCTTTGCATTGTAAAATTTGGGCTAAGCAAAATCTTTTGTTTTGTATGTTAATAATTCTCAATCAGTAAACCAAATTTTAATCAAGATTTTTTTTAAATAATATGTTTTAGTTATAGTTAAATTTAGTAAAGTTAATATATGTAGTCATTATAATAAAAAATAATAGTAAAATATGATAATAATAATGATAACATTATAACAAAAATATATATTATTTTAACAAATCCAAACAATAATATATTATTTTGAAATCCAAAAAATATATATTATTTCCAGATATCACACGTTCTGATCGGAAGTTTATTAAATATTGTAAAACCCCAAAATTTGCCCGAAAGATTATAAGGACACGCTGTACAACATTCCCATGAGTGTGAAGGATAGTGTAATACGGTGGGAGAACTGACTTGGGTGTTTTGCGTTTTATCGCAATTGTTGCGGATAGCAAGAGTCGTCACCGACTTTTCTTTTATCCAATAAAGGAAAGGGTGAAAAGAACAGGAAAGACCATTTGAGAATTTTATTGAGTTCGCGGGGTAGGTTATGAAAAGGGAAGGTTTTAGCATCCTTTACATCCGTAGTTATCTACAGGCTCTTAGTTGCTAGCTCACTTTGAAATGCTTTTGTAAATGTTTTTGTGTGTTGTGTAAGTTTGAAAATATTTTGAAAATGCCTTTGTTTATGCAAACTTTGTAATGATTCTCGTTTCGGAGAGAATGTATACAAAGTGTTGGTTTTGAAAATAGTTCAAAGAGATGTTTATTTTTGGAAAGATATTTTGAAAGTGTGAGTGTGAAGATGGTTTTGTTTGAGAGCAAACAACTATGAGTGTTCTACCTACTCAAAAAGTCTTTGTTCTTTTCCTCCTTCTTTAGATATTGCTATCTTACCATTGATTGGTAAGAAGCCCTATCATTGGATGTGAAGGGACGAATGTGGGTCATCGTACAGTCATAGAAGGAAACTTTGTAGGATACCTTAGCAATTTTTTGTAAGGGACTAAGTTCGTTTACCAAAGGCAACATTGAAGGGTCATCAAGGGAATACGATCTTGTAATCGAGGGTCTTTGCTTAAAGTATCCCACGTTCGAGGGACATGATTGTTTTACTCTAAGGCAACAAGTGTGGCTTAACCCTAGGGGTGCAAGTGTGCAAAGTGTATTTTTTTCATGCATTTTGTCTTGAATTAGGGTTATCTATTATTTTATTTTACGTCTTGCCATACAAACCCTAATTACTAGCAATAATATGGAAAGTGATAAATTGCGAGAATTGAAAGTTCTACGCTATTACATCATTTTAGGGGATGGGGATACAAATTACAAATGGGATGAAAGCAATTAAAAATCTAGTTACTATTACAACCAAATTGAATAATGCAAAACAAAATGTACAAGAATATAAAGAAAATATAAAAGAAAAGAAAATTGTTTTTTTTATGGTTTTTTGTATGAAAAGATTTTAAAGTTGATAAAAGAAAGGGGTTAATTAATTAGATTCCTAAATTATAAGTTAATTTAAATTAAAAGATCAAATTAAAACAAAAACTAAGTCTAAATTTATTTTAATTCAATTAAGAAAGAACATATTCTTTTGAGTTTTTGATTAAAAGAAATGAAATAAAAATAGAAATAAACTAATAATAATTTTAGTCTAAATATTTAATAAATATATATATATATATATATATATATATATATATATATATATATATATATATATATATATATATATATATATATATATATATATATATATATATATATATATATATATTTTAAATAATAATAAATATAATAATAATAAAAAATAAAGAAAATAAAATAAAATGAAAATATAAAAAAAGGTCAGGGGTTAGAAAGGAAATTAGGAGGTTAATAAGAAAAACAATTTTTGTTTGGCTTAGGCCCAAACTGATTTTTGTGTAAGTCAGAAAGAAAACAAATAACAAAATAAAATGGGTTACATGTTGTTAGCATTCAGGGGGTGAGAGGAAATAAAATAAAAAGGCCCAACAGAAGGAGGCCCAAGCGCGCATGTCAAACAGAAAACCAAGAACAAGAAAAAAATGTGAAAAATGCAAAAGGTCTCGCTGGGGCTCGAACCCAGGACCTTCTACACAAATGCCTTACGCGCACTTCTCCTGCCACCGGGGTGGCATTTTCATTCAGTATAAAGACAACTTGCAATAAATATAAGATAAAACAAGTCCATGACTGTACTTCATCTTCTTCCTCGCGCCAGCCATAACTCTGTAACTTTCTCAACTCTCAACCATTTCAGAAATTATAAACATCAAACTTGTTAGAAATTTCACCATGATTTCAAATATATAAATAACTTAAGCAATGGATCAAAGATGAGCACGAACTTTAAATGGTACCAAATTAAACCTAATTTTTTCAGAAAGTTCAGGCTCAAAATTCTCACTACTCAGACAATATAAATGAATTCTAAGGACATGGTTAATTTCGGGGCTATGATGTGTATATTTTATCTTTTAAAATGGAAGCCAAATGATGCTTGCATGAAGAGTTAGGATTTCAGAAAACTCACCTTGCAGATGGAGATCATGTTTTGAGTTAGAGCTTACTTCAAGGTGCTGTAATGATTTGGTTAGCTTCCTTGAACTTTTAGGATGTTATTCCAATAGTTACTTTGAGTTGAGAGCGTCTGAAATGTTCTAGAGAAGTCAAGGTTCAAGCTTCTGTTTTTGAAAATGGAGGAGGGTGAAGATGGAGTTACATAAGTATAACAAGTATTAGGATGGCTTCTATATGTATTATAGAAGCTTGGTGAATGAAAAGAATGGAAAACGCATGAGTGGTTTGTGAGATGGCTACCAAAAAATCAAAAATGGCACAAAAGTGAGGCTTGAGAGCAATTCTGAGTTTGAGGGAGTTTTTAGGAGTTTTCAGGCTTGTAATTTAGTGTCCTAGGCTTGTGAATGAAGGTTCAATTTATAGACAAAGGTTTGGAAGCTTGGAGGGGTCAGAAGCAAGAGTTCACATGTTATGGCTATTTGACTTGTTTTTGAAGCAAGCTTGACAAGCATTGTTTCAAGACAAGGTACATGGCTATCTAAAGTGGTTATTCACTTTAAACATGATTATCTGATCGTGTAGAGGATACTTGTGCAGTAAGAACAAGTGTAATGCTCAAGACAAGTTGACTTTGTGATTAAAGCCACTTTACTAGAATGACAATGTTACTTTATGCCATTAATGGAAATGCAACTTGGATAATGGTTAAAATACTTGGACAATGGTTCTAACAGTTGTGTAATGAATTAATTATGAAGTGAAACACAAGTTATATGCCTCCAAAGTGAAGTTATGTAGAATAGCTATGAGATCAGGTTATGTGTTCTTCATGAAAATAACTTGTAATTCAAGAATGGGTGCCTAACTTCTTCTCTTCGATTCTCTTGGCTCAAAAATGATATCTTAAAGTTGTTGCACATTTTGGAAAGCTTGAAACATGCTCTACAAATTTTATGTTTTCCACTCTTGCTAAATCAATATGGAGCTATGTTAAAAATAGCCAAGAAGTTGGGATAAAAAATCTGCCAAAACTAGGACAAAATTTCACTAGGTGTTTAAGAAAAAGTGCATGACTTCATGGGCCTATAACTCAAAATCTAAGAATTTTTTGGACATGATCCCCCAATTAAAAATTTGTATATTCATCAAGATCTACAACTTTCATGTTGAAAGTTTTCTTTGAATCATCTTGCATCTTGGTGAAAAATTAGCATGAAGTAGTAAAATTATCATGTACAAAAACACTTAGAAAAATTTCTAAGTCTTGAAAAGTTTGAATTTTTAAATTGACTTTTGACTTTCTTGATTTATTAATGATCAAGCTTCATATTTTTGAATTTCTTGATGAATCTTTACTTTTAAAACTCAATTTTGATCAAAAAAGTTAAAGTTTGACTTTTGGTGTATCAGTTGACTTTTTCCTCAGTTGACCAAATTTCAACTATCAATCAATTGATCTTGAGAGATGAATTGAGCCATGCAATTAGGTCAAAATTATGTACTTGAATCCTTAATATCAAGTTTTAAATCAATAAGTCGTGCATTAAGTCAAAAGTCAAGAATCAGTCAATCTAATCAAAAACCCTAATTTTGACCATTTTGCCCTTTTGATGGTTTGAACATTTTTCTTGGGGAATTGTGGTCCAAGCTTGATGAATTGGTGAATATGACTTCAAAATATTGACATTGGTCAAAAAATCCCGAGGTTTGATTGTAAGTTGACCACAATTGACTTTTTACCCAATACAACTAATTTTCAACCATCTGCTCAATTGACTGAGAAAAATTATGATTCAAGACTTGAAACTTGACATGAGTATTCTTGGATGTCTATAATGATCCATGAAGGTCATTTTAGGCATTAGAAGTCCAATTGTCCTTATGAAAATCAAAACCCTAATTTGAGGCATCAATGTTTAGGAGGTGGTTTGACCTAGTCAACACTTGTGCAAACTTGAGCCATTGAAGATCTTGTGAGAAATGTCTTGAGAAAAGAGAGGGAAAATTTTGGGGTACAACAGCTGCCCCTGTTAAATCTTCTTAAACCTGAATAGTTAGATTGGCGGGTCCGCCATTCGTAACTTGAAGGTGGAAGATGATTGAACACTAGAGTGCCCAAAAATTTGCACTCACACGAAATAATGTTGTTGGTTGATTGTGTCGGGAATTGGCTTATAGATTCCATATGGAGAGGTGATAAAGAGTTATCGGAGATGGGCTTGTAGATGTCATCCAAAGTGATTGCTGGTAAGTATAAGGCTTGACTATGACTATTATTTTAACGTATAGTGGAAGGAATCTTGTGGTGACTACTACTTCAGTTGGTAATGAAGGAATCTGATGACTACTGCTTCAACAGATAATGAAGGAATCTTTGGAGACTACTACTTCAACAATTAATTAAGGAATCTTTAACAACTACTACTTCAACAGGTAATGAAGGAATCTCTAACGACTACTACTTCAACAGGCAATGAAGGAATCTCTGACGACTACTACTTCAACAAGCAATGAAGGAATCTCTGACGACTACTACTTCAATAGGTGATGAAGGAATCTTTAATGACTAATACTTCAACAGGTAATAAAGGAATCTCTGACGACTACTACTTAAACAAGTAATGAAGGAATCTCTGACGATTACTACTTCAATAGGTAATGAAGGAATCTCTGATGATTACTACTTCAATAAGTAATGAAGGAATCTCTTACGACTACTAATTTAACAGGTGATGAAGGAATCTCTGACGAATACTTACTTCAACAGGTAATGAAGGAATCTCTGATGACTACTACTTCAACAGGTAATGAAGGAATCTCCCATGACTACTACTTCAACAGGTACCCGAAAGAATCCAAGCTTGATTTTGTCTCAGAGGAGTTTACAGATAGTTGATGATTTTCATCCGTGGATTGATCTTTTCCTGAAAAGGTAAAGAGTTAGTTATGTCGAATGCCATGATGTATGAAATGAATTGCTTAATGGTGTTCTCAAAACAAATGAGATTATGCTATATGTTTTGTATGCATACGTTATGATGCATGAATGTTATTGAAATGTATCCTTGTCTAGGAAAATAAATCCCTGACTACTGTTGGGGAGTTACGGGACTACTGCTTGAGACGAAGAGTATGTGTATCTTCAACCTTGTTTAGAGTGCTTCTGTTGGGAATTTCTGTTTGCTGTTTGTGGAAATTCTGCAAGGAATGTTGGTTTCTGCTTAGGGAGTAGAATTCAGGAACCTTAGTTGACCATTACTCTATTGGGGAATTTGATTCTTATATATCCCGACTGGGGATAAAAGAGATGATTAAACTTCCGATTTGTCTACGGAGGATGAAGTTAACTATTATTTGGTCGAATTCCAGGCTTCACAACAATTATATGGGGGATAATATCAATTCTATTAAAGAAGAGGAGTTTTGTCAGTTGATTTGTAGTAGTCTGAGGAATAGACTTAGGTTGGGGAGAATGTGGTCTGTTGGGGAAATAAACCCTATCGAGGAAAGTATTTTGGCGACCTTACTGGGGAAGTGAAATTTTCTGGGGAAGCACTTTTGCAAAGTTTCTTTTTTGGTTTTGGAAAACTCGGCTGGGGAAGAAAATTTCCAAGAGATATGCGGATCAAAATTCTGGATTGAGAATGTATGAATTCACTCTGTGGGGATAATCTCATTGAAGTGACTCTGGGGGGACATCCCAAATCTTTAAGTAAATGCTTATTATTGTTCTTGTGCGTACGTTTGTTAATAATTAATTATGTTCATATGCATATGTTCATTCAATTTTAGTCATTGAACGTTTTTGCACTCAAAACAGAAAAACAAAAAGTTTGTACTTTAAAGTATATTTGTATTGATAATTTGCCTAAAAACATGCATTTTTGTACACGGAGACAAAAATCCTAGTAAGAGGAATTCGTCGAAAAAATGAAAAGAATACAAAGTGAAAACAAAAATTGTATAGCCATGTGGAAGTCACTTCATTGAGTTCCAACTCTGCTATTGCCCCTATGTCTTCGAACATCATCCCTTGCCGTCGAAAGAAGTTGATTGAATTGACCTTGTATCCTTTGAACTTTTGACCTTGGTAATAAAGTTGGTTGCAATGATTCAATGGGATATAGTCGTACGCTTTAATCCTTAACTTTTGCCTGGACCTCCCTTTCGGGTTTTTAGTCTACCAGGATACCCTTTTTCCCAAGCCGCCCTTTCAGGTTTTCGACTTGCTGGGTGTACAATATTTTGTATATATCCCTAATTTTTGCTTGAACCTTTTTGGTTCACCGGGGTGCCATTATTTTTGCCTAGGTATGTCAACCTAGTGGGTCATTCTTTATGCGTAGTATTTTTTCACTATGTCCGCGTTCACAGGATGCGGGAAATATTCGTCGTCCATAGTGGTTAGCATCATAGCACCGCCCGAGAATACTTTCTTGACAACAAATGACCCTTCGTAAATGGGAGTCCATTTGTCCCTTGGATCGCCTTATGGTAAAATGATGCACTTTATTACCAAGTTTCCAACCTGATATACCTGAGGTTTGATCTTCTTGTTGAATGTCTTGATCATACGCTTTTGATACATTTGACCATGGCAGATAGCAGCCAGTCTTTTTTCATCAATCAAATTCAACTGATTCAATCTAGTTTGTATCCATTCATCTTCGCCTAGGTCTGCTTCTTTCATAATTCTTAGAGAAGGAATCTGAACTTCGACAGGAAGGACGACTTCCATGCTATAGACTAAAGATAATGAGGTTGCCCTAGTTGATGTTCGTGCCGAGGTACGGTAGCAATGAAGAGCAAATGGTAGAATCTCATGCCAGTCTTTGTAGGTCACCACCATCTTTTTCACAATCTTCTTTATGTTCTTATTGGCAGCTTCCACTACACCATTCATCTTAGGTCTGTATGGAGAAGAGTTGTGATGCTTGATTTTAAACTGCATGCAAAGTTCAGTAATAATGGCATTATTGAGGTTGTTTCCGTTGTGGGTGATGATCCTTTCATGGATGTCGTACCGGCATATGAGGTTATGCTTGATAAACCGGGCTACAACATTCTTGGTAACTGAGACAAATGAAGCAGCTTCGACCCATTTAGTGAAGTTGTCAATGGCGACGAGGATGAAACAATGTCCATTGGAGGAAGTGGGTTTGTTTTCTCCAATCATGTCAATGCTTCCACATTGTAAATTGCCACGAAGTAGTCATGATGTTTAAAGGTAACAGAGGCACATGGACCTTGTCGGCATAGACCTGACACTTATGGCAAGTCCTCGAGTGGTGGTGACAATCAGTTTCCACTGTCGACCAATAGTAACCATCCCTTAAAATATTTTTGGCCATATTGTATCCACTATAGTGAGTCCCAAATATACCCTCATGCATGTCCTTTATGATCTTCTCAGCTCCCTTATTATCCATACAACGGAGCATAGTAGAATCATGGTTGCGCTTGTACAGGATCCAATTGCTTAGGAAAAACTTGGCTGAGAATCTCTGTAGGAATTTCTTGTCGTTGATGGAAGCTCCTTCAGGATATTCTTGTGCTTCAAGATACCTTCTTAATTCATGATACCAAGACTTCTCCTTATCAGTGTCAATCTCATAATCGTGTGTCGGTTCGTCAAATTTTTCGATTGTAATTCTAGGAGTCTCGTTGTCCCAATTGACCTTGAACATAGATGAAATTGTTGCTAAGGCATCTGCCAACTGATTTTCTTTCCTCGGGATATGTTCAAAGGTGACCTCCTCGAAGTATGGGATCAAGGTTAGCACGAGCTCTTTGTAGGGGATCATATTTGGATGTTTAGTATCCCATTCTCCTTTAACTTGACTGATTACCAGGGCCGAATCTCCGTATACGCTTAAGTATTTGATTCTTAGGTCAATAGCAGCCTTAAGACCCAAGATTCATGCTTCCTACCCGACCATGTTATTCGTACAGTCGAAGCAAAGTATGGCAGTGAAATGTGTATGAAAACCTTCGGGAGAAATGATCACAACACCAATTCTGTTACCCAAAGCATTGGACGCTCCATCAAAAATCATAGTCCACTGGGATCCTTGTTCAGGTCCTTCATACAGTGCAGGCTTTTCACAGTCGGTTATCAGCATGATATTCTCGTCCGGGAATTCAAAGTTCATGGACTGGTAGTCATCAACAGCTTGATGCGCCAAATGATCCGCTAACACACTTCCTTTGATTTCCCTTTGTGTAGTGTACTGGATATCATATTCAGTAAACATCATTTTCCATCTAGCTATTCTTCTGGAGAGAGTTGGCTTCTCGAAGATATACTTGATAGGATCCATATTAGAAATCAATAAAGTGGTGTGAGTCAACATATACTGTCTTAGCTGGCGAGCAACCCATGCCAAAGCACAACAAGTTTTCTCGAGTAGTGAATATCTTGTTTCACAGTTGGTAAACTTTTTGCTAAGGTAGTATATTACATGCTCTTTTTGACCAGACTCGTCATGTTGGCCCAGCACACACCCATTGAATTATCTAATAGAGTCAAGTACATAATCAGAGGTCTTCCTTCAACTGGAGGCATCAGGATTGGAGGTTCTTGTAAATACTCCTTGATCTTGTCAAAAGCTGCTTGGAAGTCGTCATTCCATCTGACTACTTGATCTTTCTTTAATAGTTTAAAGATTGGCTCACAAGTAGCAGTCAAGTGAGATATGAATCGGGCAATATAGTTAAGTCGACCTAAGAAACCTCTGACCTCCTTCTCAGTACAGGGGGATGGCATTTCTTGTATGGATTTTACTTTCACAAGATCAACCTCAATACCTTTGCCACTGACGAAGAACCCTAGGAGTTTTCCAGACCTCACCCCGAAGGTGCATTTGTTGGGATTCAGCCTCAACTTGTATTTATTCAACCTTTAAAATAGCTTATGAAGATGATCAAGGTGTTCTTTCTCATTTTTTGATCTTGCAATCATATCATCAACATAGACTTCCATCTCATGATGAATCATATCATGAAATAGAGCTACCATAGCCCGTTGATAGGTTGCGCCTGCATTCTTCAAACCGAAAGGCATGACCTTATAGCAGGAGGTGCCCCAAAGTGTGACAAATGTGGTTTTTTCCATGTCCTCGGGCACCCTTTTGATTTGGTTGTAACCGAAGAAGCCATCCGTGAAGGAGAACACTTTGTGTTGAGCAGTGTTTTCAACCAAGACATCAATATACGATAGTGGGAAATCATCCTTGAGGCTTGCCCTATTCAAATCCCTGTAGTCTACGCACATACGAACTTTTCCATCTTTCTTCAGCATTGGGACCATATTTGCAACCCATTGAGGATGTGATGTCACTTCTAAGAAACCTGCATTGAACTGTTTCATTACCTTAACTTTGATCTTCTCAGACATATATGGCCGCATGCGATGAACCTTTTGCTTGACCGGAGGACAAACTTCCTTTATTAGAAAACGATGAAATACAATATCAATATCGATCCCTGGTATATCTTCATATGACCAAGCGAACACTTTAACATAGTCGTGCAACATTTGGACCAATCTTCTCTTGATACAGTCTTCCAAGTTGGCGTTGATCTTGACTTCTTTCTTGTCTGCCTCAGTACCCAGGTTTATAACTTAAACTGGCTCCTCGTGTTGTTGAATGGCCTTTTCCTCTTGTATCAGAAGTCTGGCAAGTTCCCCGGGTATTTCACAATCTTCTTCACCTTCGTCTTCAGCTTGATAGATTGGATTTTCAAAGTTATAGATGGCAATAGCAGAATTGTCATCAATAAGATCCGAATGGATGTGGATCTGCAAATGTGTGTGTGTGTGTGTGTGCATGTAAGGTCACATGGCTATTTTGAAAATGCAATAAAGTAAAGAAAGGCAAAGAGCACAAAATTTAAATGCAAAATAATGCAATATTTTTCATTAAAATGAGCATATGGTATATGACAATGACAAACCCTTAACAAATGGACCACGGTGCCCCGGGAAAGGCACGTGGCTTAAAGTTATTGTTTTAATGGAAATTACAGACAAAGTTCTCAAAGTAATAAAAATAGGAAACGGAAATTACTCCTGGATGTAGGATATTGGAATTAAGTCCTTGTTCTTCCAATTGTTGAGTCCTCCACCAACAGTCGGGTAGATCCAGTCGTTAAAGTCACCATCAACATCAGAGTCTTCAAGAGCATTAACCTCATGGTTACTAATGCGGAGAGGTGGTTTCCCTGCACGAGCACGTTGCACCTCCTTTTGATATTTGGAAGTGAAGCAAAACCCAAATTTGTTTGACTTGTATGGGATATCCAGGAGTTGTCCCCAAATGGTGCAACCTCCGTCTTCAACAACAACATGTGCATCTTTGGGAGAAGCCATCTTTGGTGTATCTTTAGCAGCTTTGGGAGTGTAAGGAGCGGCCTTGGCAACAACAATTATGGGGGGAACCACTTCAAAGGCTTGATGGGTAGTTTCAATGAACTCTCCATCCATTTCAACATATTTAAATGAGTTCAAGTGACTGATCATAAACTCCTCCTCTCCGCATACAATGACAATTTTCCTTTTGACCGATTATCTCAACTTTTGGTGTAGTGTGGAGGTCACCGCACCTGCCCCATGTATCCATAGGCATCCAAGTAGGCAAGAATAAGCAGGATGGATATCTATCACATAGAATGTTGAGTTGAAGATTTGAGACCCAACTTTGATAGGGAGTTTAACCTCTCCATGAACCATTCTCTTTGATCCGTCAAAAGCTCTCACCGCGATGTCACTGGGTTTCAACACTAAACTTTCATATTCCAACCTATCTAGAGCACCCTTGTGTAAGACATTCAGGGAGGACCTATTATCCACCAACACGTGGGCTAAAGTGGTGCCT
The DNA here is from genome assembly GCA_948472305.1 of Vicia faba. Classification (NCBI taxonomy): domain Eukaryota; kingdom Viridiplantae; phylum Streptophyta; class Magnoliopsida; order Fabales; family Fabaceae; genus Vicia; species Vicia faba. The sequence goes on along the minus strand of OX451740.1, from coordinate 301,494,543 downwards.
TTACACTTGATGGAAACATGCAGAGCTTTGTTATGATTTTTCCCGACCGAAGTCAGATCTGTATCTAAAAATCCCAAATCTTTGTTAACCATCAGGCTTGTTATATAGTTTTCAAATTGGTCGGCTGTAGTTTCTTGAGGAACATGTGCATTTTTAGTAATTTTATCATAGCTTATGCATGTGCCTCGGAGCATAGCAACAAAGACAACATATAAATCTTTGAGGGTGTTTGCCCCAACTGTTCCACTATCTTGTAATCACTTTTTCAGATAATTTTTAAAATCTCCTCCGTCTCTTGGGTAGATGGTTCCTCAGTGGTAATATCATTTACGGGCGCCTCCGTCAGGGAAGGCTCAGTCATTTTTTCCTTTTCTCGAATATCATCAACAAGTTTAACAACAGTAATGCGAATGAGTGTGGCACTGGTTGTCGGAGGTTAAATCTCTGGAGAGAAAATCCTCCCCGTCCTAGTAACTTTACTTGATCCAGCAATGTTTATAATGTCAGCAGTTTCATCTTCATCGACCTAGGAAACTTGTTTGATACCATGATAATACACTTCCGCCCCATAATTCTAGGGCACAACCTTATTAGAAGAGTAGGGACTGGCCCCATTGTGGTGATAATTAGTGGAGCTATTCTTGGTTCAACATGAATCCTAATAGGACCTTTGAAGGTGATCCTAATAGGTTTTTTTGAGATAGTAATGATGCACACGTCTTCAAATTCTTGAGAAACATTTTGGATCAAACTTTTCATAGATGGAGCTTTTTCAAATAGAATCTCATGGCTATCTGTTGTACCCCAAAATTTTCCCTCTCATTCTTCAAGGCCTTTCTCACAACGATTCTCAAGGTTCAAGCTTGCACAAATGCATTGGGATTTTCCAGTACCAAAATTAAAAGGAAACTGTCAAAAAGGGAGAAAACAGATAAAAATAATATTTTGACAAATTTGGAGGAAAACATGTCTCCTTCGACTCAGCATCCTTCGATTGACTCTTGGCCTCCTTCGAATGCAACTTGGATTACATCCTTCGTTTTGAGTAAGAGCCTCCTTCGAATGCAACTTGGATTACATCCTTCATTTTGAGCAAGAGCCTCCTTCGAATGCAACTTGGGCATGTCCTTCATTTTGAACTTAAAGCCTCCTTTGAGTGCAAGTTTAGGTACATCCTTCGTTTGGATTGGAAACATCCTTCGAATGCAACTTGGATATGTCCTTCATGTTGAACTTAAAGCCTCCTTCGAGTGCAAGTTTAGAAACACCCTTCGATTCAAAAGCCAGGAACTTCCCTCACACTAAAAGGCAATGAATCCCTTTATGTTTGTTTCGACCCAAGCTTCGATTGGGCAATATGCTTCCTTCGAGCATGAGCTTTGATTGGGCAATATGCTTCCTTCGAGCATGAGCTTCGATTGGGCAATATGCTTCCTTCGAGCATGAGCTTTCGATTTGGCAATATGTTTCCTTTGATACAAGCTTCGACTGGGCATTAGCTTGTTTCGACCATAAGGCTTCGACAAAACATTGACTACGTTTGTACTAGCTTCGACTGGACAACATTTAGTGTGCTGCATTTCCATCCCTGACAAACTTCAGCACATGGTTGATGGCCCCTTCAAACGATGCACAAAGGTGATTCGTTCGAAGGACACTTGTTGGAAGAAAGTCAAACAATATGTTGGAAGAAGAATTTGGTCGAAGGAGGGTCAAAATGAAAGGATGAAATATTCAAAGATGCTTGCTGCCAAGTTCAGGCATGGAATACTGGCCAAAACTGCTGCACAGCAGTTCTGAAACACTGCCCCATTCTTGCACCGAAATAGCATACAAGCACTGTCCCTCGAAGGCTACAAAGAGCAGTTTACTCAAATTGTTCAAATTATTTTGTTTTCCCTCCAAAAACTTCAGCCAATTTTGCCTATAAATAAGAGGCTCCAACACATGTTTAAGGGAGGATCTTTGGGCCAGAGGAACGAATCTCCCAGATTTTCTCAAACACAACAAAACTATCAAGTTCATCAACACTTGAGAAATCAAAACCCAGAATCCCAAACACTCACCTCTTTCGATTCTGAAGAACACCCCACACATAGAAGTTTGTTCAAACTCAAAGACAACCTTTTATGACAACTCTTCGAACCAAAAGCAAACCCCCTGTGACTACTCTTTGAATTCCAGAAACGTCCAGGTAGAAGTTCAAGTTCGAATCCCACATCCATTCAAGGCCTGAAGCAAGGTAAGTCACTCTTACCCTTGAACCTTTCGTTTCATGGCATAGTATGTGAATAATCTTCCCTTTCATTTCAAAGCATGTACATAAAACTTTGGTTCTTTTCGTTTCCACCTACTTAATATGTTTTCAAAGTTAACCCTTTCGTTTTGCTTTCTGTTTACCTGAATTAGCTTTAACTATTAAACTGTTTGAAAGACAAAACTAGCATGGCCTCAGGCCATGTTTCCATTTAATGCTTGAAATGAAAGAAACAGGAAACATGAAATAGGAAACGAAGCTTCTGGCTTCTATCCTCTTTCTCCAGGTCGAACGAAAGAGACAACCAGGAGGAAAATCATACACTGACTTCCAGGCTCATTCGAAAGGCATTCCCTCACTGCTTTCAACCTCCAGTCGAAGAAGACAACAAGGCAGAACCAGAAGGCTTCGCCATACACTGACTTCCAAGCCAGTCGAATGACAGAACCTCACTGGTGCTGGCCCCAATCGAAGGAGGCCAACAGAATGCAAATCGAAGGCTGCTACTGCCTGGGTCGAAAGACACTCATTTTTCTTACTTTTGTCTTATTTTTTCCTTCATATTTTTTATGCCTTTCGATATGGTTGTAATAGCGTAGGATTTTATCTTTCTGCATTTTATTTACTTTGTACAAATGCTAGTAATTAGGCGTGTATGGTAAGATAAAACCAACAAGTAGACAACCTAAAAATCAAGACAAAATGCATGCAAATCAAACACACTTTGCACACAAACACCCCTTAGGGTATCTCCATTTGGTTTCCTAAACAAATGGGCCATGTTATGCATGTCAAGTACTTTGGCAAAACAAGAACAATCAAAATGATCATAGTCCCTCGATGACGCTATCGGAGTTGACTAAACAAAATGATCAAGTCCCTTAAGGAAAAATTGCCCAAGATACTTGACGTTATTGCTATCATGGTCTATACGATGACCCGCGCCTGTCCCGTTTAACATCCTAACGCAAGGTTGTTCACCAAACACAATGGTGAAACAACACTGTTAAAAAGGTTAAAAACATGAGAAAGATCTTGGAGTAAAATTAGGGTAGATAGCTCTTAGTTACTTGATCAAACTTGCAAAATATCCTTGGCATTTTTTCAAACACACATCTCAACACAATTTCAAAACAAACTTTCAAAAACATTGAAACATCTTTTCAAAAAGACAAACACCTTTGTAAAACATTCAAACAAGAATTATTACAAAGGTTGCCTAGACAAGGCATCTTTTTCAAAACATTTTCAGAACCACACACATAAAGCACCATTTCAAACAATTGAAAAGCAAAGGCAAGTGATCTAAAACAAGTAACTAAGAGCCCATGGATAACCATGGACGAAAAGGGTCCTAGCACCTTCCCTTTTCATAATCTACCCCCCGAACCCACGAAAACATCTCAAAGGTCTTTCCTGTGCTTTTTGACCTTTCCTTAGGATAAAATAAAAAGTCGGTGGCGACTCTTGCTAAACTGAAACATTTGTGAACACAAACGCAAATCCCAAGTCAGTTCTCCCACTGTATCACAGAACTAGCGACTCTGCTGGGGATATTTCTAAAAGTGGGGTTACCTTAGGGTTTTAGATCACCTTTACATGCTTACTTTGATTGCTTTGATTGCTTTACTTTTTGGGTTCCTTGCTTGGGTTTGTTTTAAATCCTACACCCGGATGTTGGGGCACCTTTTAGGTAAGTAGCAATAAACTGTGAGGGAACTATGCGGGGTATACCGACATGGTTGAAGCAATAGCTACGTTAGTGTGACATATTTGTAGGTACTGGTAGCCCTTGAGTAGTCGAGGAGAATACGGGGCCACTGAGTGATGTCATGAAGCACTAACGAACCCTTAGAACCTTACTTGACCATATTGGCCTTTTTAGGGGTAGTGAGATGACCGACTTTGGTGCAGTCTGAAGTTGGTAGATACTCGATACTACACTCATTGAGAATTGTTTTCTTGGGATATTTTGGTCGCCAGTTAAGTGGCTAAACTAAAACAATGAACATAGAAAATAATCTAATGATTTTGAGCTCCTTAGAACCCGGTTTCTATTTTAGGACAGGTTGAGCCAACTAACTTCAAGAGGGTACTTACCTACAAACCCCATGCAATCCTAAACCTAAGGACTTGTTTGTTCTGTGTGAATATGATTATCTGTATATACACTTGCTTACTTTTGCATACATGTACATAACATCATACCATAGCATTTTTAATAACCATTTCAAGGATCTCGAGGGTCTTTTGGTGCAGGGTCACGTTGAACCAGACGTCTACCAAAGGGCAAGAGGGTTCCCCTCTAAACAAACGCTGTTGGAGATCAAGTACAACAACTTGAATCAGGGGCTATGACCCACTCGACATGGTGAGCTTGATTCTCGTGGAAAGACATCCACCGATACAAAGTTCTCCAATCAAAGATGTTGATCAAAATTTAACCTCTAACATTTTTCTTGTGTTTACCCCGCGAGATCCTTGAAAACATGCATCCACATATCATGCATCATATCATAACAAGTTTTATCCTTTTCAGGTTTCCTTATTCTCCTACTGTTTATTTCAGTAGAGATGGCTCTAGAGAGGACCGTCAAAGATATCCATGATCAAAATGCTCAACTTCAAGAATTGTTCTTGAACCTGTCCCAGGGGCAAGAAGAAGTGAAAGCTCTCCTCACAAGGGGCATGGTCCTCGGGAATTCAAGCAGTGTCAGGAATGATCAGTTGGATAAACTCCAGATTGAGCTGGCAATAATGAAGATCCAGATGATGGGACAACTGGTGGGCCAGATGGCTCTCATTTAAGACCTGGCTCACAGACAAGAAGAGCTCAGGGTTCTCGTCAACAAACTGCTTCGAGATAACCAAGTGGGGCAAACAACTAGGGTTGAAGACCAAGTCATCATTCAACCCCCTTTGAGACAAGAAGACAAGGGAAAAGCTCCTCAACTTGCTTCAGGGTCACAAGCCCAACAACAACCTCACCAGCGTCAACAGGGGCATCAGCGTAAGGAGGTCGCGCATAAAAGACAATTCACTAAGATCAACGTGTCACTAGCTCAAGCGCTACAACATATGTTGAAGAAAGAGCTGATTACATTAAAGGCTCCTCATCCGAACCCTAAGACTTCTTCTCCTAACTACAACCCGGATGCAAGATTGTGCTTATCATCTTGGTAGCCCAGGGCATGACACAAACAACTATTGGGCTTTGAAAAACAAGATCCAAGACTTGATCGACGAAGGAGTGTTGGAATTCATGCCAGATGGTGAGATGAAAATCTTCCGCTAAGGGTTCTCCATTTGAAATGACAAAGCTCGAACTGAGATACTTTTGTTCCATTTGAATTTTCAAGTTGTAATTTCTTTTGTTATTTAAACAAATTATCTGTTGATGTCAAACTCTGTTTCATTAATGCATTGCATATGTTTGTCTTGAATTCATCCACTCATTTTCACTATTCTTATACTTTCTTTATGATATTTAACTCTTGATAAAAAGCTACAAGCTTTTAGAGGGAGGATGACGAAACAATGCCATAATCCTATACAGTATGCTTTTGAACAGACCTTGCCGACGATGTACATGCGTTTCTTTCAAATCCTAAACACTGGAGTTATAAGGAAGATAATCCCTAGTCAACCCCTTCGAGCCAAAGAAGTAAGAGTTTTCTGTTTTAAACACAAAATTGAAACCTTTTATTTAAACCTGGGGCAGGGTAGTCTCTCAGTTAATTCAGAAAAAAAGATGCGCATTGAAGTTGCAAACTCTCAGTTCGTAATACAACGAATAACATCAAAAAACATCCCTTTGGAACCAAAAGACAGTGATGGTTCCTTATCTCATAGGCAGTCAATCTCTCAAAAAAATAAAAGCCCACTGAGCCAAAACCTATAAAGGAGGCTTAAGAAAGATGGGGCATCCCGCTGACTGTAATCTCGAAAACAGGAACAGTCAGGCAAAAATTAGGGATAATAAATCAAAAGAACGAGGTCATTGCAAATCCTCAACAACATGAAAAATGTTGCAAAAAGGATGACTGCCTTCTCAATAAATTCAACTTGTGAGAACCATCACCAAAATGTTGTTCCAAACTCGAATAGAGTTCGACACATAATTAACTGAGTTTAGGATTGAAGGACATCACGAAGAGCGGGTGGGTACAAATATACTTTGAGCCTTTATCCTTTGTTTCTTAAACCGTGAACCAAGCCACGTTACAACCCTTTGAAAGTCCTAATTGAAGCATGGGTTAGTTCGAAAGCATACTGTTACAAAAGGTATCCTGACTCCTGTAAGGCTTTGCCCTAAATCTTGTGTTGAATTTGTCTTATAAAAAGTTTTCTGCTAAAAAACACATTTTTCAAAACTTTGAGACAAGCATAAACTTTGCATTACTTGAATATCACTGTTTGCATTTGGCTATTTGTTTGACAGCGAAGAAATTCACACAGTGAATGTTCAGAGGAACGAAAACTCTCTCGGTGAATAAAATCACTTCAAGTGGGATGACCCTCCCGTGGCAAAAATCTCCTATCAACAAAAAGGGATTTGATATGGTATTGTCCAGTAAACCTGGGGAAGTCCAGTCAAGATTTCAACAAATCTTTCAAAGCTCAACAAATCTGGGGCAGTCCATTCAAGATTTCAACAAGTCTTTCAAAGTCCATCAAATTTGGGGCAGTCCAGTCAAGATTTCAACAAGTCTTTCAAAGTCCATTAAATCTGGGGCAGTCCAGTCAAGATTTTAAGAAATCTCTCAACTTCAGATACAGTCCAAATACGCTCCAGACACGGTTGCCATTCTGTCACTCATTCAGATCCCAGTTACAGTTTCAGATACACTCCAGACACAAAAGTCATTATGCTACTCATACAGATCTCAACACCAGATACAGTCCAGATACGCTCCAGATACGGTTGCCATTCTGTCACTCATTCAGATCCCAGTTACAGTTTTAGATACACTCCAGACACAGAAGTCATTCTGCTACTCATACAGATCTCAACTCCAAGATACAGTCCAGATACGCTCCAGATACGGTTGCCATTCTGTCACTCATTCAGATCCCAGTTACAGTTTCAGATACACTCCAGACACGGAAGTCATTATGCTACTCATACAGATCTCAACTCAAAGATACAGTCCAGATATGCTCCAGATACGGTTGCCATTCTGTCACTCATTCAGATTCCAGTTACAGTTTCAGATACACTCCAGACACGGAAGTCATTCTGCTACTCATACAGATCTCAACTCCAAGATACAGTCCAGATACGCTCCAAATACGGTTGCCATTCTGTCACTCATTCAGATCCCAGTTACAGTTTCAGATACACTCCAGACACGGAATTCATTCTGCTACTCATACAGATCTCAACACCAGATACAATCCAGATACGCTCCAGATACGGTTGCCATTCTGTCAATCATTCAGATCCCAGTTACAGTTTCAGATACACTCCAGACACGGAAGTCATTCTGCTACTTATAATGATCTCAACTCCAAGATACATTCCAGATACGCTCCAGATACGGTTGCCATTCTGTCACTCATTCAGATCCCAGTTACAGTTTCAAATACACTCTAGACACGGAAGTCATTCTGCTACTCATACAGATCTCAACACCAGATACAGTCCAGATACGCTCCAGATACAGTTGCCATTCTGTCACTCATTCAGATTCTAGTTACAGTTTCAGATACACTCCAGACACGGAAGTCATTCTGCTACTCATACAGATCTCAACACCAGATACAGTCCAGATATGCTCTAGACACAGTTGCCATTATGTCACTCATTCAGATCCCAGTTACAGTTTCAGATACACTCCAGACACGAAAGTCATTCTGCTACTCATACAGATCTCAACACCAGATACAGTCCAGATACGCTCCAGACACGGTTGCCATTCTGTCACTCATTCAAATCCAAGTTACAGTTTCAGATACACTCCAGACACGGAAGTCATTCTGCTACTCATACAAATCTCAACTTCAGATACAATCCAGATACGCTCCAGACACGGTTGCCATTCTGTCACTCATTCAGAATTCATCCTCAGCCCAAGGATGCTTCAAATGCAGATACCTTCCTGCTTCTCAACATACAATTCAAATTCCTGATATCCCCAACAGAGTAAAGATTCTGATTCTTAAAGCGGCATACAACCTAAACCTAAACTTCTTCCAGACAGGAATAAGCTTTCCCCAGAGTCCTGAGTTTTTACTCTCCAACAGGATAGCCACTCCGCAACAGTATGGCTATTCCCCACAAAATTCTTATTCCCCAAGCAGAACGAAGACTCTCATTCTCAGTTCCTCACAAGGTATTTAGATATTCCCCAGTGAAGATCTCCTCAAAACAGGAATCCCCAGTAGATTGGCATACAACCCAAACTCCTGATTCCCCAACAGCGGTCCCAGGACTTCTCATTTTCAATGATCAAAGGATTTTCCATCCCCTGCAGCAGTCAAGGATTCACTTTCCCCGGCAGCAGTCAAAGAATCCATTATCTCCAACTATCTGGATTTTATCTTCCTCAACAAGACGGCTACTCAGCCTGCATACATAACCATTACATTCATATATCATAAACATTGATGAAGTACAGTTCATTGCATCATACATATCAGACAACATAACTTTGTGTTTTAGCTAACATTTTACCCTTTTCAGGATAAGATTAAAAGGCTATCGTTAACAATTATTCAGATACAGTATGGATACACCCCAGACATGGCGGTCATTCTATTACTCATTCAGAATTTCAAGTCAGATACAGTACAGGTACACCCCAGACACGGCGGTCATTCTATTACTCATTCAAAATTTCAAGTCAGATACAGTACAGATACACCCCAGATACGACGGTCATTCTACTACCCATTCAGACTTCAGCAATCCGATACAGGCTAGATATGCTCCAGACACGGCGACCATTCTATCTCTCATTCAGATTCAATTATCAACTTCAAGTTCGGATATGCTCCAAACATGGAAGCCATTCTGGCCTTTACACCAACAGTTTGATTCTCCCCAGTGCAATCGCCACATAAGTCATTCTTTCACTTATTCAGATCCCAGTTACAGTCTCAGATACACTCCAAACAGGGAAGTCATTCTGCTACTCATACATATCTCAACTTCAGATACAGTCCAGATACGCTCCAGACACGGTTGCCATTCTGTCACTCATTCAAATACCTTCTAGATGCGCTCCAGACACGGACGCCATTCTGGAAATCATCCAGTTCCAGCTTATAGATACAGTCCAACAATCACTTCTGGATGGCATCTTTAAGCCCATCTCCAATAACTATCCATTACCTCTCCAAATGGCATCTTTAAGCCCATTCCCCACATAATCAACTAACACATCTTCGAGTGCAAATTTTCTGGGCACTCTAGTGTTCAATCATCTTCCACCTTCAAAGTCACGAATGGCGGATCCGCCAATCTAACTCTTCTGGTTCAAGAAGATTGAACAGGGGCAGCTATTGTACCCCAAAATTTGCCCTCTCATTCTTCAAGGCCTTTCTCACAAGGATTCTCAAGGTTCAAGCTTGCACAGGTGCATTGGGATTTTCCAGTACCAAAATTAAAAGGAAACTATCAAAAAGGGAGAAAACAGATAAAAATAATATTTTGACAAATTTGGAGGAAAACATGTCTCCTTCGACTCAACATCCTTCGGTTGACTCTTGGCCTCCTTCGAATGCAACTTAGATTACATCCTTCGTTTTGAATAAGAGCCTCCTTCGAATGCAACTTGGATTACATCCTTCGTTTTGAGCGAGAGCCTCCTTCGAATGCAACTTGGGCATGTCCTTCATTTTGAACTTAAAGCCTCCTTTGAGTGCAAGTTTAGGTACATCCTTCGTTTGGATTGGAAACATCCTTCGAATGCAACTTGGATATGTCCTTCATGTTGAACTTAAAGCCTCCTTCGAGTGCAAGTTTAGAAACACCCTTCGATTCAGAAGCCAGGAACTTCCCTCACACTAAAAGGCAATGAATCCCTTTATGTTTGTTTCGACCCAAGCTTCGATTGGGCAATATGCTTCCTTCGAGCATGAGCTTCGATTGGGCAATATGCTTCCTTCGAGCATGAGCTTCGATTGGGCAATATGCTTCCTTCGAGCATGAGCTTTCGATTTGGCAATATGTTTTCTTCGATACAAGCTTCGACTGGGCATTAGCTTGTTTCGACCATAAGGCTTCAAAAAAACATTGACTACGTTTGTACTAGCTTCGACTGGACAACATTTAGTGTGCTGCATTTCCATCCCTGACAACCTTCAGCACATGGTTGATGGCCCCTTCAAACGATGCATAAAGGTGATTCGTTCGAAGTACACTTGTTGGAAGAAAGTCAAACAATATGTTGGAAGAAGAATCTAGTCGAAGGAGGGTCAAAATGAAAGGATGAAATATTCAAAGATGCTTGCTGCCAAGTTCAGGCATGGTACACTGGCCAAAACTGCTGCACAACAATCCTGAAACACTGCCCCATTCTTGCACCGAAATAGCATACAAGCACTGTCCCTCTAAGGCTACAAAGAGCAGTTTACTCAAATTGTTCAAATTATTTTGTTTTCCCTCCAAAAACTTCAGCCAACTTTGCCTATAAATAAGAGGCTCCAACACATGTTTAAGGGAGGATCTTTGGGCCAGAGGAACGAATCTCCCAAATTTTCTCAAACACAACAAAACTCTCAAGTTCATCAACACTTGAGAAATCAAAACCCAGAATCCCAAACACTCACCTCTTTCGATTCTGAAGAACACCCCACACATAGAAGTTTGTTCAAACTCAAAGACAACCTTTTGTGACAACTCTTCGAACCAAAAGCAAACCCCCTGTGACTACTCTTTGAATTCCAGAAACGTCCAGGTAGAAGTTCAAGTTCGAATCCCACATCCATTCAAGGCCTGAAGCAAGGTAAGCCACTCTTACCCTTGAACCTTTCGTTTCATGGCATAGTATGTGAATAATCTTCCCTTTCATTTCAAAGCATGTACATAACACTTTGGTTCTTTTCGTTTCCACCTACTTAATATGTTTTCAAAGTTAACCCTTTCGTTTTGCTTTCTGTTTACCTGAATTAGCTTTAACTATTAAACTGTTTGAAAGACAAATACTAGCATGGCCTCAGGCCATGTTGCCACTTAATGCTTGAAATGAAAGAAACAGGAAACAGGAAATAAGAAACAAAGCTTCTGGCTTCTATCCTCTTTCTCCAGGTCGAACGAAAGAGACAACTAGGAGGAAAATCATACACTGACTTCCAGGCTCAGTCGAAAGGCATTCCCTTACTGCTTTTAACCTCCAGTCGAAGAAGACAACAAGGCAGAACCAGAAGGCTTTGCCATACACTGACTTCCAAGCCAGTCGAAGGACAGAACCTCATTGGTGCTGGCCCCAATCGAAGGAGGCCAACAGAATGCAAATCGAAGGCTGCTACTGCCTGGGTCGAAAGACACTCATTTTTCTTACTTTTATCTTATTTTTTCCTTCATATTTTTTATGCCTTTCGATATGGTTGTAATAGCGTAGGATTTTATCTTTCTGCATTTTATTTACTTTGTACAAATGCTAGTAATTAGGTGTGTATGGCAAGATAAAACCAACAAGTAGACAACCTAAAAATCAAGACAAAATGCATGCAAATCAAACACACTTTGCATACAAACACCCCTTAGGGTATCTCCACTTGGTTGCCTAAACAAATGGGCCATGTTATGCATGTCAAGTACTTTGGAAAAACAAGAACAATCAAAATGATCATAGTCCCTCGATGACGCTATCGGAGTCGCCTAAACAAAATGATCAAGTCCCTTAAGGAAAAATTGCCAAAGATACTTGACGTTATTGCTATCATGATCTATACGATGACCCGCGCCTGTCCCGTTTAACATCCTAACGCAAGGTTGTTCACAAAACACAATGGTGAAACAACACTGTTAAAAAGGTTAAAAACATGAGAAAGATCTTGGAGTAAAATTAGGGTAGATAACTCTTAGTTACTTGATCAAACTTGCAAAACATCCTTGCCATTTTTTCAAACACACATCTTAACACAATTTCAAAACAAACTTTCAAAAACATTGAAACATATTTTCAAAAAGACAAACACCTTTGTAAAATATTCAAACAAGAATTGTTACAAAGGTTGCCTAGACAAGGCATCTTTTTCAAAACATTTTCAAAACCACACACACAAAGCACCATTTTAAACAATTGAAAAGCAAAGGCAAGTGATCTAAAACAAGTAACTAAGAGCCCATGGATAACCATGGATAAAAAGGGTGCTAGCACCTTCCCTTTTCATAATCTACCCCCTGAACCCACGAAAACATCTCAAAGGTCTTTCCTGTGCTTTTTGACCTTTCCTTAGGATAAAATAAAAAGTCGGTGGCGACTCTTGCTAAACCGAAACATTTGCAAACACAAACGCAAATCCCAAGTCAGTTCTCCCACCGTATCACACTATCCATCAGTAGTTGGAAACCTTTCTTAATCCATTCACAATCATTAATTTGTATAGCACAGCAGCAACAGTCTTCAAGGCAGCCAGGGAATACCCCAAATTTTAATAAATTATTTTTAATAGTCTTCAAAGGAGTGGTCAAATATTTGATGGAGGAAACAAAAGAGGCATATTCAATAGCATTGACACCTTTACCATGATTTGGCATGGGTGCGGTGATCACATTGGATTCGGCAGAGGGTCGAATTTAATCGTCTTGTTATCAATTAGGTCTTGGATTTTGTTCTTTAGAGACCAACAATCATTGATATCATCTTAGGGACTGTTTGAGTGGTAAGTACATCTTGCATTGGGATTGTATTTGGGAGAGGAGGTATCAGGGTTTTAGGGAGGATCTCTCAATGCAACCATCTCCGCTTTTAGTAAATGTTGTAATGCTTGAGATAGTGACATATTGATCTTATTATACCACCTTTCTTGAAACTTTGTTCTATGATTATTACCTTGTTGTTGTTGAGTAGGTATAAGATTAGAAATTAATACCGCCCCTATTGAATGATGACAATCATTCTTAGTATGGCTCCTTGATCCATATACTGCATTAGTCTCTTTTTTTGCTAGGAAATATTTTTTTTCACAATATCATAGGTGGAGGCCTTCGGTATCTTTCGGCTTTTAATCCCGCTTTCAACCCTTTCACCGGTCAAGATCAATTCAGTAAATCTGGATGATGAACTTCCAATCAGCAAGTTGAAAAATGGTCCAGTCAGTGTCCCCATAAAGATGTCTACCAAATCTCAATTAGTTAAATGTGGTTGCACCCTGCCAACTAGGTCTCTCCATTTTTGAGCGTATTCTTTGAAGCCCTCATTGGAACCCATGGTCATTCCTTGAAATTGCAACCTAGTTGGTGCAAGATCAGCGTTATATTGATATTGGTGGTAAAAGGCAGTGGACAAATCCTCCCAAGTGTGGATGTTAGTCCCTTCCAATTGGTAAGACCACTCCAACTTCATCCCAGATAGACTTTCTTGAAAAAGTGCACCCACAGTTTCTTATCAGCGGTATGCGGCTAAATTTTACGGACGTAAGATCTTAGGTGGAGTTTCGGGCATGAAACACCATCGTACTTGGCAAAAACAGGGATCTTGAATTTGTGGGGAATGACTACCCCAGGAACCAAACACAAGTCACCGAAGTCCAAGCCAAGTATAGCTTGGATTTCTACAGCCTTCAATATATCTTCTAGTTGCTTATATTTGTCGTTGGCCAGTGGATATTGCTCATCAAAATAATCCCCGTCTCCAGAGATTTAATTGTTTCCACCCCAAGCACAAGTGCTCATAGCATATTCATCTTGATTCTCATTCTCCTCGGAGGAGTCTTCTTCCTCTTAAACTTGTTGGACGGGGCCTTTGAATCTCTTCCCCATGTTGATTATAACTTTCTTCTTGGTCTTTTTCTTCGTGACAAAAAGTGTTATCATTTCTTGCTAATCCTTTGCTAAGTTAAGCAGAGTCTCTTAAAACTTAGAGTTTTGTGTCTGCAAGTCCTTGACAGTTTACTCGAGATCCATCTTATACTGAAATAAATAGTAGAAAGATGAGGAAACATGTGTCAGATAACCTGATTATGATATGATACATGTTATGCAGATGAAATGTTTTCAAGGACTTTTAAGAGATTTAAATTTGCTTAAACAAAGAGGAAACAAAACATCAATTGTCTTAACAAATTCAAAGGTTACAAATGCCTCTTGGGCTTACAATGGAAAAAACAAAAAGACAAAATAAACTCCTAAAACAAAAGGCTCAAGTATCCCACTAGCACATCCTCTTTGGTGCAATGTAAGCATTCAGGCTTCGCTCCTCGTGAATTTGCCTTGTGAGCTCCAACACCTTCCTCTCACTTGCATAGAATTAGGCTTCAAAGGTGTCTCATTCTCCTTTGAGTTGAATCCACGATCTTTGCAATTCCTCGAGAGGAGTAGGCATGTCAGGATATAGAACGATGTAAGGAACATCTACCTCGGTGGTAGGTTCCATAATTATTGGTAAGATGGCCACATACGAGATCGTGATGTTTTAAGCGCGAGCTCGCACCAACTTGAGATAAGGTTCCAATGGAATGGATTTCTTATGCCCCAAAGTTTTGTTATCAACCTTTTTTACCATGCGCCAGGCTCGTATAAATCTTTGACGATAACCTCAGACATTGTTCTCATAGTAAAATAAAATACCTTGGATCAGTGCATCATGAGGACCATCCCTCCGAGCATACCCAAACTGTCGTAGTGCCAAGCAAGGATTATAAGTGATACCTACCCTAATTCCAAGGAATGGAACATTAGGGAATTCCCCATAGCAATCAATAGTGGTAACATCCTTCAAAGATCGAGAACACCAATGAATATCCGAATTTGCAAGAGTGACATCAACCTTTGAGACCACCTCATGCCTTGCTCATTCTTCAAAACTGATCGAGGAAGGTGTAAAATAAACCACCTAAACAGCAATGGAGTGCAACACATAAGAATCCCTCTTCTCTTCATGGTACAGGCGTGAAGAGAATGCAAAATATCTCTGAGTAAGGTAGACACCAGGTTACGAGATATGAAGATTTTGACCATATTCACATCTATAAGTTGGTCTGGGAAAGGGAACAATATCATCCCATAAATTAGAAGAGCCAAAACTTCTTCAAAAGCTTGTAAATCTAGAGCATCTAAAAACAGTTGAGCCTTCTCAAACATAAACTTGGCTAGAAAACCCTTAACGCCACTTCTTGTTTCCCATTAGCCACGATTTCAGACCGTTGCAAATGTAAGGCTAGAGCAATCTCCTCAGGTCTTGGGTATTTCTCAATACCGGTGAAGGGTATTTGATCAAGAATAGGTACTCCCAATAGTTGAGAGAACTCTTCCATGGTGGGCACCAATTGATAATAAGGGAATGTGAAACATTGATGTTTAGGATCAAAGAGTTTAAAGAGAACGTGTACCATGTATTCTTCAAAGCTTGAGGTAACCAAGTTGAGAAGTCGACCATATCTCTTGATGAACGGAGAATGCTCAGGGACCCTTGATGCTAACTATTTAAGTTGAGGAGGCACATTTACAAGGTTGATTCGAATGGTATTTCGGCGAGTGGAAGCCATGTACTACAAAATATAACAAAGATAAATCTCTAGATCCTTGAAATGGTTAGTGAAAATGCTATGGTATGATATCATGATGTTATGCACAAATAATCATATACAAACGAAAGAAACAAGTCCTTAGGTTTAGGCTTGCATGGAGTCCATGGGTAAGTACCCTCTTGAAGTTAGTTGGTTCAACTTATCCTAGAAAGTAATCAGGTTCTAGGGAATCTCAATATCATTGATCTTTCTTCATCAAGCATTATTTCAGCACAAGCCTCTGTTTTGGCAACCAAAATATCCCAAAATTACGATCTCAATGAGCGTATATCGAGTATCAACCAACTTCGGACTGCACCAAAGCCGACTATCTCACTACTTCCTAATGGCAAAGTTGTTCAACTAAAGTTTCTATGGTTGATTAGTGCTTCATGACACCACACAGTGGCCCGGTATTCTCCTTGATTCACCACAAGGGTACCAGTATCCACAAATGTGTCACACTAACATAACTATTATTTTAACCATATCGATCTACACCGTATAGTCTTTGTAATCTTTGATACTTACCCAATAATGTTCCCAGATATGGGTAGAGGATCTATACAAAGCCTAAACACCCTTTTAAGAGTAAAGAAAGCAAGTCAAACAATGAAAGAATTTAAAGGTGATCTAGTCTATAAGGTAACCCCACTTTTAAGTTAACATCCCCAACAGAGTCGCCAGTTCTATAATACGGCGGGAGAACTAACTTGGGTGTTTTGAGTTTTACTGTAATTGTTGTAGATAATAAGAGTTTCCATCGACTTTTCTTTTATCCAATAAAGGAAAGGGTGAAAAGAACAGGAAAGACCTTTTGAGAATTTTCTTGAGTTCGGGGGGTAGGTTATGAAAAGGGAAGGTATTAGCACCCTTTTAATTCGTAGTTATCTACGGGCTCTTAGTTGCTAGCTCACTTTAAAATGCTTTTGTAAATGTTTTTGTGTTTTATGTAAGTTTGAAAATATTTCGAAAACGCCTTTGTTTCAACAAACTTTGTAATGATTCTCGTTTCGGCGAGAATATATACAAAGTGTTAGTTTTGAAAATAGTTCAAAGAGATGTTTGTTTTTGGAAAGATGTTTTGAAAGTGTGAAGATGGTTTTGTTTGAGAGCAAGCAACTACGAGCATTCTACCTACTCAAAAGTCTTTGTTTTTTTCCTGCTCCTTTAGATATTGCTATCTTACCATTGATTGGTAAGAAACACTACCATTGGATGTGAAGGGACAGGCGTGGGTCATCGTATAGTCATAGAAGGCAAATTTGTAGGATACCTTAGTAATTTGTCATAAGGGACTAAGATCGTTTACCGAAGGCAACATCGAAGGGTCATCAAGGGTCTTTGCTTAAAGTATCCCACGTTCGAGGGACATGACTGTTTTACTATAAGGCAGCAAGTGTGGGTTAACCCTAGAGGTGTAAGTGTGAAAAGTGTATTATTTTCTTGCATTTTGTCTTGAATTAGGTTTATCTATTGTTTGATTTTACGTCATGCCATACAAACCCTAATTACTAGCAATAATATGGAAAGCGATAAATTGCGGGAATTAAAATTTCTACGCTATTACATCATTTTAGAGGATGGGGATACAAATTACAAATGAGGATGAAAGAAATTAAAACCTAGTTACTATTACAACCAAATTGAATAATACAAAATAAAATGTACAAGAATATAAAGGAAATATAAAATAAAAGAAAATTGTTTTTATTATGGTTTTTTGTATGAAAAGGTTTTAAAGTTGATAAAAGAAATGAGTTAATTAATTAGATTCCTAAATTATAAGTTAATTTAAATTAAAAGAGAAAATTAAAACAAAACCTAAGTCTAAACTTATTTTAATTAAATTAAGAAAGAACATATTCTTTTGAGTTTTTGTTTAAAAGAAATGAAATTAAAATAGAAATAAACTAATAATAATTTTAGCCTAATATTTAATAAAAACATATATATTTTTTTTAATAAAATAATAATAAAAATAAAAATAAGAATAATAAAATAAAGAAAATAAAATAAAATGAAAATATAAAAAAAAAGATCAGGGGTTAGAAAAGAAATTAGGAGGTTAATAAGAAAAACAATTTTTGTTTGGCTTAGGCCCAAACTGATTTTTGTGTAAGTCAGAAAAATAAATGGGATGCATGTTGTTAGCATTCAGGGGGGTGAGAGGAAATAAAATGAAAAGGCCCAACAGGAGGAGGCCTAAGCGCGCGTGTCAAACAGAAAACAAAGAACAAGAAAAAATGTGAAAAATGCAAAAGGTCTCGCTGGGGATCGAATCCAGGACCATCTACACAAATGCCTTATGCGCGCTTCTTCTGCCACCGGGGTGGCATTTTCATCCGGTATAAAGACAACTTGCAATAAATATAAGATAAAACAAGTCCATGATTGTACTTCATCTTCTTCCTCGCGCCAGCCATAACTCTGTAACTTTCTCAACTCTCAATCATTTCAAAAATTATAAACATCAAACTTGTTCGAAATTTCACCATGATTTCAAATATGTAAATAACTTAAGCAATGGATCAAAGATGAGCACGAATTTTAAATTGTACCAAATTTAACCTAATTTTTTCAGAAAGTTCAGGCTCAAAATTCTCAGTACTCAGGCACATAAATGAATTCTAAGGACATGGTTTGTTTTAGGGTAATGATGTATACATTTTATCTTTTAAAATAGAAGCCAAATGATACTTACATGAAGAGTTAGGATTTCAGAAAACTTACCTTGAAGATGAAGATCGGGTTTTGAGTTAGAGCTCACTTCAACGTACTGCAATGATCTGGTTAGCTTCCCTGAACTTCCAAGAACCTATTCCAACAGTTACTTTAAGCCGAGAGTGTCTGAAATGTTCTAGAGAAGTCAAGGTGCAAGCTTATGTTTTTGAAAATGGAGGATGGTGAAGATTGAGTTACAGAAGTGTAACAGGTATTGGGATGTCTTCTATATGTATTATAGAAGCTTGGTGAATTAAAAGAATGAAAAATGCACGAGTGGTTTGTGAGATGGCTACCAAAAAAATCAGCAATGGCACAAAAGTGAGGCTTGAGAGAAATTCAGAGTTTGAGGGAGTTTTTGGGAGTTTTAAGGCTTGTAATTTTGTGTTCTAGGCTTGTGAATGAAGGTTCAATTTATAGACAAAGGTTTGAAATCAAGGAGAGGTCAGAAGCAAGAGTTCACATGTTATGGCCATTTGACTTGTTTTTGAAGCAAACTTGACAAGCATTGTTCCAAGGTAAAGTACAAGGCTATCTAAAGTGGTTATGCACTTTAAACATGCTTATCTGAATGTGTAGAGGATACTTATGCATAAAGAACAAGTGCAATGCTCAAGACAAGTTGACTTTGTGATTAAAGCCACTTTACTAGAATGAAAATGTTACTTTGTGCCATTAATGGAAATGCAACTTGGATAATGGTTCAAATGCTTGGACAATGGTTCTAACAGTTGTGTAATAAATTAATTATGGAGTGAAACACCAGTTAGAAGCCTACAAAGTGAAGTTATGCAGCATAGCTTTGAGATTAGGGTATGTGTTCTTCGTGAAAATGACTTGTAATTCAAGAATGGATGCCCAATTTCTTCTCTTCGATTCTCTTAGCTCAAAAATGATCTCTTCAAGTTCTTGGATATTTTGGAAAGATTGAAACATCCTCTACAACTTTTATGTTTTCCACTTTTGCTAAATAAAATTGGAGCTCTGTGAAAAATGGCCAAGAAGTTGGGACAAAAAATCTGCCTAAACTAGGACAAAATTTCACTAAGTGTTTAAGAAAAAAGTGCATGACTTCATGGGCCTATAACTCAAAATATAAGAATTTTTTGGACATGATCCCAATAAAAAGTTTTAGATTTCATCAAGATCTACAACTTTCATGTTGAAAGTTTTCTTTGAATCATGTTGCATCTTGGTGAAAAATTGGCATGAAGTAGTGAAATTATCATGTACAAAAACACTTAGAAAAATTTCTAAGTCTCGAAAAATTTGACTTTTTAAATTGAATTTTGACTTTCTTGATTTTTTGATGATCAAGCTTCATATTTTTGAATGTCTTGATGAATCTTGACTTTTGAAACTCAATTTTAATCAAAAAGTCAAAGTTTAACTTTTGGTGTATCAGTTGACTTTTTCCTTAGTTGACCAAATTTCAACTATCAATCAATTGAGCTTGAGAGATGAATTTAGTCATGCAATTAGGTCAAAATTATGTACTTGAATCCTTTATATCATGTTTCAAATCAATAAGTCATGCATTAAGTCAAAAGTCAAGAATCAATCATTCTAATCAAAAACCCTAATTTTAACCATTTTGCCCTTTGATGATTTGAACATTTTTCTTGGGGAATTATGGTCCAAGCTTGATCAATTTGTGAATATGACTTAAAAATGTTGATATTGGTAAAACAATCCCGAGGATTGGCTGTAAGTTGACCACATTTGACTTTTTACTCAGTACAGTTAATTTTCAATCATCTGCTCAATTGACTGAACAAAATTGTGATTCAAGACTTGAAACTTGACATGAGTATTCTTGGAGGTCTATAATGATCCATGAAGGTCATTTGAGGCATTATAAGTCCAATTTTCCATGTGAAAATCAAAACCCTAATTTGAGGCATCAGTGTTTAGGAGGTGGTTTGACCTAATCAACACTTGTGCAAACTTAAGCCATTGAAGATCTTGTGAGAAATGTCTTGATAAAAGAGAGGGAAAATTTTGGGGTACAATAACTGCTCTTGTTAAATCTTCTTAAAACCGAATAGTTATATTGGTGGGTCCTCCATTCGTAGCCTTAAGGTGGAAGATGATTGAACACTAGAGTGCCCAGAAATTTGCACTCGCACGAAATAATGATGTTGGTTGATTATGTTGGGAATTGGCTTATATATGCCATTTGGAGAGGCGATAAATATTTATCGGAGATGGCTTATAGATGCCATCCAAAGTGATTGTTGGTAAGTATAAATATTAACTATGAATATTATTTTAATGTATACTGGAAGAAATCTTGTGGCGAATACTACTTCAGTAGGTAATGAAGGAATCTGATGACTACTACTTCAACAGATAATGAAGGAACCACTAGAGACTACTAATTCAACAGGTAATGAAGGAATCTCTGACGACTACTACTTCAACAGGTAATGAAGGAATCTCTGACGACTACTACTTCAACAGGTAATGAAGGAATCTCTTGTGACTACTACTTCAACAGGTAATGAAGGAGTCTCTGATGACTACTACTTCAATAGGTGATGAAGGAATCTCCAACAACTACTACTTCAACAAGTAATAAAGGAATCTCTAACGACTACACTTCAACAGGTAATGAAGGAATATCTGACGACTACTACTTCAACAGGTAATGAAAGAATCACTGACGACTACTACTTCAATAGGTAATGAAGGAATCTCTGACGACTACTACTTGAATAGGTGATGAAGGAATCTCTAATGACTACTTACTTCAACATGTAATGAATAAATCTCTGACAACTACTACTTCAATAGTTAAGGAAGGAATCTCTGACGATGACTACTTCAACAGGTACCAGAAAGAATCCAAGCTTGATTTTGTCTCGGAGGAGTTTACAGATAGTTGATGATTTTCATCTATGGACTGATCTTTTCCTGAAAAGGTAAAGAGTTAGTTGTGTGCAATTCCATTATGTTTGAAATGCATTGCTTAATGATGTTCTCAAAACAAATTAGATTATGCTATATTTTTTGTATGCATATGTCATGATGCATGAATGTTATTGAAATGTATCCTTGTCTGGGAAAATAAATCCATGACTACTGCTGGGGAGTTAAGGGACTACTGCTTGAGACGAAGAGCATGTGTATCTTCAACCTACTGAAGTAGAATTCCTGTTTGCTGTTTGAGGAAATTCTACAAGGAATGTTGGTTTCTACTTAGGGAGTAGAATTCAGGAACCTTAGTTGACCATTACTCTACTGGGGAATTTGATTCTTATATACCCTGACTGGGGATAAAAGAGATGATTAAACTTCCGATTTGTCTGGGGAGGATGAAGTTAACTGTTATCTGGTCCGATTCCAGGCTTCGCAGCAACTTTCTGGGGATAGTATCAATTTTATTGAAGAATAGGAGTTATGTCAATTGATTTGTAGTAGTTTGAGGAATAGACTTAGTTTGGGGAGACTGTGGTCCGTTGGGGAAATAAACCCTATCGAGGAAAGTATTCTGGCGACCTTACTGGGGAAGTGAACTCTTCTAGGGAAGCACTTTTTCAAAGTTCCTTTTCTAGTTTTATAAAACTCAACTGGGGAAGAGAATTTCCAGGAGATATGCGGATCGGGATTCTGGATGGAGAATGTATAATTCACTCCGTGGAGATAATATCATTGAAGTGACTCTGTGGGGACATCCCAAATCTTTAAGTAAATGCTTATTACTGTTCTTGTGCATACATTTGTTAACAATTAATTATGTTCATATACATATGTTCATTCAATTTTAGTAGTTGGATGTTTTTCGCACTCAAAATAGAAAAACAAAAAGCTTGCACTTCAAAGTATATTTGTATTGATAATTTGCCTAAAAACAAGCGTTTTTGTATAGGGAGACAAAAATCCTAGTAAGGGGAAGTCGTCAAAAAAATGAAAAGAATACAAAGTGATAACAAAAATTGTATATCCATGTGGAAGTGATTTCATTAAGTTCCAACTTTTCTATTGCCCCTATGTCTTTGAACATCATCCCTCGCCATTGAAAGAAGTTGATTGAATTGATCTTGTACCCTTTAAACTTTTGACCTTGGTAGTAAAGCTGGCTGCAATGATTCAACGAGACATAGTCGTACGCTTTAATCCTTAACTTTTGTCTGGACCACCCTTTCGGGTTTTCAGTCCACCAGGATACCCTTTTTGCCCAAGCCTCCCTTTCAGGTTTTCGACTTGCCGGGTGTAAAATATTTTGTATATATCCCTAATTTATGCCCAAACCTTTTTGGTTCACCGACATGCCTTTATTTTTTCCGAGGTATGTCAACCTAGCGGGTCATTCTTTATGCATAGTATTTTTTGACTATGTCCGTGTTCACAGGATGCAGGAAATCTTCGTCGTCCATAACAGTTAGCATCATAGCACCACCAGTGAATACTTTCTTGATAACAAATGACCCTTCATAAGTGGGAGTCCATTTGCCCCTGGGATCGCCTTGTGGTAAAATAATGTGCTTTATTACCAAGTTAGCAACCTGATATACCCGAGGTTTGATCTTCTTGTTGAATATCTTGATCATATGCTTTTGATACATTTGACCATGGAAGACAACAAATAGTCTTTTTTCATTAATCAAATTCAACTGATTCAATCTAGTATGTATCCATTCATCTTCTCCTAGGTCTGCTTCTTTCATAATTCTTAGAGAAGGAATCTGAACTTCGACAGGCAGGATGACTTCCATGCCATAGACTAAAGAGAACGGGGTTTCCCCAGTTGATGTTCGTGCCGAGGTACGATAGCCATGAAGAGAAAATGGTAGCATCTCATGCCAGTGTTTGTAGGTCACCACCATCTTTTGCACAATCTTCTTTATGTTCTTATTGGCAGCTTCCACTGCACCATTCATCTTAGATTTGTACGGAGAAGAGTTGTGATGCTTGATTTTGAACTGCGTGCATAGTTTAGTAATCATGGCATTGTTGGGGTTAGTTTCGTTGTCAGTGATGATCCTTTCAGGGATGCCGTATCGGCAGATGAGGTTATGCTTGATAAATCGGGCTACAACATTCTTGGTAAATGAGGCAAATGAAGCAGCTTCGACCCATTTGGTGTAGTAGTCAATGGCGACGAGGATGAAACGATGTCCATTGGAGGCAGTGGGCTTAATTTCTCCAATCATGTCAATGCCCCACATTGTAAATGGCCATGGAGCAGTCATGACATTTAAATGTATCAGAGGCACATGGACCTTGTCGGCATAGATCTGACACTTATGGCAAGTCTTCAAGTGGTGGTGACAATCAGTTTCCATTGTCGACCAATAGTAACCAGCCCTCAGAATCTTTTTGGCCATAGTGTGTCCACTGGAGTGAGTCCCAAAGATACCCTCATTCATGTCCTCCATGATATTCTCTGCTTCCTTTTTGTCTATACAATGGAGCATAGTAGAATCATGGTTGCGCTTGTACATAATCCCATTGCTTAGGAAAAACTTGGCTTAGAATCTCTGTAGGAATTTCTTGTTGTTGATGGAAGTTCCTTCAGGATATTCTTGTGCTTCAATATACCTTCTTACTTCATGATACCAAGGCTTCTCCTTATTAGTGTCAGTCTCATAAAAGTGTGCCGGTTCATCAAATCTTTCGATTGTAATTCTAGGAGCCTCGTTGTCCCAATTGAACTTGAACATAGACGATATTGTTTCTAAGGCATCTACCAACTGATTTTCTTCCCTCGAGATATGTTCAAAGGTGACCTCCTCGAAGTATGGGATCAAGGTTAGCACAAGCTCTTTGTAGGGGATCAGATTTGGATGTTTAGTATCCCATTCTCCTTTAACTTAATAGATTACCAGGGCCGAATCTCCGTATACGCTTAAGTATTTGATTCTTAGGTCAATAGCAGCCTTAAGACCCAAGATGCAAGCTTCATACTCGGCCATGTTATTCGTACAGTCGAAGCAAAGTCTGGAAGTGAAAGGTGTATGGCAACCTTTAGAGAAATGACTACAACACCGATTCTGTTACCTAAAGCATTGTACAATCCATCAAAAACCATAGTCCATCTGGATCCTTATTTAGGTCCTTCATACGGTCTAGGATTTTCACAATCGGTTATCAGCATGATATTCTCGTCCGGGAATTCAAAGTTCATGGACTGGTAGTCATCAACAGCTTGATGCACCAAATGATCCACCAACACACTTCCTTTGATTGCCTTTTGTGTAGTGTACTGGATATCATATTCAATCAAAATCATTTTCCATCTAGCTATTCATCCGGAGAGAGTTGGCTTCTTGAAGATATACTTGATGGGATCCATCTTAGAAATCAATAAAGTGGCGTGAGTCAACATATATTTTCTTAGTCGGCGAGCATCCCATGCCAAAGCGCAACAAGTTTTCTCGAGTAGTGAAAATATTGTTTCACATTGGGTAAATATTTTGCTAAGGTAGTATATTGCATGCTCTTTTCGATTAGACTCGTCATGTTGGACCAATACACATCCCATTGAATTCTCTAATACAATCAAGTACATAATTAGAGGTATTCCTTCAACTGGAGGCACCAGGATTGGAGGTTCTTGTAAATACTCCTTGATTTTATCAAAACTTGCTTGGAAATCATCATTCCATATGACTACTTGATCTTTCTTCAACTGTTTAAAGATTGGCTCACAAGTAGCAGTCAAGTGAGATATGAATTGGTAAATATAGTTGAGTCGACCTAAGAAACCTTTGACCTCCTTCTCAGTACAAGGCGCTGGAATTTCTTGTATGGATTTGACTTTCGCAGGATCAACCTCAATACCTTTGCCACTGACAATGAACCCTAGGAGTTTTCCAGACCTCAACCCGAAGGTGCATTTATTGGGATTCAGCCTCAGCTTGTATTTCTTCAACCTTTCAAATAGCTTATGAAGATGATCAAGGTGTTCTTTCTCAATTTGCGATCTTTAAATTATATCATCAACATAGACTTCCATCTTATGATTAATCATATCATGAAATAGAGCTACCATAGCTTTCTGATAGGTTGCTCCTGCATTCTTCAAACTGAAAGGCATGACCTTATAATAGATGGTGCCCCACTGTATGAAAAAGGTGGTTTTCTCCATGTCCTCGGGCGCCATTTTGATTTGGTTGTAACCAGAGAAGCCATCCATGAAGGAGAACACTTTATGTTGAGCAGTGTTGTCAACCAAGACATCGATATGCAGTAGTGGGAAATCATCCTTAGGGCTTGCCCTATTAAAATCCATGTAGTCTATTAACATACAGACTTTTCCATCTTTCTTCGACACTGGGACCACATTTGCAACCCATTAGGGATATGACGACACTTCCAGGAAACCTGCATTGAACTGTTTCATTACCTCAGCTTTGATCTTATCAGACATATCTGGCCGCATGCGATGAACCTTTTTCTTGACCAGAGGACAAACTTCCTTTATTGGAAAATGATGAACTATGATATTAGTATCGAGCCCCGACATATCTTCATATGACCAAGAAAACACTTCAACATAGTCGTGCAACATCTGGACCAATCTTCTCTTAACACAGTCTTCCAAGTTGGTGCCGATCTTGACTAATTTCTTGTCTGCCTCAGTACTTAGGTTTATCACTTCGACTGGTTCCTCGTGTGGTTAAGTGGCCTTTTCCTCTTGTATTAGAAGTCTGGCGAGTTCCCAAGGTATTTCACAATCTTCTTTACCTTTGTCTTCGGCTTTATAGATTGGATTTTCAAAGTCATAGATGTCAATAGCATAATTATCGTCAATGAGATCTAGAGTGGATGTGGATCTGCAAATTTGTATGTGTGCATGTAAGGTCACATGGCTATTTTGAAAACGTAGTAAAGTAAAGAAAGGCAAAGAGCGCAAAATTTGGATGCAAAATAGTCCAATATTTTTCATTAAAATGAGCACATGGCATATGACAATGATAAACCCTTAACAAATGGACCACTGTGCCCCGGGCAAGGCACATGGATTAAAGTCATTGTTTTAATGAAAATTGCAGACAAAGTTCTCAAAGTAATAAAAACAGGAAATGACAATTACTCCTAGTTGTAGGAGATTGGAATGAAGTCCTTTGTCTGCCAGTTGTTGAGTCCTCCACCAACAGTCGGGTAGATCCAGTCATCAAAGTCACCATCAGCATCAGAGTCTTCAAGAGCATTAACCTCATGGTTACTAATGCGGAGAGTTGGTTTCCCTACACGAGCACGTCGCACCGCCTTTTGAGCTTTGGAACTGAAGCCGAACCCAAATTTGTCTGACTTGTATGGGATATCCGGGAGTTGTCCCCAAATGGTGCAACCTCCTTCTTTAACAACAACATGAGCATCTTTGAGAGAAGCCATCCTTGGTGTATCTTTAGTAGCTTCGGGAGTGTCAGGAGCGGATTTGGAAACAAAAATCATGGGGGAAACCACTTCAAAGGCTTGACAGGGAGTTTCATTGAACTCTCCATCCATTTCAACATATTTAAATGAGTTCAAGTGACTGATCATAAACTCCTCCTCTCCGCATACAGTGACAATTTTCCTTTTGACCTGGTATTTCAACTTTTGATGTAGTGTGCAGGTCATCGCACCTGCCCCATGTCTCCATGGGCATCCAAGAAGGAAAGAATAAGCAGGATGGATATCCATCACATAGAATGTTAAGTTGAAGATTTGAGACCCAAATTTGATAGGGAGTTCAACCTCTCCATGGACCATTCTCTTTGATCCGTCAAAAGCTCTCACCATGATGTCATTGGGTTTCAGCACTAAACTCTTACAACCCAACCTATATAGAGCACCCTTGGGTAAGACATTCAGGGAGGACCCAATATCCACCAACACATAGGCTAAAGTGGTGCCTTTACACTCGATGGAAACATACAGAGCTTTGTTGTGATTTTTCCCGGCCGGAGTCAGATCTGTATCCGAAAATCCCAAACTGTTGTCAGCCGTCAGGCTTGCTACACAGTTTTCAAATTGTTTGGCCGTAGTTTCTTGAGGGACATGTGCATTTTTTATGAATTTTATCAGTGCTTGTGCACGTGCCTCAGAGCATAGCAACAAAGACAACATAGAAATCTTCGAGGGTGTTTGCCTCAACTGTTCCACTATCTTGTAGTCACTTTTTCTGATAACTTTTAACATCTCCTTCGTCTCTTTGGTAGATGGTTCCTCAGTGGTAATATCTTTTGCGGGCTCCTCCGTCACGGTAGGCTCAGTCATTTTTTCCTTTCCTCGAATATCAACAATAGGTTTAACAGCAGTAATGCAAATGGGTGTAGCAGTGGTTGTCGGAGGTGAAATATCTGGAGAGAAAATCCTCCCTGTCCTAGTAACTTTACTTGATTCAACAATGTTTGTAATGTCAACAGTTTCATCTTAATCGACCCAAGAATCTTGTTTGATACCATGGTAATACACTTCCGCCCCATAATTCTAGGGTACAGCCTTACCAGAAGAGTAGGGGACTGGCCCCAGTGTGGTGATAATTAGTGGAGCTATTCTTGGTTCAACGAGAATCCTAATAGGACCTTTGGAGGTGATCCTAATAGGTTTGTTTGAGATAGTAATGATGGACATGTCTTCAAATTCTTGAGAAACACTTTGGGTCAAACTTTTCACAGATGGAACTTTTTCAAATAGAATCTCATGGCTATCCATCAGGTGTTGGACACCTTTATTAAGCCATTCACAACCATTAACTTCTACAACATAACAACAACAATCTTCAAGGCATCCAAGGAATACCCCATCATTTAACAAATTCTTTTTAATAGTCTTCAAAGGAGTGGTCAAATCTTTGATGGAGGAAACAAAAGAGGCATATTCAATAGCATTGACACCCTTACCATGATTTAGCATGGGTGTGGTGATCACATTGGGAGTCGGAGGAGGGTCGAATTCAATCGTCTTATTATCAATTAGGTCTTGGATTTTGTTCTTTAGAGACCAACAATCATTGATATGATGTTCGGGACTGTTTGAGTGGTAAGCGCATCTTGCATTGGGATTATATTTGGGAGAGGAGGTATCAGGGTTTTAAGGAGGATCTCTCAATGTAACCATCTCTGCTTTTAGTAAATTTTGCAATGCTTGAGATATTGACATATTGATCTTAGTATACTACCTTTCTTGAAACTTTGTTCTATGCATATTCCCTTGTTGTTGTTGAGTATCTATAGGATTGGAAATTAATACCGCCCCTACTAAATGATGATGGTCATTCTTAGTACGACTCCTTGATCCATATACTTCATTAGTCTCTTTTTTTCTCCAGGAAATGGTTTTTTCATAACATCATAGGCGGAGGCCTTCAATATCTTTCCGCTTTTAATCCTACTTTCAACCCTTTCACCGGTCAAGATCAATTTAGTAAATTCGGATGATGAACTTCTAATCAGCAAGTTGAAAAATGGTCCAGTCAGTGTCCCCATAAACATGTCTACCGACTCTCTATCAGTTAAAGGTGGTTGCACCCTTCCAGCCAGGTCTCTCCATTTTTGAGTGTATTCCTTGAAGCCCTCGTTGGAACCCATGGTCATTCCTTGAAATTGCACCCTAGTTTGTGCAAGATCAGTGTTATATTGATATTGGCGGTAAAAGGCAATGGCCAAATCCCCCCAAGTATGGATGTTACTCCCTTCCAATTGGTAAAACCACTCCAACTGCGTCCCATATAGAATTTCTTGAAAAAGTTCACCCACAGTTTCTTATCAGCGGTATACGGCTGAATTATGCGGACGTAAGATCTTAGGTGGAGTTTCGGGCATCAAACACCATCGTACTTGGAAAAAACAGGGATCTTGAATTTATGGGGAATGACTACCCCAGGAACCAAACCCAAGTCACCGAAGTCTAAACCAAACACAACTTGGATTTCTATAGCTTTCAATCTGTCTTTTAGTTTCTTATATTTGTCGTTGGCCGATGGATATTGCTCGTCAAAATAATCCTCGTCTTCAGAGATTTGATTGTTTCCACCCCCAGCACGGGTGCTCATAGCATCTTCATCTTGATTCTCATCCTCCTCAGAGGAGTCTTCTTACACTTGAACTTGTCGGATGGGGCCTTTGAATCTCTTCCCTGTGTTGATTACAACTTTCTTCTTGGTCTTCTTATTCGTGACAAGAAGTGTCATCATTTCTTGCTGACCCTTTGCTAAGTTGAGCAGATTCTCTTGAAACTGAGAGTTTTGTGTCTGCAAGTCCTTGACAGTCTGCTCGAGATCCATCTTATACTGAAATAAGCAGTAGAAAGATAAGGAAACCTATGTCGGAAAAGCTTCTTATGATATGATGCATGTTATGAAGATGCGATGTTTTCAAGGAATTTTAAGATATTTAAATTTTCTTAAACAAAGAGGAAACAAAAGGCTCAGGTCTTCCACTGACACATCCTCTTTGTTGCAATGTAAGAATTCAGGCTTCTCTCCTCGTGAAGTTGCCTTGTGAGCTCCAACACCTTCCTCTCGCTTGCATAAAATTGAGCTTCAATGGTGTCTCGTTCTCCTTTGAGTTGAATCCACGATATTTGCAATTCCTCTAGAGGAGTAGGCATGTCAGGATAAAGAACGATGTTAGGAACATCTACCTCGGCGATAAGCTCAATAATTATTGGTAAGATGGCCACATACGACATCGTGAGGTTTTGAGACCACCTCATGCCTTGTTCATTCTTCAAAACTGATAGAGGAAGGTGCGAAATAAACCACCTAGACAACAATGGATTTCAACACATAAGAATCCCTCTTCTCTTCATGGTACGGGTGTGAAGAGAATGCAAAATGTCTCGAGTAAGGTAGGCACCAGGTTACGAGATAGGAAGATTTTGACCGTATTCACATCTATAAGTTGGTCTGAGTTAGGGAACAATATCATCCCATAAATCAGAAGAGCCAAAACTTCTTCAAAAGCTTGTAAATCCAGAGCATCCCAAAACAGTTGAGCCTTCTCAAACAGAAACTTGGCTAGAAAACCCTTAACACCACTTCTCGTTTCCCAATTAGCCACAATGTCGAACCTTTTCCAATGTAAGGCTAGAGCAATCTCCTCAGGTATTGGGTCTTTCTCAATACCGGTGAAGGGTATTTGATCAAGAATAGGTACTCCCAATAGTCGAGAGAACTCTTCCATGATGGGCACCAATTGATAATCAGGGAATGTGAAACAATGATGTTTAGGATCAAAGAATTGAAAGATCACGTGTACCATGTCTTCTTCAAAGCTTGAGGTAACCAAGTTGAGAAGTTGACCATATCTCTTGGTGAATAGAGAATTCTCAGGGACCCTTGATGCTAACTCTTTGAGTTGAGGAGGAACCTTTACAAGGTTGATTCAGATAGTATTTCGGCGAGTGAAAGATATGTCCTACAAAATAGAACAAAGATAAATCTCTAGGCCCTTGAAATGGTTAGTGAAAATGCTATGGTATGGTGTCATGATGTTATGTACAAATAATCATATACAAATAAAACAAACAAGTCCTTAGGTTTAGGATTGCATGGAGTCCATGGGTAAGTACCCTCTTGAAGTTTAGTTGGTTCAAACTGTCCTAGGAAGTAATGGGTTCTAGGGAATCTCAATATCATTAATCTTTCTTCATCGGGCATTATTTCAGCGCAAGCCTCTATTTTGGCAACCGAAATATCCCGAAAGTCCGATCTCAATGAGCGTAGTATTGAGTATCAACCAACTTCAGACTGCACCAAAGCTGACTATCTCACTACTTCCTAATGGAAAAGTTGTTCAACTAAAGGTTCAATGGTCTATTAGTGCTTCATTACACCACACAGCAGCCCCGTATTCTCCTTGATTTGCCAAAAGGGATACCGGTACCCACAAATGTGTCACACTAACATATATATTGTTTTAACCATATCAGTCTACACCGTAAAGTCTCTGCAATATTTTCTACTTATCTAATAATGTTCCCAGATCTAGGTAGAGGATTTATACAAATCCCAAACACCCTTTTAAGAGTAAAGCAAGAAAGTCAAACAATGAAAGAATTTAAAGGTGATCTAGTCTCTAAGGTAACCCCACTTTTAAGTTAACATCCCCAACAAAATCTCCAGTTCTGTAATACAATGGGAGAACTGACTTGGGTGTTTTGTGTTTGTTCAATCATCTTCTACCTTCAGATCACGAAAGGCAGACAAGCCAATCTAAAACAACCCTAATTAGCAATTCTTGACTTTTGGTGAATTAGGAGCATTTCTTGAGGGATCATGATCAACCCTTGATCAAATGATGGATATCACTTCAAAATGTTGATGTTGACCAAAAATCTTGAAGTTTGACTATATATAGACCATAGTTGACTTTTGACCTAGTAAAGTTGATTTTCAAGCATTTGAGCAATTGACTGAGCATACCTGTAATGCAAGGTATGAAATTTGTCATGGATAATCTTGAAGACATATTAGGACTATGGAAGACATTTGAGACCTTTGGAGCTCACACATCTCAGTGAAAAATGGAACCCTAGTTGGAAGGCCAATGCTTAGAAGGAGAATTTGTCTGGTCAATTCTTGGTCAACCTTAAGCAATTGAGGACCTCTAGGAGTATGTCTTGTGTGAAAATGGGAGGGAAAATTTTGGGGTACAACAACGTTTTATCGCAATTGTTGTGGATAGCAAGAGTCACCATCGACTTTTCTTTTATCCAATAAAAGAAAGGTTGAAAAGAATAAGAAAGACCTTTTGAGAATTTTCTTGAGTTTGGGGGGTAGGTTATGATAAGGGAAGGTATTAGAACCCTTTTCATCTGTAGTTATCTTCGGGCTCTTAGTTTCTAGCTCACTTTAAAATGATTTTATAAATGTTTTTGTGTTCTGTGTAAGTTTGGAAATATTTTGAAAACGCATTTGTTTCAGCAAACTTTGTAATGATTCTCATTTCAGCGAGAATGTATACAAGGTATTGGTTTTGAAAATAGTTCAAAGAGATGTTTGTTTTTGGAAATATGTTTTGAAAGTTTGAGTGTGAAGATGATTTTGTTTGAGAGCAAGCAACTACGAGTGTTCTACCTACTCAAAAAGTCTTTGATCTTTTCCTCCTCCTTTAGATATTGCTATCTTACCATTGATTGGTATGAATCCCTATCATTGGATGTGAAGGGACATGCGTGGGTCATCGTACAGTCATAGAAGGCAACTTTTTAGGATACCTTAGAAATTTGTCATAAGGGACTAAGATCATTTACCGAAGGCAACATTGAAGGATCATCGAGGGACTACGATCTTGTAATCGAGGGTCTTTGCTTAAAGTATCCCACGTTCGAGGGACATGACTGTTTTACTCTAAGGCAACAAGTGTGGGATAACCCTAGAGGTTCAAGTGTGAAAAGTGTATCATTTTTATGCATTTTGTATTGAATTAGGGTTATCTATTGTTTGCTTTTACTTCTTGCCATACAAACCCTAATTACTAGCAATAATATGGAAAGCGATAAATTGCGGAAATTGAAAGTTCTACGAAATTACATCATTTTAGGGGATGGGGATACAAATTACAAATGAGGATGAAAACAATTAAAACCTAGTTACTATTACAACCAAATTTAATAATTCAAAATAAAATGTACAAGAATATAAAAGAAATGTAAAAGAAAAGAAAATTGTTTCTTTTATGGTTTTTTGTATGAAAAGGTTTTAAAGTTGATAAAAGAAAGGGATTAACTAATTAGATTCCTAAATTATAAGTTAATTTAAATTAAAAGAGAAAATTAAAAAAAAACTAAGTCTAAATTCATTTTAATTAAATTAAGAAAGAACATATTGTTGAGTTTTTGTTTAAAAGAAATGAAATAAAAATAGAAATAAACTAATAATATTTTTAGTCTAAATATTTAATAAAAATATATTTTTGTATGTTTTTAATAAAAAATAAAATAAGAATAATAAAATAAAGAAAATAAAATAAAATGAAAATATAAAAAAAAGCCAGGGGTTAGAAAAGAAATTAGGAGGTTAATAAGAAAAACGATTTTTGTTTGGCTTAGGCCCAAACTGATTTTTGTGTAAGTTAGAAAATAAAAATAAAAAACAAAATAAAATGGATTGCAAGTTGTTAGCATTCAGGGGGGGGGGGGGGTGAGAGGAAATAAAATGAAAAGGCCCAACAGAAGGAGGCCCAAGCGCACTTGTTAAACAGAAAATAAAGAACAAGAAAAAAATGTGAAAAATACAAAAGGTCTCACTAGGGCTCGAACACAAGACCTTCTACACAAATGCATTACGCGCGCTTCTCCTGCCACTGTGGTAGCTGTTTAATCTAGTATAAAGGCAACTTGCAATAAATATAAGATAAAACAAGTCCATGACTGTACTTCATCTTCTTCCTCGCGCCAGCCATAACTCTATAGCTTTCTCAACTCTCAACCATTTCAGAAATTATAAACATCAAACTTGTTAGAATTTCACTATGATTTCAAATATGTAAATAACTTAAACAATGGATCAAAGATGAGCACGAATTTTAAATGGTACCAAATTTAACCTAATTTTTTCCAGAAAGTTCAGGCTCAAAATTATCACTACTCAGGCAACATAAATGAATTCTAAGGACATGGTTAGTTTCAGGGCTATGATGTCTACATTTTATCTTTTAAAATGGAAGCCAAATGATGCTTGCATGAAGAATTAGAATTTCAGAAAACTCACCTTGCAGATGGAGATCGTATTTTGAGTTAGAGCTCACTTCAAGGTGCTGCAATGATCTGGTTAGCTTCCTTGAACTTCCAGGAAGCTATTCCAATAGTTACTTTGAGCCGAGAGTGTCTGAAATGTTCTAGAGAAGTCAAGGTGCAAACTTATATTTTTAAAAATGGAGGATGGTGAAGATGGAGTTACAAAAGTGTAACATGTATTGGTATGGATTCTATATGTATTATAGAAGCTTGGTGAATGAAAAGAATGGAAAACACACGAGTGGTTTGTGAGATGGCTACCAAAAAATCATAAATGGCACAAAAGTGAAGCTTGAGAGTAATTCTGAGTTTGAGGGAGTTTTTGGGAGTTCTCAGTCTTGTAGATTCGTGTCTTAGGCTTGTGAATGAAGGTTCAATTTACAGACAAAGGTTTGGAAGCCTGGAGGTTTTAGAAGCAAGAGTTCACATGTTATGGCCATTTGACTTGTTTTTGAAGCAAGCTTAACAAACATTATTCCAAGGCAAGGTACAAGGCTACCTAAAGTGGTTATGCACTTTAAACCAGCTTATCTGATTATGTAGAGGATTCTTGTAAAGAAAGAACAAGTACAATGCTCAAGACAAATTGACTTTGTGATTAAAGCCACTTAATCGAATGGTAATGTTACTTTGTGCCATAAATGGAAATGCAACTTGGATAATGGTTCAAATGCTTGGAGAATGGTTCTAACAGTTGTGGAATCAATTAATTATGGAGTGAAACACAAGTTAGAAGCCTGCAAAGTGAGATTATGCATCATAGCTATGAGATTAGGTTATATGTTCTTCATGAAAATGACTTGTAATTCAAGAATGGATGCCCAACTTCTTCTCTTCGATTCTCTTAGCTAAAAAATATTCTCTTCAAGTTATTGGACATTTTGGAAAGCTTGAAACATACTCTACAACTTTTTTGTTTTCCACTTTTTTAAATCAAATTGGAGCTATGTGAAAAATGGCCAAGAAGTTGGGACAAAAAATCTGTCTAAACTAGGTCAAAATTTCACTGTGTTTAAGAAAAAGTGCATGACTTCATGGGCCTATAACTCAAAATCTAAGCATTTTTTGGACAAGATCCATCAATTACAAAGTTGTAGATTTCATCAGTATATACAACTTTCATGTTGAAAGTTTTCTTTGAATCATCTTGCATCTTGGTGAAAAATTGGCATGAAGTAGTTAAATTATCATGTACAAAAACACTTAGAAAAATTTCAAAGTCTTGAAAAGTTTGACTTTTTAAATTTACTTTTGACTTTATTGATTTATTAATGATCAAACTTCATATTTTTTAATGACTTGATGAATCTTGACTTTTGAAACTCAATTTTGATCAAAAAGTCAAAGTTTGACTTTTGGTGTATCAATTGACTTTTTCCTCAGTTGACCAAATTTGAACTATAAATCAATTGATCTTGAGAGATGAATTGAGTCATGAAATTAGGTAAAAATAATGTACTTTAATCCTTTATATCATTTTTCAAATCAATAAGTCATGTATTAAGTCAAAAGTCAAGAATCAATCATTCTAATCAAAACCCCTAATTTTGACCATTTTGCCCTTTTGATGATTTGAACATTTTTCTTGGGGAATTATGGTCCAAGATTGATAAATTGGTGAATATGACTTCAAAATATTGATATTGGCAAAAAATCCAGAGGTTTGACTGTAAGTTGACCACAGTTGACTTTTTACCCAATACAGTAGATTTTCAATCATCTGCTCAATTGACTTAGCAAAATTGTGATTTAAGACTTGAAACTTGACATGAGTATTCTTGGAGGTCTATAATGATCCATGAATGTCATTTTAGGCATTAGAATTCCAATTGTCCTTGTGAAAATCAAAACCCTAATTTGAGGCATCAATGTTTAGGAGGTGGTTTGACATAGTCAACACTTGTGCAAACTTGAGCCATTGAAGATCTTGTGAGAATGTATTGAGAAAAGAGAGGGAAAAGTTTGGGGTACAACAGATAGGCATAGATGAATATGTATCATCCTACCAGCATTTGGACAAAAGTTGATTAGAATTAAGACACGACGACGTAGATAACTCGTAAGTATCTAAGGGATTGCAGAATTTGCATTCTTACCATAACCTAGGAGGTAAATGATGCAAGTTTGAAAATCCGACTTACCATTGCTAGGAGACTAATATAGTAAGTTTGTGACATAGATTTTATATATTCATCGTAACCTAGGGGACGAATAAAACAAAATTTGATAACACATTACTGCATGGAGACTGGTGCAATGGATTATGCAACTTTCGTTATGTTTACTACAACCTAGGGAGTAAACAGTATGAGGATGAACTTGTGAATTTATCACAACCTAGGGGTTAAAAGACAACATGGGTGAGCTTACATTATCCATCGCAACCTAGGGGTTGAATAATATAACCTTGAAGATTCGCATATCTATCGCAAGCTAGGGGATAGATAATTGAAAGACTTGCAACCAGATATTTGGAACTTGGAATGACGATGTTGGTTGTGTCAACCCTCAACCAAGATTCGATAACCAAATGAAATATGCTAGATTTTAAGCAATGAAACCCAAAATTCACTGATGAGGTCAGTTGTTTCATCCTCAACTATGACTATCAACAGGAAGAAAAACCTCAAACTCATTATGATGTCGGTTATGTCGTCTCAACCATAACCATCAACATGAAGAAAATACCCCAAACTCACGATGATGTTGGTCGTGTCATCTCAACCATAACCATCAACGTGAAGAAAATAAACCCCAAAATCATGATGATATCGATCGTGTCGTCTCAACCATAACCATCAACATGAAGATAATAAACCCCAAACTCATGATGATATTGGTCGTGTCGTCTCAACCATGATTATCAACATGAAGAAAATGAACCTCAAATTGCTTTATAGTTTGAACTAATAGTTCGCACAGATAAGCCTGCCAATAATGAACCCCAAGAAAATTTGAAATTTTAAAGATACCATTCATGATGTACACGCATAATGTGAGGCTCTTAGCGGGAAATCTACTACCGAGATTATATTGAAGTACCTTCTGCCAAGGTCTTTTGTATAATCAACTGCTATGATCAACCAGAAGAATCCACTACCGAGATTCAATTTGAGTTACCTTCTACCAAGGTCTTCCAGATAATCAACTGCCATGATCAACCAGGAGAATCTACTGCGAAGATTCATTGTGAAATACTTTCTGTCGGGGTTTTCCAGATAATCATCTACCATGATCAACCAGGGGAATCTACTGCCGAAATTCGACGTAGATTACCTTCTGCCGAGGTCTCCCAGATAATCAACTGCCGTGATTAACTAGGAGAATCTATTGCAGATATTCAATTTGAAGTACCTTCTGCCGAGGTCTTCAGGATAATCAACTTCCGTGATCAACAAGGAGAATCTACTGTCGAGATTTAATTTAATTACCTTCTGCCGAGGTCTTTTGATTAATCAACTGCCATGATCAACCAGAAGAATCTACTACTGAGATTCAATTGCGAGCTACCTTCTGCCGAGGTCTTTTGGAAAATCAACTGTTGTGATCAACCAAGAGAATCTACTACCGAGATTCATTGTGAATTACCTTCTGCCGAGGTCTTCCAGATAATCAACTATCGTGATCAACCAGCAGATTCTACTGCCGAGATTCATTGTGAATTACCTTCTGCTGAGGTCTTCTGGATAATCAACTGCCATGATCAACCAGGATAATCTACTGCCAAGATTCATTGTAAATTACCTTCTGCTGAGGTCTTCCGGATAATCAACTGCCATGATCAACCAGGAGAATCTACAGCCGAGATTCAATTTGAGTTACCTTCTGCCGAGGTTTTCTGGATAATCAATCAACCAGGAAAATCTATTGCTGAGATTCAAATTGAGTTACCTTTTACCAAGGTCCTCCACATAATCAACAACCTCAATCAACCAGGAGAATCTACTGCTGAGATTCAATTTGAGTTACCTTCTGCCGAGGTCTTTCGGATAATCAAGTGTCATGATCAACCAGAAGAATCTACCGCCGAGATTCAATTGCGAGCTACCTTTTGCCGAGGTCTTCTGAAAAATCAACTGCTGTGATTAACTAGGAGAATTTACTGCCGAGATTTGTTGTGAATTACCTTTTGTCGAGGTCTTCCAGATAATCAACTGCCTTGACCAACCAGGAGAATCTACTGCCGAGATTCGTTGTGAATTACCTTCTTCTGAGGTCTTCCGGATAATCAACTACCATGATCAATCAGGATAATCTACTGCCGAGATTCAATTTGAAATTACCTGCTGCCGAGGTCTTCTGGATAATCAACTGTCATGATCAACCAGGAGAATCTACTGCCGAGATTCAATTAAAATTACCTTCTGCCGAGGTCTTCCAGATAATCAATTGTTGTGACCAACCATGAGAATCTACTGTCAAGATTCAATTTGAAATTACCTTCTGCCGAGGTCTTCCAGATAATGAACTGTCATGATCAACTAGGGGAATCTACTACCGAGATTCTGTGTAGAATTGGTAGCTTGATTGACAATGATGATTGTCTTCACATGAAAATAGGGTTTCATGCTATGCGTGTAAATTCG
Organism: Vicia faba; assembly: GCA_948472305.1. Classification (NCBI taxonomy): domain Eukaryota; kingdom Viridiplantae; phylum Streptophyta; class Magnoliopsida; order Fabales; family Fabaceae; genus Vicia; species Vicia faba. The sequence goes on along the minus strand of OX451740.1, from coordinate 301,455,624 downwards.
ATCGATGCATGAAATGTAATGATTGATTGATGTAATGTGATGAATGATCGATGTGATGATTAATTGGTGTATGTGATGAATTACTTGGATAATATGTGAATGGATGTTTAACATGTGAATGCGTAGTTGGGCTTTTTTTTTAGATATGTTCGACCCATGATTTTAAAATCTGTCAGATGAATGAGGTGATAAGTATGGCTGGATATTTGGATCGAAAAGCCCTGATGCATGATTTATGCAGCCCTATGTTTTATGATTATGACTTAAATGTTTTTTAATGGTGCCGCTGTGATGATTCGTGGATGATTAAAGCGTGGAGGTTTTGCTTATGTAACAAGGTTGCTTGTTACATGATGGTAGAGTGTTGTGCTTGCATGATTCCTTGATACTTGCTTCGAGCTCGAAGATTGCTGACGTAGAAAAGAGGTCAACTGGAGTATTGTGAAAGTATGAAGAGAGCTTGCTTTTGTATGGAATGCTTTTCCTAATTTGTTGGTAGGTGTTGTACCCCAAAATTTGCCCTCCCATATTCTTCAAGAAATTGCCAAGTCAAGCTGCAAAATTCCCCAAGGGTTGCACAGTGCAAAGGTCTCCAATACAGTCAAAACTAGGGTTTGTGTACTGATCAAGAAAATGAAGTTTTCAAAGGCCCAATCAAGTCTCATATGCCTACAAATATGGTCAAGTATCCTCATATCAAGTTTCAAGGCATTCAGCTCAAAATTGCACAGTCAAAAACCCTAATTGCACTACAGTCAACTGTAGGGACAAAATGGTCATTTGGCAGTCAAAAGTTCAAATTTTTGGTCAACATATCATTTTGAAGCCACAAACATCATTTGATCAATGCTTGATCATGATTCTCAAAATTTGGCTCAGAAAATCATCAAGATGCAAAAGTTACTATATTTGGACAACTGAAAAAGTCAACTGAAATTGACCAGGGCATAACTTTCACATGGTTTATCAGAAAAATTCCATCCAAAGCTCATTTTTAAGATAAAGACATTTCCTACAACTCATATTCATACTTCAAGTACAAAAGATGCTCTCACAAAAAGTTATCAATTTCAACATTATAGGTCATTTTCAAAAGTCAACAAAAAGGGACTTTAAGTCAAAAGCCATAACTTGAGATTGGTAAATCAAAATGACATGGGACCAAAGACATTGGTTATAGGACTCAAAGACCTTTCCAAAATATCCAAGAACATGAGAAAAGATTAAAAATTGAGCAAGTTATGCCTTGTGGAAGTTGGGAAATTTTTGGATATTTTGAAAAGTCAACTTTGATCCAAATGACCTAAAAATGCTAATGGGCCCATTTTTCTTCCATGATTCATCATTCCAAGCATATGCACGACCACTTGGCCCAAAGGGAAGTATTTTCTCATTTTTTATTTATATATTTGAATTATTATTTATATTAATTCATTTAAATTATTTAAATACATGAAAAATATCTAACTTGCCTTAACAAATCTTTTTGTACACATTTCAGCCTCAAGATTTCGTGCCTAAGTCAATAAGGAAAGATTTGGAGCTAATTGATCATAATTGACACCAATGCACATGGAAAAGATATGAAAAAATCTTAAGAAATCAAATATTCAAAATCAATGATTGCAAGAGATTTTTATCAATTTTCTTAACCTAATTGATTCACTACAAATGCTTGAACACAACCCTAATGCCCATACACTAAAAGCTGCGCAGAAAGGCTCTCTAGAAACTTGAAAAATTCTCTAAAAAAACTCAACACTGAAATCATTGTTAGAGGGCGATTCAAGGCACGAAAACTTTTCCAATAGCTTCCTCAAGTCTCACTGATCATATTCCAATCCAGAACATCCACTCAAACGCCAAGAATCGGTACCTAGGACTCAAACTGTTTCAGAAAAATTGCAGAATCGTGCATTATAATTCACGCATCTTTTGCATTTTTTATTTATGGATTCATGTTCATTATGATGTTTTAAAGCTAACCAATGCCTTTAATTTGATTATTATGCTGTGTATGAGATTTTACCATGCTTGAATTCTAGGGTTTACAGGATGTGAATTTGGGGATTTTGAAACCAGGCAAAATTGGGACATATGACCTTGATCATTAAAACAAGCGCTTTGGGACGAACGAGAATCAACCCTCGCGCTCAATTTATGAGCGCTTGAGAGCTATTCGCTATTTTCCAATAGCCTGCCTAAAACCACGCGTTTAAAACCGTTGCCTTTGTGTTTTGTTTTACAGGGATGGTGAGGAAGATGAAACCGTGTCACACACTGATTGGAGCGTTTGAATATTTCGCGCTCTATCCACTAACTCTTTTGTTTCCTTTTATATTATTTATTCGTTAATTATATATCAAATGCGTTAACATGGCTTAGTGGTACAGGCGTTGGTTGATGATGCTAGTGACCTGGGTTCGAGTCCCAGGTCTACGTTTATTTCTATAATATTTTGCAAAACACGTTCCTATGCAATTTCAAAGGTGGAGCGCATGATACACCACCATCATCAAGCCAGCCACGCGTCCTGGGAGATCAAATCAAGGGTATGGATCTCAAGAACATACTACACCCTAGTCAACGCATCACACATGATTCAGAAAAGTCCAACGAGGCCAATGCTATTGGGCCAGATTGCTAGGCCTATACCTCCACTTTGGGGCCTGAACCCCCCCTGGTTTGCCTTCTCTATATTTTTCACATTTTATTTTCAATTGTTATTTTACTTGATTTATTGTTTTGATTCAATTAATTATTTTTACCAAATATAAAAAAAAAATGCCTAAAAACTCAGAAAAAGATAAAAAAATATAATGATTATTTATTTTGATATTTTTTTTGTAAATAAATTAGCATGTAATTAATTAGTTTTAAATTAGGTTACAATTTTAATTCTTTTCATAATAAAATCTAAAAAATGTAGAATTAGGCTTAGTTAATTTTTATTCTTTTTTTAATATTTCTTTTTTACAATAATAATATTTATTTTATTTTTTATGATTAAATTTGCATGAAAATAATTTAGGGTTAATTTAGGTTAAAAACTTCAATATTTTTCTTAATAACTTAAAAAAAAATAATTAGAACTAGGTTTAACATTTTATTTTAGTTTTAATTAATCCTTTTTCTATTAAATCTTAAATCTTAAAAATACCAAAAAACATTTTCTTTTAATTTTAATGTTAATTCCTTATTAATTTAATTTGCAAAAGGGTCCAACGCCCTCGTTTCGATAATTCTTTTATTTCGCATATTTATTTTATTTCATTTCTTTTAAATAATTATGTATCTCTCCCGAAGCCTTGTAAAGTTACTTTTCGCACTTTTTTCTTTTGCTTTATTTACTTTTCTGTCAAATCGGGTCCGGTTTAATTTTGGCGATGTGGACCCGCGCCATTTGTAATAGTTTAGAATTTACTTTTCCCGCAAATATTAACTGTTAAACAAAGCATGCAAGAATGAATGGCCATAATAAAATCAAGCGTAGATCACTTTAACATGACAAGACAAATACAAATGAAAACGACACACAATTCGCACACACCACCTTTAAGGTACGCCTCACTGTTGCCTTGCCTCGAAAGGTGATCGTCGAGTAGAGGATGTTTTAGTAAGTCCTCATGATCCGGGAACCTGGCATGAGGGTAGCTTCTAAGGTGTCTTCCCATTGCTCTGGTGGTCACCATGTCCCTACAAACTCGAATTGACCCGAACACCTCCAACGGTGGTGCTACCTACCTCTCAATGGTGGGATGGCACTACTTTAAAGGACATTTACACAGACGAATTCCTTAGGGTAGGTAGGTTCTCGTAGATACTTGCTCTCTTCAAAAACAAACAAAAATCTTTTCACACCGACACTTTTTCAAAAGCTTTCAAATCAATTTTTCAAACACTCTGACACAAGAGTCGAACTGAAATTTTCAAAGAAACTTTTTTAAAACCCACATTGAAAAGCAAACAAACCATTTTTGAAAACACAAGTGAGCAAGTATCTAAGAGCCCATGGATAACCATGGATAGAAAGGGTGCTAACACCTTCCCTTTCTATAATCTACCTCCCGAACCGAGAGCAATCTCTTTAAGGAATTTTTCTGTGCTTTTGTCCTTTCCATTTGGAGAAAATAAAAGACGGTGGCGACTCTTGCTTACCGCGACATTTCGCGAACCAACGTTAAACATTCAGTTCCAGATCCACCGATCATAGAACTGGCGACTCTGCTGGGGACTAAACTTAAAGTGAGGTGTACCTTAGGATTAAGATCACTGTGTTTTCAATTGTCTTCTTTGCTTGCTTTATTATTGTGGGTTGCTTGGGAGTTCTATAGATCCTAACCCGGATCTGGGGGATACCTTCTTAGAAAGTAGCAACAAGGCTGTGAGGGAACTGTGCGGGGTATACCGACATGGTTGAAACAGTCTGCTACGTTGATGTGGCACTTTGGTGTGTACCGGTAACCCTTGAGTTCAGTCAAGGAGAGTACGGGGCCTCCGCGTGGTGTCGTGAAGCATCAACAGACCTTAGGAACCTTAATTGAACTATCTTGGCCTCTTTAGGGTAGTGAGATAACTGACTTTGGTGCAGTCCGAGGTTGGTTGATACTCGATACTACGCTCAATTGAGGGTTGCTTTCCTGGAATATTTCGGTCACCAGTTCAGTGGCTAAATCGAAACGATGAACAATGAAAGCAACCCCGTGATATTGGGAACCTTAGAACCCGGCTACTTTGATTAGGACAGGTTGAACCCACCAACTTCAAGAGGGTACTACCCAGACCCCATGCTGGCCTTAAACCTTAAGGGCTTGTCTTGTGTGCCTTGTGTGCCTTACATGTTTGTCTTTGTAAATATCTGTGGTGTGTTTAATCATAGCATCATGACATCATCCAACATCATATGCATTGACTAACCATTTCAGGGGTTCGAATTTTCATCTTTGTTCTTGTTTTGTAGGACATGGAAACTGTTCGTAGAAAGACAATTCAAGTCAGTCTTGTAAGAGTCCCTCCTCAGCTTAAGGAGCTTATATCCAGGATTCCCGAGAACTCTTCATTCAGTGAAAGACATGGAAGCCTCATCAGCTTGGTCAACACCAACATTGAGGAAGATATGATCAAGGTCCTGTTCCAATTCTTTGACCCTCTGCATCACTGTTTCACCTTCTTGGACTATCAATTGGTACCTACATTGGAGGAGTTCTCCCGGCTCCTGAAGATCCCTATCCTTGATCAACTACCCTTCAACGGTACAGAAAAGGAACCTAAGCTTGAAGAGATTGCTAAAGCCTTGCACCTACAGTCATCTGACCTCAAGGGACATTGGGAAGTTAGAAGTGGTATCAAAGGGTTCTTAGCCAAGTTTCTTTTTGAAAAGGCCCTTGAATGTTGGAACTCCCTTGACTTGCAAGCTTTTGAAGAGGTTGTGGCCCTCCTTGTTTATGGTTTGGTGTTGTTCCCTAACCCAGATCAGCTTATTGATATCAGTGCTGTTCAGATCTTTATGTCCAGGAATCCCATACCTACATTGCTGGGGGACATCCTTCACTCATGTTACACTCGAACCATGAGAAAAAGAGGTGTCCTTATGTGTTGCACCCCTCTCCTGGGAAGGTGGTTTATTTCGCACCTTCCACAATCAGTCCTGAAGAATGAGCGGGGTTTGAGATGGTCACAACGGTTGATGACTCTTACACATGCAGATATACATTGGTGCCCTAGGTCCAGAGAAGATGTCACTATCATTGATCGTTGCGGGGAGTACCCTAATGTTCCTTTACTTGGAATCAGAGGAGGTATTACTTATAGCCCATGCCTGGCTTGGAGACAGTTTGGTTATGCTCGGAGGGATGGTCCTCATGACATGTTAATTCCTGACATAGTTTTTGATTTCGACAATGATACTCAAGGACTTCGCCAGAGATTTATCAGAGCCTGGAGGATGCCAAGTAGGATAGACAGCAAGACACTGGGGCACAGGAACTCCATCCCTTTGGAGCCTTATCTCAAGTGGGTACGAGCCCGCTCCCAGAAGTTAGTGATGCCTTATCCTCACATGCTCCCAGTAATCAAAGAACCAGTCTTGGAAGGGGAAGTGTCCTACACTATTCAGCACCCTGATATGCCCACATCCTGGGAAGAGATGCAGAAGAGCTGGGTCCAACTTAAGGAAGAGCGGAATTCTCTTGAGACTAGTCTACATGCCAGTGAAAAGAAGGTCTTGGAGCTCACTCGCCTGTTGCATGAGGAGAGGAATCTCAACACTTACATAGCTCCAAAGAGGATGCGCAGTGTATTTTGGGATTGATTTTACTTTTTGTACTTTTGCCCATGAGGCCTTAATGTATTAAACAATGATTTCTTTAATAATAACGTGTGTTACTTTTGTCTACAACAAAGTTGAATTTTCGAACCCTTGAATGCATTGCATGAACACATCTCATTCATCATATGCATAACAGGTTTTTCCTCTTTTCAGGTTGCTTACAGTTCTTCGCTGTTTATTTCAGCATCATGAATCCTGAATCTGCATCAACTGAGACATCAATCAAGGCTCTTCAGGCGCAGAATGCTCAGTTTCAGGAATTAATCAAGGGTCTAGCTCAAGGCCAAGAAGAACTGAAGGCTATGCTCCTGAAGAAGGAGAAGAAGAAGAAGAGAAGAACTGTTCTGTTCAACTCAGGCCGAAGGTTTGGCAATACTCTGCAGCATGAAGAGGCTGGTTCTTCTGTTGGCAAGAGTCCTTCTCAGGCAGAAGTAAAGGTCCCTAGTCCGGTAGTCTCCGACAACGAGACAGATTTTGATGAAGAGCAGTACCCTCCTGCAGACGATAGATATAAGCAATTGGAGGACAGATTGAAGGCTATGGAGGTTCAACAGGTACCAGGGCTGGATTTCGGAGATCTGGGTTTGTCAACTGGTGTGATCATCCCCCACAAGTTCAAAGCACCATCCTTCTCCAAATATGACGGGGCGTCTTGTCCCAAGCTGCATCTAAGGTCCTATGTTCGGAAAATTCAGCCGTACTCTGCGGATAAGAATCTATGGATCCACTTCTTCCAGGAGAGTCTTTCAGGGACTCATCTCGAATGGTTCTATCAGCTGGATGGGACCAAGGTTCGTAACTGGGAGGAGTTGGCTACTGCTTTCTATAAGCAGTATCAATATAATGCCGACCTTGCCCCCACACGTACCCAACTCCAGGGTATGTCGTTAGGTGCAAGCGAAGGTTTTAAGGAGTACGCTCAGAAGTGGAGAGACCTGGCTGGCAGGGTGCAGCCACCATTGACTGATCGGGAGCTGGTAGACATTTTCTTGGGGACCCTATCTGGGCCGTTTTTCAACCATCTGATCGGGAATTCTTCTGCTGGGTTCACTGATTTGATTCTGACTGGAGAGAGAATTGAAGCTGGGCTGAAGTCTGGGAAGATTGCGAAGGGTGCATCATCTAGTTCGGAAAAGAAACCATTTAAGAAGGAGTCTAGTGCCGTGTATGGTTCTAGGAAATCAGAGAGACCTGAGCACCGCCAATCTGTCAGTGCGGTGATGATTGCTAAGCCTGCTGCCGCTCCTCGGCCAAACAATCCTCAGAAGTTTGAAAGACCCCGGCGAGAATTCACCCGCTTAAGCATGACTTTATCACAGATCCTGCCACAGTTGCTATCCACTAATTTAGTGACTGTCAGGGAGGCGCCGAAGTTCCCAAATACTGCATCTCCCAAGTACAACCCGAATGCTCGTTGTGCCTACCATTCAGATAGCCCGGGGCACTCTACTGATGACTGTTGGGCGTTAAAAAATAAGGTGCAAGACCTTATCGACGCAAAGGAAATACAGTTCGAAGCGCCTGCGAAGCCGAATGTAGTTACTGCCCCTATGCCTCAACATGGGGTAAATGCTGTTGATGAAGACGTTTATGCCATTTCTGTGGATGATCTAGCCACTCCTCTAAAGATTGTCAAGAAGAACCTACTGCAGGCCAGTTTATTTCCGGGTTGTAGTGAGGGTTGCCTGTTCTGTGCTGTGTCCCCATCTGGTTGTCCCTTGCTAAAGTTAGGCATCCAAAGCCTAATGGATAGCAAGGAGATTCTATTCAAGAAGTCTGCTGTTCAGTTGGTTCCGATGGAAGAAGTTTCTGTGGTAACTATTTTCAATAACCCAATCCCGGCTCTCCCGAAGAAGCCCGTTCAAATCATGACCGTTGCACCTGTTATTATCACTGTTCCAGGGCCCCTGCCCTATGTATCCGACAAAGCTGTCCCCTGGCATTATGGGGCAGATGTATATGTAAACGGGATTAAACAAGAGTTCAACGCTGCCGCCAGCATTTGTGACATCACTGGCCCAGCCAAAGTTACCCGCAGTGGCAGGCTCTTCTCGCCTGACATTGCACCGCCTGCTGCCCGAAGACCACTTCTCATAACCCCTGCAAGTATACCTGTTCCTGCTGCTGATCCGATTGTTTCTCCTGCTGCCGAGTCATCCAATGCTCGGGGCAAGGGAATTGAAGTTGAGCCTGCCCAGATGGAGGCACCCGTACCCATAGCTGCTGAGGCCTCCCCACAAGAGATGGAGGAGATTCTGAAGATTATAAAGAAGAGCGATTTTAATGTTGTGGAACAGTTGGGGCACACGCCCTCCAAGATCTCCATGCTCTATTTATTGCTGTGCTCCGAGGCCCATGCTAAGGCCCTAATCTCATTCCTCAAGACGGCCCATGTGCCACATGAAACCTCTGCGGTCCAGTTCACTGATTGCGTGGCAAGTCTGACGGCAGACAATGGTTTGGGTTTCTCAGATCCTGACTTGACCGCAAAGGGAAGAGACCATAATGATGCTCTGCATGTCTCTATTGAATGCAGGGGCACTACCTTGGCACATGTGTTGGTGGATACTGGGTCATCTTTGAATGTGCTACCCAAGAAGGCTTTGGACCGTTTAGATTGTGAAGGTCTGGAATTGAAACCCAGCAACATCATCGTCAGGGCCTTTGATGGTTCAAAGAGGATGGTCCATGGAGAGGTTGACATTCCGATTCGTGTGGGCTCTCAGGTGTTCGATTCCACTTTTTATGTGATGGATATCCGTCCATCTTACTCTTGTCTACTGGGTCGACCTTGGATACATAAGGCTGGGGCAGTGACCTCTACCTTGCACCAGAAGCTGAAATACCCCGTCAGAGGGAAGATTGTCACGGTGCAAGGAGAAGAGGAATATATGGTGAGTCACCTGAACTCCTTCAGGTACATTGAGATGGATGGGGAGTTTATTGAAACCCCCTTTCAGCATTTCGAGGAAGTGTTTCCAATTGCAGCAGAAACAACAGAAGAAAGTGGTCCTTTGAAGATGGCTTCCCTGAAGGATGCCCGGGCTGTGGTTCAGAAGGGTGAATGTGCCGACTGGGGCAGACTTCCAGACTTTACTCAGAAGACTGATAAACTGGGGCTGGGTTTTACCACAGAAGGTCAGAGAGCTATGAGGAAAGCAAAGATCGGAAGACCTCCGGTATTTATTAAAAGCTCGGGAGTGAATGCTGTTGGGGAAGACCATGAAGTGGACGAAGCTGAATTCAACAGCTGGATCTATCCGACGGCCGAAGGCGGATTGAACAATTGGAGTGCAAAGGACCATACCCCTGTTACCTTTGTGACGCAGTAATAAATTTCTTTGTTTCGTTATTTTGTAATAAACAATGATAAACTCTATGGCCCGGTGTCTTACCCGAGGCACCGTGGTTCTATTTGTGAGGGTATACAAACTGTCATTTTATACATCATGAATGAAAATCTTGGACGTATTTTTGCATTGCAAATATTGTGCTCCTTTTCTGTCTTTCTTTTCCTTTACATAATTTTTAAAACAGCTGTATTTACACACACACTCACTCATACAGGTTCCAATCCACTCTGGATCTCACTGATAACAACTCTGCTACTGCCAGTTATGACTTCGAAAATCCGATCAACTTAGCCGAAGACGAAGGTGAAGATGATTGCGAAGTGCCTGGCGAGCTTGCAAGACTGTTGCTTCAGGAAGAGAGGGCAATTCAACCCCATGAAGAGCCAGTGGAAACCATAAACTTGGGTACTGAGGCAGACAGGAAAGAGGTAAAGATTGGTGCCAACCTAGAGCTCAGCGTGAAGCAACGGTTAACCAAAATGCTGCATGATTATATGGAGATCTTTGCCTGGTCCTACGAAGACATGCCCGGGTTGGATACCGATATTGTGGTCCATCATTTGCCAACTAAGGAAGACTGCCCTCCAGTTAAGCAAAAGGTCTGTCGGATGCGTCCAGAGATGTCCGAGAAGATTAAGGCCGAGGTTATGAAACAGTTTGATGCCGGGTTCCTTGCAGTAACTTCTTACCCTCAGTGGGTTGCTAATGTGGTGCCGGTACCTAAGAAGGATGGAAAGGTCAGAATGTGTGTCGACTACAGGGATCTGAACAGGGACAGCCCCAAAGATGACTTCCCCTTACCTCACATTGATGTCCTTGTTGATAATACGGCTCAACACAAGGTCTTCTCTTTCATGGATGGCTTTTCAGGTTACAATCAGATCAAGATGGCACCTGAAGACATGGAAAAGACTACATTTGTTACTCAGTGGGGCACCTTCTGCTACAAGGTCATGCCTTTTGGACTAAAGAACGCTGGGGCAACCTACCAACGTGCCATGGTTGCTTTATTTCATGATATGATCCATCATGAGATAGAAGTGTATGTTGACGACATGATCGCAAGGTCCCAGACTGAGGAAGAGCACCTAGATCATCTACAGAAGTTGTTTGACCGGTTGAAACTGTACAAGCTGAGATTGAACCCGAACAAGTGCACCTTCGGGGTAAGATCTGGAAAGTTGCTAGGCTTCGTGGTCAGTGATAAAGGTATTCAAGTGGACCCCGCTAAGGTCAAAGCTATTCAAGAGATGCCAGTTCCCAAGACAGAGAAGGAAGTCAGAGGCTTTTTAGGACGCCTGAATTATATTGCTCGCTTCATCTCACATCTGACTGCTACCTGTGAGCCAATCTTCAAGCTGCTGAAGAAAGATCAGGTAGTACGTTGGAACGATGAATGTCAGGCTGCGTTTGACAAAATCAAAGAGTATCTCCAAGAACCACCTATCCTTATGCCACCGGTTGAAGGGAGACCTCTGATACTATACCTGACAGTGCTCGACAATTCAATGGGGTGTGTGCTGGGGCAGCATGACGAGTCTGGCCGAAAAGAGCATGCCATTTATTACCTTAGCAAAAAGTTTACCGACTGTGAGACCCGATACTCACTGCTTGAGAAAACTTGCTGCGCTTTGGTATGGGCTGCTCGCCGGCTGAGACAGTATATGCTGACTCACACTACCTTGTTGATCTCAAAAATGGATCCTATAAAGTACATATTCGAAAAACCTGCTCTGTCTGGGAGAATCGCAAGATGGCAAATGATCTTGACGGAATACGACATTCAGTACACAACCCAGAAAGCCATCAAGGGAAGTGTGTTGGCAGACCACCTAGCATATCAAGCTGTAGATGACTATCAGTCAATGAACTTCGAGTTTCCGGATGAAAGCATCATGATAGTGACAGATTGTGAAGTACCTGGACCGGATGAAGGACCTGAACCAGGATCCCGATGGTCTATGCACTTTGACGGAGCCTCCAATGCTTTGGGAAATGGTATCGGCGCCATCATCATATCTCCTCAAGGTACTCATACTCCACTCACTGCCCGGTTATGTTTCAACTGTACCAACAACATGGCGGAGTATGAGGCGTGCATCATGGGTCTTCAAGCTGCGATCGACCTAAGGATCAAATTTCTAAGTGTCTTCGGAGATTCCGCTCTTGTGATCAATCAGATCAAAGGAGAGTGGGATACGAAACATCCAAACCTGATTCCTTACAGAGAATGTGTGTTGACCCTGATTCCCCACTTCACGGAGATAACCTTTGAACACTTTCCAAGAGAAGAGAATCAGTTAGCGGACGCGTTGGCTACAATGTCTTCAATGTTCAAGGTCAAATGGGATAATGAGGCTCCCCGGATCATCATCTGGAAACTGGACGAACCAGCATACTGTTGTGATCTCGAAACTGAATTGGTGACTGAGAAGCCTTGGTACCATGAAGTGAAGAGATATCTGGAGGCTCAGGAATACCCTGAAGGTGCCTCTGTCAATGATAAGAAATTCCTGAGGAGGTTCGCAGCCAAGTTCTTCCTAAGCAACGGCATCTTGTACAAGCGAAACCATGATTCAACCTTACTGCGATGTGTGGATAAGTTTGAAGCAGAAAGGATCATGGAAGAGCTACATGAAGGGACCTTTGGTACACATTCCAGTGGACATACTATGGCTAAGAAAATCCTACGGGCAGGATATTATTGGTCCACAATGGAAGCTGACTGTTACCAACATTCCAGGACATGCCACAAGTGCCAGATCTATGCAGATAAGGTGTATGTTCCTCCGGTTCCCCTGAATGTTCTGACCGCGCCTTGGCCGTTTGCAATGTGGGGCATAGACATGATCGGCGAGATAAAACCTACGGCATCTAATGGACATCGTTTCATCCTAGTGGCGATTGATTATTTCACAAAGTGGGTCGAGGCAGCATCCTATGCTACGGTAACCAAGACTGTTGTGGCACGGTTTATTCGGCATAACCTGATCTGTCGGTACGGCGTCCCCGAGCGGATTATTACAGAAAACGGTACCAATCTGAACAACAAGATGATCACTGAGCTCTGCGAACAGTTCAAGATACAGCACCACAATTCTTCTCCTTACAGACCGAAGATGAATGGGGCTGTAGAAGCAGCAAATAAGAACATCAAGAAAATCGTGCAGAAGATGACAGTGACTTACAAAGATTGGCACGAGATGTTGTCATTCGCTCTACATGGGTACCGTACCTCAGCTAGGACGTCAACCGGGGCAACTCCTTTCTCTCTGGTTTATGGCATGGAGGCAGTCTTGCCGGTCGAAGTGCAAATACCCTCTCTCCGGATAATGAAGGATGCAAATCTGAACGAAGATGATTGGATCCAGACACGACTTGATCAACTCAATCTCATTGACGAAAAGAGACTTGCTGCTATCTGTCATGGTCAGACGTATCAGAAACGGATGATCAGGGCATTTAATAAGAAAGTCAGACCACAGGAATATCAAGTTGGGGATCTGGTAATCAAGAGAATCATCCTTCCTCAGAGTGATCCAAGGGGCAAATGGACCCCTACGTACGAAGGGCCATTTGTGGTTAAGCATGTGTTCTCAGGAGGAGCAATGATATTAACCAACATGGATGGTGACGACCTTCCTCACCCCGCCAATGCAGACATAGTAAAAAAATACTACGCATGAAAAAAGACCCGCTAGGCTGACATGCCTAGGCAAAAATTAGGGCTTCCCGTCGGACCAAAAGGGTTCGGGCAAAATGAAGGGATGAAAATGAAAAAATCTGTACACCCGGCAAGTCGAAAACCTGAAAAGGCGGCTTGGGCAAAAATGGGTATCCCGGTGGACTGAAAACCCGAAAGGGCGGTCCAGGCAAAAATTAGGGATAAAAGCGTAATACTATGTCTCATTGGACCACTTTGCGTCCAGAATCCGGTATCTACATCAAGTTCAGACGGCATCGATCAGTCAGCTTCGCCTTCAACCAAGGTCATCAAGTGATGAGACGCTCGGAGTTATAAAGACAATAGCAGAGTTGAAACCCAGTGGGATCATTCATATTTCACACAGCTGTTTTATTTTCTTTTGTACAAAATTTGTATAAACGCTCTTGTTCGGCGGTGTTCTCTTACTAGGACGTCAGCCTCTTGTATACAAAACGCCTATTCACAGGCCATTCAAAAATCAATACAAATATATTTTCAGTTAAACGTGCCAAGTGTTTTTCTTTTTCTGTTTTGTTTTGCGAAGAACGTCCAAGGTTCAATTTGTGATATATGCATTGACAATAATTTGCTAACTCATAAATATTTGCATACGAAACAAAGGAATTAATTGCAGGTGACACTAGAAACAGGGGCAATAAAAGAGTTGTCTGAGCAGTCCAATTGTTCTATCCTCCAAGGTACCAAGGTAGGTTCAGCTAAAGAACACGGCCAAGTACATCTTAATTCCCCAGAGAGTGGTTCAGCAAAACAGTACATTCCTCTCCAAGCAAAATTATCAAATCCCAAGGAAGTTGAGTATCCTCCCATAGATTTCAACATTCCCCAGCAGCAATACATGTATTCCATAACAAGCATCCCCGGCAGTCTTGGTCTAAAGATTGTTCCCCGGCGGTATATCAACATTCAAAGGGATCACTTCCCCAGCATATCAAAACTCCCAAGGAGAGTCCAATCCAGTTTCCCCAGGAAAACTGGAATTCATATCCCCAAGCAGTAAGCTTATCCCCAGTAAATTCTGGAAGCGTACCCCTCGCAGAACACGAACGCGTCTCCCGGCTTTATTCAAAGAGTTATTTCCTTAACAGGATATAACTGGGTTATCCTCAGCCAAAAGCCACGGAAAGAGCGTCGTCGACGAAGTCTTCTTACCCCAGCGAAGTCCATCAACACTTCCAACAGCAAGGGTATCCCCAGCAAACTATCATCAACATTCAGCAAGGCATCTCTCTCCCCACAGAGTTTTGCTTCCCAGCACGATCACTAGAGTATCTCTTCTCCCCGTAGAATCTTCCATTTGCCAAGTTTATTCCTCAACGGAGTTGTCTTCTCCTATCGGTATTCTTGCAGCTATCATCCCCAGCGGACGCAAAAAAGCTATTCTTCAACATCAGCCCAGGATACAACTTCCCGGCACCCGTCAAGGATTCACTCTCCTAGACAAAACATACATAAAACATCACATACATCATTATAGCATGCATAGACACATCATAGCATACGAATCTCATTTATGTTGAGAACATCATTGCTTGATCCATATCATGCATTGCATATGACTGGCTTTTACCTTTCAGGAAAGATGCAGTTTAAATTCTCAACCATATTTCAAGACCTTGTCCGGTTCAGTTAAATCGACCTTAAGATTTTCCTGATGCTTATCCAGTCAAAGGCCTTCTCTGGTTCAGTCAGATCGACCCTAAGATCTCCCTGATTCTTGTCCAGTTGAAGATATTTCAAGACCTAGACCGGTTCAGTTAAATCGACCCTAAGATTTTCCTGATGCTTATCCAGTCAAAGGCCTTCTCTGGTTCAGTCAGATCGACCCTAAGATCTCCCTGATTCTTGTCCAGTTGAAGATATTTCAAGACCTAGACCGGTTCAGTTAAATCGACCCTAAGATTTTCCTGATGCTTATCTAGTCAAAGGCCTTCTCTGGTTCAGTCAGATCGACCCTAAGATCTCCCTGATGCTTATCCAGTTGAAGATATTTCAAGACCTAGACCGGTTCAGTTAAATCTACCCCAAGATTTTCCTGATGCTTATCCAGTCAAAGGCCTTCTCTGGTTCAGTCAGATCGACCCTAAGATCTCCCTGATTCTTATCCCAGTAGAAGACACCCAAGATTTTTCTCAACGAGCGTTGTTGAAGTTAAAGTCGCCCAAGGTTCTCTTACTATTCATGCTAAGGCAGTAACCATCCCTGGTTCATTCATCGCCGTTTGAAGCTCCAGACTCAGCTCCTGTAACCAGTCAGGACATATCTATACCAAGCATCTAAAATCAGCTCCTGCAACGTGTCAGGTACTCATTTTCTGTTTTGTAGGTATACAGGTTCTCGCTAAGGAATCTCCCACGCGATCAACGTTCAGATGGCATCTATAAGCCCATCATACTATCCAGCAACCTCTAAATGGCATCTATAAGCCCATTCCATCATCGCACTGCTAACATGTGAGCGCAAATTTCTGGGCACTCTAGTGTTCAATCATCTTCCACCTTCGGATTACGAAAGGCACGTCAGCCAATCTGCATCCTCAGGTCTAAGAAGATTGAACAGGGGCAACTGTTGTACCCCAAAATTTGCCCTCCCATATTCTTCAAGAAATTGCCAAGTCAAGCTGCAAAATTCCCCAAGGGTTGCACAGTGCAAAGGTCTCCAATACAGTCAAAACTAGGGTTTGTGTACTGATCAAGAAAATGAAGTTTTCAAAGGCCCAATCAAGTCTCATATGCCTACAAATATGGTCAAGTATCCTCATATCAAGTTTCAAGGCATTCAACTCAAAATTGCACAGTCAAAAACCCTAATTGCACTACAGTCAACTGTAGGGGCAAAATGGTCATTTGGCAGTCAAAAGTTCAAATTTTTGGTCAACATATCATTTTGAAGCCACAAACATCATTTGATCAATGCTTGATCATGATTCTCAAAATTTGGCTCAGAAAATCATCAAGATGCAAAAGTTACTATATTTGGACAACTGAAAAAGTCAACTGAAATTGACCAGGGCATAACTTTCGCATGGTTTATCAGAAAAATTCCATCCAAAGCTCATTTTGAAGAGAAAGACATTTCCTAAAACTCATATTCATACTTCAAGTCTAAAAGATGCTCTCAAAAAAGTTATCAATTTCAACATTATAGGTCATTTTCAAAAGTCAACAAAAAGGGACTTTAAGTCAAAGGCCATAACTTGAGATTGGTAAATCAAAATGACATGGGACCAGAGACATTGGTTAGAGGACTCAAAGACCTTTCCAAAATGTCCAAGAACATGAGAAAAGATTAAAAATTGAGCAAGTTATGCCTTGTGGAAGTTGGGAAATTTTTGGATATTTTGAAAAGTCAACTTTGATCCAAATGACCTAAAAATGCTAATGGGCCCATTTTTCTTCCATGATTCATCATTCCAAGCATATGCACGACCACTTGGCCCAAAGGGAAGTATTTTCTCATTTTTTATTTATTTATTTGAATTATTATTTATATTAATTCATTTAAATTATTTAAATACATGAAAAATATCTAACTTGCCTTAACAAATCTTTTTGTACACATTTCAGCCTCAAGATTTCGTGCCTAAGTCAATAAGGAAAGATTTGGAGCTAATTGATCATAATTGACACCAATGCACATGGAAAAGATATGAAAAAATCTTAAGAAATCAAATATTCAAAATCAATGATTGCAAGAGATTTTTATCAATTTTCTTAACCTAATTGATTCACTACAAATGCTTGAACACAACCCTAATGCCCATACACTAACAGCTGCGCAGAAAGGCTCTCTAGAAACTTGAAAAATTCTCTAAAAAAACTCAACACTGAAATCATTGTTAGAGGGCGATTCAAGGCACGAAAACTTTTCCAATAGCTTCCTCAAGTCTCACTGATCATATTCCAATCCAGAACATCCACTCAAACGCCAAGAATCGGTACCTAGGACTCAAACTGTTTCAGAAAAATTGCAGAATCGTGCATCATAATTCACGCATCTTTTGCATTTTTTATTTATGGATTCATGTTCATTATGATGTTTTAAAGCTAACCAATGCCTTTAATTTGATTATTATGCTGTGTATGAGATTTTACCATGCTTGAATTCTAGGGTTTACAGGATGTGAATTTGGGGATTTTGAAACCAGGCAAAATTGGGACATATGACCTTGATCATTAAAACAAGCGCTTTGGGACGAACGAGAATCAACCCTCGCGCTCAATTTATGAGCGCTTGAGAGCTATTCGCTATTTTCCAACAGCCTGCCTAAAACCACGCGTTTAAAACCGTTGCCTTTGTGTTTTGTTTTACAGGGATGGTGAGGAAGATGAAACCGTGTCACACACTGATTGGAGCGTTTGAATATTTCACGCTCTATCCACTAACTCTTTTGTTTCCTTTTATATTATTTATTCGTTAATTATATATCAAATGCGTTAACATGGCTTAGTGGTACAGGCGTTGGTTGATGATGCTAGTGACCTGGGTTCGAGTCCCAGGTCTACGTTTATTTCTATAATATTTTGCAAAACACGTTCCTATGCAATTTCAAAGGTGGAGCGCATGATACACCACCATCATCAAGCCAGCCACGCGTCCTGGGAGATCAAATCAAGGGTATGGATCTCAAGAACATACTACGCCCTAGTCAACGCATCACACATGATTCAGAAAAGTCCAACGAGGCCAATGCTATTGGGCCAGATTGCTAGGCCTATACCTCCACTTTGGGGCCTGAACCCCCCCTGGTTTGCCTTCTCTATATTTTTCACATTTTATTTTCAATTGTTATTTTACTTGTTTTATTGTTTTGATTCAATTAATTATTTTTACCAAATATAAAAAAAAAGCCTAAAAACTCAGAAAAAGATAAAAAAATATAATGATTATTTATTTTGATATTTTTTTTGTAAATAAATTAGCATGTAATTAATTAGTTTTAAATTAGGTTACAATTTTAATTCTTTTCATAATAAAATCTAAAAAATGTAGAATTAGGCTTAGTTAATTTTTATTCTTTTTTTAATATTTCTTTTTTACAATAATAATATTTATTTTATTTTTTATGATTAAATTTGCATGAAAATAATTTAGGGTTAATTTAGGTTAAAAACTTCAATATTTTTCTTAATAACTTAAAAAAAAATAATTAGAACTAGGTTTAACATTTTATTTTAGTTTTAATTAATCCTTTTTCTATTAAATCTTAAATCTTAAAAATACCAAAAAACATTTTCTTTTAATTTTAATGTTAATTCCTTATTAATTTAATTTGCAAAAGGGTCCAACGCCCTCGTTTCGATAATTCTTTTATTTCGCATATTTATTTTATTTCGTTTCTTTTAAATAATTATGTATCTCTCCCGAAGCCTTGTAAAGTTACTTTTCGCACTTTTTTCTTTTGCTTTATTTACTTTTCTGTCAAATCGGGTCCGGTTTAATTTTGGCGATGTGGACCCGCGCCATTTGTAATAGTTTAGAATTTACTTTTCCCGCAAATATTAACTGTTAAACAAAGCATGCAAGAATGAATGGCCATAATAAAATCAAGCGTAGATCACTTTAACATGACAAGACAAATACAAATGAAAACGACACACAATTCGCACACACCACCCTTAGGGTACGCCTCACTGTTGCCTTGCCTCGAAAGGTGATCGTCGAGTAGAGGATGTTTTAGTAAGTCCTCATGATCCGGGAACCTGGCATGAGGGTAGCTTCTAAGGTGTCTTCCCATTGCTCTGGTGGTCACCATGTCCCTACAAACTCGAATTGACCCGAACACCTCCAACGGTGGTGCTACCTACCTCTCAATGGTGGGATGGCACTACTTTAAAGGACATTTACACAGACGAATTCCTTAGGGTAGGTAGGTTCGCGTAGATACTTGCTCTCTTCAAAAACAAACAAAAATCTTTTCACACCGACACTTTTTCAAAAGCTTTCAAATCAATTTTTCAAACACTCTGACACAAGAGTCGAACTGAAATTTTCAAAGAAACTTTTTTAAAACCCACATTGAAAAGCAAACAAAACATTTTTGAAAACACAAGTGAGCAAGTATCTAAGAGCCCATGGATAACCATGGATAGAAAGGGTGCTAACACCTTCCCTTTCTATAATCTACCTCCCGAACCGAGAGCAATCTCTTTAAGGAATTTTTCTGTGCTTTTGTCCTTTCCATTTGGAGAAAATAAAAGACGGTGGCGACTCTTGCTTACCGCGACATTTCGCGAACCAGCGTTAAACATTCAGTTCCAGATCCACCGATCACAGTAGGGTCCTGGAGGAGACTCCCTTTGATATGAGTTTGGAAACAATTTGATCATAACATGAATGACCCCACTATTTTGTATTATGCCTCTGATTAAAAGATTCTTGAAAATGTTTGGCTTTGATGAACCCTTTTGAATCAACTCCTTTTGATCGAGCCTCACAGTGGTTTACCCTAACATTCAAAGTTTTGAAAGATGTGCCCCTCAATCTCCAGGATCTGGAGGAAGTACCTTCAGATAGAACTTAGACCTCACCATGAACTTGACATAGATTTCTCCATGTATTCGAAGCTTGAAAAGTTTGTACTTGAAGTCACTTGAAGGGGAATTTAGACCCTACATGCAGTAGGATAAACTTGGTACGTAACGCCCCAACATTTGAATCTTGGAAGGTTGCCCATGAATCAAGGCCTCGAGAGGTTTTGTTAAAATGAGGAAACTGAGTCATACCCTATTGCGATATGACTTGATTGAGGAATGCTCCTTCAAAAGGTATGCCCCTGATTGAAAAGTGCTTTAAAATTTGATCCAAGTTAATTGAATCTCGGAATGCTCACCCCTTGTCAATAGTATCTTCATGTGATATACCCTATGATCATTAGTATTTGCCCATATTTATAGGGGTCCTCTCAGACGTTTTTCCCCCTAATTAAAAATCTTCTTGGAAGTGCTGCCTTTGATCATACTTTCTTTTGAAATCTCCTTGATGCTAAGTATTGATTCGTAGATAAAATTGTACATTTTGAAAAACTAATTCTAATGTGATGCACATGCAAGTTCTTGAAATCGAAGTTTGGTTATTGAAAAGAAATGGATGATTAGGAATAGATATTTGAATAAGTTAAGTGATTAATAATTTTAACAAACATAGGAGTCAATTTAACATAAATCTTGCTGAGTATGCTTTCATAGTGAACCTAACTTCAATTAGGACTTTTGAAGGTTATAACATGGCCGTGGTTCGTGGTTTTAGAAACAAAAGATATAAGGCTCAAAATTTATTTATGTCACCCCATTCTCCTTGATTTTCTCCAATCCTAAGTTTAATTAATCCAATATATGCATTTAATCCCCAAGAGAAATTTTATAGTTGCACAAATGATGAGAAGCGTTGGTAAGATTAAAACACCGATGAAAAAGCATTGATAATATCAAAGCATTGATGAGAAGCCTTGATGATTCTTAAGGTGGCAGTCACAAGATTGTTCTCTAAATTTTTTTATTTTCAATCCCTTATTTTTGCATGGACCGATTTTTATTTTTTTGAATTTGATCCATCGGGATGCCCTAACTTTTGCCTAAGTCAAGTTTTGATTTGCTTTGACTTATTGGGCTTTATCTATATTTCTTTTTTTTTTAATTTTTCTTTTTTTTTTTTAATTTTTATTTTGACAATTTGTGACTGCCATGCTGATTGTTGTAAGCTTCATCTTTATCGCTTCCTTGATCTTGATTGATGTACTGAGGAGAAAGATGTTATGAAATTTGTCTTAGTTGATTCCACAATCTTGGATGATGACCGCGAGGAAAAGGATACACCCAAATCTTTGCTTAGATTGTTTTCTCAATGATGTATCGAGGAAAGAGATATGCTTAAACCTTTGCTTAGATCGTTCCCTCGATGATGTATCAAGGAAAGAGATATGCTTGAACCTTTGCTTAGATTTTTTCGATTCTCATGGGATTTGAATGCATTGTCTAATTAATTGAAATCTACCCTGCCCCTGGTTAAGATTATGGGTTTTTATATAAAATAGAAAGAACACCGACTTCTGGCTCGAGGGGGTTAACTACGGATTATCTCCTTATATCTCCATTGTTTAGGAAGTGAACAATGCCTTACATCGGTAGCTAAGCCTTACTATTAAAAAGCATACGTCAGCAAAATTTGATTAGTTTGTATTTTCATCCTCCTCCTTCGAAGTTTGTTAATTTGAAATTAGAAAAGAAGAGTGAAAATGGAAAGTTGTTGATTTTTTTGTCGATTTCAAAAACATGCATGCTTATTTTATTAAAATTACTTGACCAAAGAGTACAAAGTTTATAACAAATAATACTTAGCAAGATAGAAATTACAATTTGAAATGATAAAGCCTAATTATCCTGGAGATAAGCTTCTGTAATGATCCACCAATCAGGGCGAGGGATTTTCCATCATGTGCGGGGCATCTTCTTCAAAAGTTAATTGCTTATTGTCAATCAACCGTTATACTACTTCTTTGAATGAGTTGCATTCTTCAATCGAATTTCCCGCTAATCCACTATGAAAATCACATTGAACATCCAGGTTATACCAAGGAGGAAACGAGGATTCCATGGATCTGGTTTGCCTAGGGGTCATTGATGAATTTTAGACCAGATATGACCATAATTGACTGTATGTCATAGGGATCGGGTAAAACTGGCGATTTCCCCCCTTTTGGCTGTTCGAACGCCCATGCTGATTCGGGCGTTGATGATGATTATTTCAATTCTGAACCTGTCGATCTTGACGTTGATGTCGAGGCAAAATATTGGCATACTAGTTTTGTGGTATAGGCCATGACTGCTGGTGTTGAAGACCGGAGGATGGTTGTTGGCACTGAGCATCTACTGCATATGAATATTGATGATAAGGCAAAGGAGACGAGGTTTCAGGAGCGTGGTAGGTTTTCCTTGTTGCATTTGTTTCATTTTCTTCTTCCCCTTGGAAATATCTAAGAGATTCACTAGTCGAGTCACTCGAGACGCTATGGATTTTTCCGTTTTTGATGCCATTCTCGATGCGTTCCCCAACTATTACTAGGTCAGAAAAGCGTGATGATATACTGCCCAACATTTTTTCATAGTACTGACCTTGTAGAGTTCTCATGAACATGTCTATCAACTCCTTATCCAATAAAGGGGGTTGTACTCGAGCAGCCAGTTCCCTCCATCTCTGTGCGTATTCTTTGAAAGATTCGTTACCCCTCTGATATAAATATTGTAGTTGTACGCAACTTGGATCCATGTCAGTGTTGTATTGATAATGCTTCTGAAATGCAAAAGCTAAGTCATTCTAGGTGGAAGCATGGTTTCTTTCCAATTGTGTATACCATTCCAATGATGCTCCACTAAGACTGTCTTGAAAATAGTAGATAAGCAATTTCTCGTCGCGTGGGTATGCTGCCATCTTCCTAACATACATCTTCAAGTGGGTCTTAGGGAAACTAGTCCCTTTGTACTTTTCTAAGTATGTCATTTTAATCTTCGGAGGAAATACCACGTCTTGAACTAAACATAAGGCAGAAGTATCAAAGCTATGAGTATCATGTCCTTCTATGGCGCTAAGCCTCTTTTCCAGCATGCAGTATCTTCTGGTGACCTTGAGATTTTGGGGTTCTTTAATGTTCAAGATTAGGCATTCCCCTTGAGATTTTGGCGCAGGGAATTCAAATTGATGATACTCAATAGATTCATGAGATGGAGTATACCCGTCTTGAAAAATAGCTTGTTCTTGTATAATAAGTGAAAGAACAAGATTAGTTCTGACCTATCTCAAGAGTTTTGATAATAACTAAATTATATTTAAGATAATTTATGCTCTGATGAATGTGTTTTGAATGTCTTAGTTAATGTTTTGACAGAAAACATTCTAAAGTACTAAGCAAAGATTATGAAGAAGTTCTTTGATAAAAGAACCTTTTATTCAAACGCATCTGCTGACTCTGGTAAGACACTTTATTTGTTAAATATATCTTCTAACTTCTAGCAGGCTCCTTGTTCAGAAGATAACTTGAAAGCAAGCGTTGTTCAAAGTTCTTAGCAAGCAACGCACTACATAGAAGATGAGTGAAGCATGTTCTGACTTAAAGACATTGGAGAAAACTCTGAAGTAACGTTTAAGATCAACTTGTCTTGTCAAAGCAAAGGAAAACACATTCTTACATTCTGACGTTTGCTCATTAATGCAAAGACGGCTGAAAGCACTCAAGTGCCTACAACTAGTTTCTTGGAAAATGGAATATTGCAAGGATACACGCAAAGCATTTAATGCTCTCCATCTTTTCTGAAGGCAACAACGGTCTTATTGTTCCTACTATAAATAGAAGGACATTTATTGCAAGCCTACAATAACTTTTAGTGTAAAAAGAAAACCAATCAAATTTTCAAGAGAAGCAAGAAACTACGTGAAAGATCCAAAAGCTCACAAACTCATTGTTCATACAATTTGTGCATTATATTCTAAGTGAAAAATCACAGTTGTGATATAGCTTGATTAGAAGCAAACTCTATTTCATTATCTGTAAAGATTAAACTCCTGTATTTGTTCCTTGAGAGACCAAGTTTGGTCAGATTTCTCAAGCAGACTAGGACTAGATTTAAGTCTTAGTGGTGTTAGTCACTTGTAAGTTTACCTGTGCATTATTAGTCACAACAGTTGTTGTGTGATTGTAATCAGTTGATTATAGTGGATTAAGTCCTTGTTGAGAAAGGCGAAATCATCTTGGCGGGTGGACTGGAGTAGTTTGAGTTCAAATGAACCAGGATAAAAATAATTGTGTTCTTCCATTATTGTTTGAGCTTTGAAAAAGGAAAAGAGTCACTTATTCAACCCTCCCCCCCCCCCCCTTCTAAGTGTTTTCTTACCCCTTCAATTGGTATCAGACTTGACTCTGAGCACAACACTTAACCATGTCAGGAAAAGATCCAGAAGAAAACACAATGGCCGCTGAACAAAACAATAATAGTTACAACAAACCTCCAGTGTTTGATGGAGAAGATTTTGAGTACTGGAAAGATAGACTAGAAAGTTTCTTTCTAGGTCATGATAGTGATCTTTGGGATATAGTCTTGGATGGTTACAAACATCCTACATATTCAGAAGGAAACAAAGTGGATAGAAAAATATGGATAGACAACAAAAAGCTGATTTTAAAAATCATCACAGAGCTAGAAATATTTTTTTAAATGCTATCTCTAAAGTAGAATATGAAAAAATCACTAATAGAGATACAACGCATGATATGTTTGAGTCTCTCAAAATGACTCATGAAGGAAACGCTCAAGTTAAGGAGTCTAAAGCTCTGGCTTTAGTTCAGAAGTATGAAGGCTTCAAAGTTGAAGATAGTGAGTCTATAGAAGCAATGTTCTCTAGGTTTCAAACTCTGATCGCTGGTCTGAGAGTTTTGAACAAAGGATATACCAAAGTAGATCATGTGAAAAAGATCATCAGAAGCTTACCCAGAAGATGGGCACCAATGGTCACTGCCTTCAAGGTGTCAAAATATCTGAACAATGTGTCTCTGGAGGAACTCATCAGCGCTCTCAGAAGTCATGAGATTGAACTGGATGAGCATGAGCCTCAAAAGAAAGGTAAGTCTATAGCCCTTAAATCAATTAAGAAATTTGATACTAACGCTTTTCAGGCTGAAGAAGAAAACTCTGAAGAATCAGCTTCAGAAGAAGACGAACTATCTTTGCTCTCCAAAAGGATCAATCATTTGTGGAAGCACATACAAAAGAAGTTCAGGAATTTTAAGAATTCAGAAGATAAACCAGAATCTTCTGGACACAAAAAGTCAAATAGAAGAGAGATCATCTGTTATGAATGCAAAGAACCTGGTCACTTCAAAAGTGATTGTCCAATGCTTCAAAAGGAAAAACCAAAGAAGAGATTTGGAAAGAAGAAAGGAATGATGGCAACCTGGGATGACTCAGATTCTTCTGAAGATGAATCTGGTTCTGAAGATGAAAATGCCAACCTAGCTCTGATGGCTATCACAAAAGATGACTCAGACTGTGAGTCAGAACAAAGAGAGGTATTTTCTGAATTTTCTAGAGAAGAACTTGCTGATAGTTTATCAGAACTTCTGGAAAACTATAGTAAGCTCAAAATCAAATACAAGAAACTCAAGAAGAGTCTTTCATCTGATATTGAGAAACTTGAAATAGAAAAATCTAAACTTCTAGAAAACAATTTTAAACTTAAAAAGGAAATTCAAAATGTTCAAAAGAATTTTAGTTCAGAGTCTGTGTCTAGTTCAAAAGATATTCTGAAAGAATATGACTATAGCTTTCAATCTTTTCTTGCTAAAGGCATAGACAGAAGCAAAATGGCTTCAATGATCTATGGAGTTAGTGGGAAAAACAGAAGAGGAATTGGATATAAACCTCCCAAAGGGAAGGAGACATACATTCCAAAACCCGTTGCTAAAATGACCTTCACTTACAAACCTCTGAATAAGCTTTGGACACTCACATGATATAAAATATACATCACATTCTGGAAACTCTTATGCTAACCCAAAAGGACCCAAAAAGATACGGGTACCTAAGGATAAAATAATATTTGTTGCAGATGTCCTTAACAACTCAATTGAAACACCAGTCATGGTACCTGGACTCTGGATGCTCACGACACATGACGGGAAAAAGGTCTATGTTCCAAAGCCTGGAACTTAAAGATGGAGGAGATGTGAAGTTTGGAGGTAATCAGAAAGGGAAGATTATTGGTTCTGGAACCATAGGAAACGATAACCTTCCTTCTATCTCAAATGTTTTATTAGTAGAAGGATTAGCTCATAATCTATTGTCCATAAGTCAATTAAGTGACAATGGCTATGATATTATCTTCAATCAAAACTCCTGTAAAGCTGTAAGTCAAAAAGATGGATCAATCCTCTTTTCTGGCAAGAGAAAGAACAACATTTACAAAATTGATTTATCAGATCTTAAATCTCAAAACGTCAAATGAATTTTGTCTGTTAGCAATGACCAATGGGTATGGCACAGAAGATTGGGACATGTCAGTCTTAGAAAAATCTCTCAACTAAATAAATTAAATTTAGTCAGAGGACTTCCCAATCTGAAGTACAACTCAGAAGCTCTGTGCGAAGCATGTCAAAAAGGAAAATTTTCAAAACCTTCCTTTAAATCTAAAAATGTCGTCTCTTCCTCTAAGCCATTAGAGTTACTTCATATTGATCTATTTGGACCAGTTAAAACTGCATCCATCAGAGGCAAGAAGTATGGATTGGTCATCATTGATGACTTCAGCAGATGGACATGGGTAAAGTTTTTAAAACACAAGGATGAGTCACATTCTGTATTCATTGACTTCTGTACTCAAGTGCAAAATGAAAAATATTTTAAAATAAAAAAAGTTAAAAGTGATCATGGTGGTGAATTTGAAAATCATTATTTTGAAAAATATTTTAAAGAAAATGGTATTGTTCATAATTTTTCTTGTCCTAGAACTCCCCAACAAAATGGAGTTGTAGAAAGAAAGAATAGAACATTACAAGAGATGGCCAGAACCATGATCAATGAAACAAATATGGCTAAGCACTTTTGGGCAGAAGCTGTGAACACAACATGTTACATTCAGAATAGAATCTCTATAAGATCTATTCTTCAAAAGACTCCCTATGAATTGTGGAAAAACAGAAAGCCCACATTTCTTATTTCTATCCTTTTGGATGTACTTGTTTTATTCTAAACACCAAAGAAACTCTGAACAAGTTTGATTCCAAAGCACAAAAGTGTTTCCTTCTTGGATACTCTGAACGGTCAAAAGGCTATAGAGTATACAACACAGAAACTCTGATTGTTGAAGAATCAATTAAAGTCAGGTTTGATGATAAGCTTGGCCAGCAACAGCCAAAGCAAATTGATTTTTCTATAGGTACAGAAGATCATTCCTCAAACTCTGAAAGTTCAGAAGCAAAAGAAGACGTAGCAGACCATCCTCTTGACAATGCTCTTAACAATCTCAGAATCTCTGAACAACCCACTCAGAAAAGGTTTCCTAGAATATCTTCAGCTCATAAAGAAGACGTAATCATTGGAAGAAAAGGAGATCCCATCAGAACAAGATCCTCTCTCAGAATCAATGAAGAATCTTTGTTTGGTTTGGTCTCTCTGATTGAGCCAACTACCATTGATGAAGCTCTGGAAGATAATGATTGGATCTTAGCAATGCAAGAAAAACTAAATCAATTCTCCAAGAATGATGTATGGAATCTAGTTCCAAGACCCAAAGGATTCAATGTTATAGGAACCAAATGGGTTTTCAGAAACAAATTGAACGAACAAGGAGAAGTAATCAGAAACAAAGCACGACTGGTTGCACAGGGTTATAGTCAACAAGAAGGAATTGATTATAATAAAACCTTTTCCCCAGTCGCCAGGTTAGAATCTATAAGATTATTAATTTCTTTTGTTGTACAAAATAACATTTCATTATATCAAATGGATGTTAAAAGTGCATTTCAAAATGGTTATATTGAAGAAGAAGTATATGTCTATCAACCTCCTGGATTTAATGATTCAAAGCATCCAGAACATGTTTTTAAATTAAAAAAGTCTTTGTACGGTTTAAAACAAGCTCCCAGAGCTTGGTATGATCGTTTGAGTAATTTTCTATTAGAAAAAGATTTTACCAGAGGGAAAGTGGACACAACTCTTTTCAGAAAAACATTTAAAAATGATATTTTAATTTGTCAAATTTGCGTTGATGATATAATTTTTGGAACCTCTAATATCTCCCTTGGAAAAGAATTTGCTAAGACCATGCAGGCAGAATTTGAAATGAGCATGATGGGTGAATTGAAATTCTTTCTGGGAATTCAAATCAACCAGACTCCAGAAGGTACTTTCATACATCAGACGAAGTATGTTAAAGAACTTCTGAAGAAATTTCAAATGTCAGAAAGCAAAGATGCCAAGACACCAATGCATCCAACCTGCATTCTAGGTAAAGATGAGGTAAGTATGAAAGTAGATCAGAAGATCTATAGAGGTATGATTGGATCCCTTCTCTATCTGACTGCATCCAGACCTCATATATTATTTAGCGTGTGCTTGTGTGCTAGATTCCAATCAGATCCTAGAGAATCTCACTTAACAGCTGTTAAGAGAATTCTTAGGTATCTGAAAGGTACTGCTAATCTTGGTTTGTGTTACAGAAGATCACAAGATTACAAACTAGTAGGTTATTATGATGCTGACTTTGCTGGAGATAGAATTGAAAGAAAAAGAACCTCTGGAAGCTTCCAGTTTTTGGGTGACAATCTTATCTCATGGTACAGCAAGAAGCAAGCAACAATTGCACTATCAACCACAGAAGTTGAATACATATCTGCTGCTGGATGTAGCTCTCAGATGATTTGGATGAAAAGTCAACTAGAAGATTTCAACCTTTATGAAAGTAAGAATCATATCTTCTGGTGACAATACTTCTGCTATTTGTCTTTCTAAAAATCCAATCTTACATTCTAAAGCCAAACATATATAAATTAAATATCATTTTATAAGGGACTATATTCAGAAGGGAATTTTAAACTTAATTTTTGTAAAAACAGACCATCAATGGGCTGACATTTTTACCAAACCCCTTTCAGAAGATAGATTTAATTTCATTCTGAAAAATATTTGTATGGAATTATGTCCTGAATAAAATAATATTTATTTTCTGTGATTGACTTCAGAACATTCTGAAATGAATGCTCTGATCAATAACTCTTCAGAAGTTAGAAGAGAAGTTGTAACAGAAGCTATATGAAAAGTTATGGAATATTCTAACGCTTCATGTCCAAGTGTAGGTCAGAAATTCATTAGAACAAACAGCTGTTATATGCATCCTTCAGGAGATGAACATGTGGTGTGTTTCTGAAAGGCCAAGTGTGCAAAAACTACTGATGACGTTCTAGGTAACTGTTGATGATTAGCCATAATCCCACGTTTTCCCTCATTTTTAGAAAATCATTAAATGCAAGTAATGATGAGATTCGTTTTTAAAATCTGTTTTAATCTTTATTTTAATTGTGTCTTAAATACTTTTAATTTTAATTCTAAACCTATTGTCTGAAATTAATGCTTATAAATACTTTTTGAAAAACCCTTTTCATTCTTTACTGTCTCTTTCAAAACTCAAGCGTTTTTTTCCTCTTACTGTACTTTTCTCTTAAAACCCTTTTCTTCAAATTTCTCATTTCTATAAGAACTTCAATGGCTTCTTCTTCTACCCACTCTGAGCAATACATTATACCTGAAAGGACAACTCTCATTCCGGTAGAAAGTTTGGAAGTTTTGAGTGAGCTAATGGTAGACTTTGAGAATATCAGAGAGAATGGATTTGACTTGTTCCCTGATGTGAAGTTTCAAGGTTGGGAAAGCTACTTTGATCGTCTTATTGGTCCAGTATTTCCATATTTGGTGAAAGAATTCTGGATTCACGCTATTGCAACCCCCAAGGTTATTCTCTCCTTTGTAATGGGCAAGGAAATATCCATTACAGAAAATCAAATCAAAAAGTTGCTGGGATTTAAAGGACTTGGAGTTACAGGAATGCCCAGTGGAAGAATGGAAATGTCTAGGGTATATTCAGAGATTTTCACTAACGGTCAAGGTTCCTCCAAAGTCATGGATTTGAAAGACAAATATAAGATTTGGGCAAGGATTATTCATGGATGTATTCACCACAGGAAAGACACCAGTTCTCCTTATTACATCAACGCTGATCAACAATATTTGTTGTTTTGCCTTGGAACCAATATCAAAATTGATTTGCCCTACTTGCTTTTTGAACATCTCTGGAACCATGTCAAAGAAACCAGAGAAGCTAAAAGGATGAAGAACCCCAAATCAAAGAGGAATTGGATTCCTATGGGGAGGTTATTATCAGACATTCTGACTGAGAATGGTCTGATTGCTCACTTAAAAGAAGCAAATCTTCTGGGGGAGCTTGAACCTATCTGTGGTAAGACTATAACTAGAAAGAACTTGCTGAAAAGGAAAATTATTGACAAACTGCTGGTGGAACCCACTCCATGTGTGTCAACTGTTGTGAAGAGGAGAAGGATTCCTATTGTTGACTTTCCTATGTTCAACTCAGTGGATCATCCTCGTATCGTTTTGCACTATCTTGAGATCTGCAAAGAAACAAGATCACCCATTGATCCATCTTGGCTTCAAGGAAGAAATCAAGCTGCTCCTGATGTTGTTCTCCAAGAATCTGTGAAGAGAAAAGCTGTAGAAGGACCTTCTGACACTCCTCAGAAGAAGAAAAAGAAGACAGGTAATCATGTTGAAACTATACTTGTTTATGATTCTGAAAATGTATCTGCATCTGCTGAACCCTCCCAAACCTTAGGAGACTTAGATGTTGACATTGATATAACCTTACCATCTGAGTCCCTTGCTGACAACCCTCGTAAAAATCAGGTTTCAACAGATTTAAGTGATTTTGACTCTGATGAACATTCTGACAGTCAATCAGAACCCTCTCAATCAGAACCCCCTGAACCATCTGTTTTTCAACCTATTCCTGCTGAACGTTTTTCAAGACCCCCTCCCATACCTCTATCACCCAGACCCACTGGATGGTATGATGCTGGCTCTTAGAGAATTCCAGGGATAAATGAATCTCTAGCAACCATAAAACCTCCTTTCAACCTACCATCTGAGAATATTTTTGCTATGAATCAACCACAGCCTCAAAATCCCATTCCCACTCCTGCTTATACAATAATAATTTCTCCTGATGTCACTCCACCCACTTCACCACAACATACAACACCACTCTCAACTCCTCAAATTCCAGAACAACAACCTTTTGAACAAACTGAAACTGTTGAACCATCTGTACCTCATGAAATATCAAAACCTCCTATTTGTGTTAACCAACCTGAACCTGAACCTACCAATAATCCTGAACCCAATAGTTTTTTAAGAACTGTAGTGGACTTTCAATCTCTACAATTCTTGAAAAACAAAAATTACAGAACGACTGTCCCTAAACCTGTTCATCCAGATGTAAATACTTTGTTTCAGAATTTTATAACAAATGTTCAAGCATGGTTACAACCGCTGAAAGAATGTTACTCCAGAAGCGTGAACACAACAACAACAAATCTTCTATGGGAAACCTTCAGAAGAACTTTGGTTGCTGAATTACGGAAGTTACAGGACTTGCGCCATTTTCAGGTGCTGGACAACTTTTCCAAACTTCTGCATGCTTTCAAGACAGAAGCTGCTGACACTTGGAATAAGAAGTCTTCGCTAATGATTGCTGATACACCAGTTGATAAGATGGACATATCAGAAGATGAATATGAAGAATCCTATGAAGATTCAAATCCTCTGGCTATTGTTCTATTGAATCAACCTTCTATTAAGGCTGGACCTGAACCTGTGCCAACTCTTGCAATGGATCTGGGCACTCTGCTTTCCACCTTTATGAAGTCTGACTCAATGGTTGCTGCTTATGAGTCTGTTTCTACTGAAGCTTCATCATCTTCTGCTCCTACCTCACTCATTATGGACACTCTGAAAGAGCTAAAGAAGGAGAATGAAGTCTTGAATAAACTCACGGATAAGCAAGGTCAAACAAATCTAGAGATCAAGAACTGGATGGAGAAACAAGACGAATCTGCCTCTGAGATCAAGAATCTTCTTATGGCTCTTGTCACTAAGAAATCCTAGTTTCTTTTTGTCTCTTATTTGGATATTTTGTTTATACTTCTGGATATCTTTTTTTTAAAACTTTTTTATGAAATCTTTCAAAATTTCTCATTTATTACACTTTTTGATTATGCCAAAAAGGGGGAGAAAATGTGCATTCTTGAACTAATCACTGTTTAACAGTTATGGGACTAAGTCTTAGACATTCTAACAAATTTGCAAGAATTCCTTCAGTGCAAAAGAATTTTTTTTGCAGGTATCACTTTAACTCTGAAAGAATATTCCAGCTAAGATTTTTCTTCTTGAAGAAGTTCTGAAGAAATTCAAGAAGGATGTGTATTACTCTGACTAAATAATCTCAGGATATCTTATGCATAGAAATATTCATTTCAGGGGGAGATTCTTATCTCTTAATCTGTTTCTTTTCTTTATCTAAAATAATTTTTTGTCATCATCAAAAAGGGGGAGATTGAAAGAACAAGATTAGTTCTGACCTATCTCAAGAGTTTTGATGATAAATAAATTATATTTAAGATAATTTATGCTCTGATGAATGTGTTTTGAATGTCTTAGTTAATGTTCTGACATAAAACATTCTAAAGTACTAAGCAAAGATTATGAAGAAGTTCTTTGATAAAAGAACCTTTTATTCAAATGCATCTGCTGACTCTGGTAAGACAATTTATTTGTTAAATATATCTTCTAACTTCTAGCAGGCTCCTTATTCAAAAGATAACTTGAAAGCAAGTGCTGTTCAAAGTTCTTAGCAAGCAACGCACTACCTAGAAGATGAGTGACGCATGTTCTGACTTAAAGACATTGGAGAAAACTCTGAAGTAACGTTTAAGATCAACTTGTCTTGTCAAAGCAAAGAAAAACACGTTCTTACATTCTGACGTTTGCTCATTAATTCAAAGACGGCTGAAAGCACTCAAGTGCCTACAACTAGTTTCTTGGAAAATGGAATATTGCAAGGACACACACAAAGCATTTAATGCTCTCCATCTTTTCTGAAGGCAGCAACGGTCTTATTGTTCCTACTATAAACAGAAGGACATTTATTGCAAGCCTACAATAACTTTTAGTGAAAAAAGAAAACCAATCAAATTTTCAAGAGAAGCAAGAAACTACGTGAAAGATCCAAAAGCTCACAAACTCATTGTTCATACAATTTGTGCATTATATTCTAAGTGAAAAATCACAGTTGTGATATAGCTTGATTAGAAGCAAACTCTATTTCATTATCTGTAAAGATTAAACTCCTGTATTTGTTCCTTGAGAGACCAAGTTTGGTCAGATTTCTCAAGCAGACTAGGACTAGATTTAAGTCTTAGTGGTGTTAGTCACTTGTAAGTTTACCTGTGCATTGTTAGTCACAATAGTTGTTGTGTGATTGTAATCAGTTGATTATAATGGATTAAGTTCTTGTTGAGAAATGCTAAATCACCTTGGCGGGTGGACTGGAGTAGTTTGAGTTCAAACGAACCAGGATAAAAATAACTGTGTTCTTCCATTATTGTTTGAACTTTGAAAAAGGAAAAGAGTCACTTATTCAACCCCCCCTTCTAAGTATTTTCTTACCCCTTCAATAAGGTTCTCCATTGAAGCTTGTATAGGATGAGGTCGAGCCTGAGTTCTTTCTTGAGGTATAATGATGTCTTCAGTTGTGTCTTGTTGACCTTCTTCCATTGTTGTATCTAACTTTACACTTGCTTTGTGAGTTATCTAGAGTTCGTTTTGAGTATTTGGGAATCACCTTGTTGAACTACGGTTGGAAGTTTTCTGTGAGAGGGAGAGATATGAGTTTTATGTAGATGGATGAAGAATGAAAATGTATGAAAAAACTTGGGTATGAAAAAGTATAAATAACTCATGGGTATGCAATACAACGTAGACATAGTATGGTGGTAGACGCAGGGGTACCCTATACAAGTTTAAAGATGGTATCCTACTCTGACTCAGAAATTGAGACAGGCAGGGACTCCTTATGGACGAAGATGATAATAGACATATATTTGATGATTTACTACACTGTCTTAGGGATTGAGACATGTAGGAATGCCTTGCGGATTATGGACAATAAGGAGTCGCTACAGGATATGGATGAGATATAGACGGAAGCCCTACGGGCTAAGGATAGTAGTGGATGAAGGGATAACCCTTGCAGGTTCGCAGATTATAGTGAGATTTGTGAAAGGTATCCTTAGAAGGTAGGTTCTTAGTATTGGCATACGAATATTCTACCCTCCCCATAAGGTGTTTTCTTTAAGGGTGTCATGAATAATGCTAGAGGGAAAGGTATAAGGGCCTCCCTTAAGTGAAGTCTCTTTACAGACCGAAACTTTCGTCTCTAGGTCATGAAAGGTCTCATCACGAGTTTTTGGTTTAAAGGTCGTACAAAAAGTCATAAGTATCATTCCAAAGTCCTACTTCCCAAGAGGAGGTCTCTCGAGAGGTATTCCTTTTGTAGAACTCCACCGACTCTAGGCGAAGTCGTCACATAAACTCATAGGGTTGATGTAACTCCTTGGCTAATAGATGAACCTTCTTTCTAAGGGTTTTTGAAAATATTTTTTTGCTAAAATTAAATCCCACCATAGATAAATAAATATAATGAATAATAATAAGAAATAAGCAAGAAATATATAAATAAAGCAAAAATAAAGAAAACCCAAAAATATAAGCAAAAACCTAAAACCTAAAGGAAAGCTTCTAAACCTAGGGTTGAGTCGCCAGCAGAGTCGCCAGCTGTTGCAACTGGTTTTAAATTCAGAGTCACCACCCTTAATTTTTATCTTAAAGGAAGGGAGTATAAATGAGTAACCCTAAAAGTCATAGATTCTAGATTTGGACTCGGTTCTAGACGAGGGGAAGGTGTTAGGAACCCCTTATCTACCTTGTTCACAAGGATACTAGGTTTAGAAGCGTGATCTTAGAAAATAGGGTTTTTAATTATTATTGGGAAAAAGGGTTTGAATTTTATTTAGCGGGACTCGCCACGATTTTAATCGTATGCCTATGTATCCTCTTAAGAGAAATCAAAGTCCTATTTCGTAGTTCGCAGTTTGTTTGTATTTTTTATGGATTGCGAAATATATTCGAATTTCCCGTATATATAGCCTAAGAGTGTGAATAGTGGAGTTTGTTAGACCAAGTAAAAAGTTAATTCAAATATGTTCGTATTCCTTTTTCGAAGATTAATGTTGAATTGATTTATTATGAAAAAATAATTTGATGTTTGCTTGAGTATTTTCAAGACGTAGAGCGAGAGAGTCTGATGTAGCCTCCTCATCACGTGGCCAGATGTTGGCCACATGTCATTTGCAGATGGATTTATTTGATGAATTGCGCGGGTTTAAATTTTTTGATAATAAACTGATAGACGATGTATCGACCGATTTAATTATTCGAAGATGTACATCCTATTAATTATAAATTGTTTGAATTAATTTCGATTAAAAGTTTGATTTTTTTATACGAGAATTTGTTTCTGATATTAATGATAAAATTAGACTAGAGAATCTAAATTAACATGATAAAATAAACCATATTAACTTAAAGGTTTTATTTAAAACAAATAGTTAAATAAGAACTAAATGATTAAATTAAATGAATGGGCTAAGGGTGTGCACATGGATTGAGAATATATATATATATATATATATATATATATATATATATATATATATATATATATATATATATATATATAAACAAACTAAGAGGAGAGTCCAAACAAAAAAAAAACCAATTACACTAACCTATAAAAAACTATAACATAAAAAAGGAATTCTTAGGGACGGCGCGGTGCATCTCCAGTGCATTTTCTTGTGATTTTTTTTCTTCTTTTCAATTATAACAATAATCCCCTCAGTCAGAGGTGCAACGACATATGGCATACCATTAAAAAAAACAAAATTAAAATGACATATGTATGTACAGCTTGTAGACTTAGTACCTATTATTCTCTTCTCAAACCCATTTCTTCTTCCGGGTTTTTTTCTCTATTCTTCACTTTACAATTACAAAAAAAAAAAAAAAAAAACTTACCCACTCAATCTGGATTGCAGCTAGAACAGACGAGTCGATGGCGTACGGGCGCGGTAAGGGTTTGTATCGGCCAATAATGGTATTGTTGCAAGAGCAGAACATAGGGGTCTTGGATGCGTGGGTTATCGGTGTTGTTGCTAACAACGATTTTGAGTGCTCGCTGGAGAATGATGGAGATGCGTTAGTGTGGCGGATGATGTTCCGAGAGTTGCGGAGATCTAGATTGGACCAATGCAGTGGTGTAGTGTTGAAGGGAGTTTGGAGGTCGCGTTGTTGGGGTAGGGCGGACGACTGGGACGAAGGCTAATAGACGGTAGACATGGGTTAGCGGAGGGAGACGGAGATGATGGATGTAGGCGATGATGGCGGTGAAAGGCGAGCTGGAGAGTGAAAGATGAGCAGATTTTGTGAAGGAGAGAGATTGGATGAGAGTATTTTTTGAGTTTTGTTTTCTTTTTATTGACAACACCCTTTGCATTGTAAAATTTGGGCTAAGCAAAATCTTTTGTTTTGTATGTTAATAATTCTCGATCAGTAAACCAAGTTTTAATCAAGTTTTTTTTAAATAATATGTTTTAATTATAGTTAAATTTAGTAAAGTTAATAATAGTAGTCATTATAATAAAAAATCATAATAAAATATGATAATAATGATGATCACGTTATAACAAAAATATATATTATTTTAACAAATAAAAAAAACGAAATGGGCTATGCCGTTTTGGGCTTGCCAGTTCGAAAAATAGAATAAACACCTTAACAATTAAACTCAATAATCAAAAACCATTTTCTCAGAAACGGAAATTGGACTATTGCTGTTGATCAATTGAAACAAACAACCAACCAGAAAATCCAAATGGGCCTATCTAAAAGGATTTTTTTTATAGCCCGCCTTCTTTTAAATAAAAATGAAAAAGAAATCAATTAAAAAAAATAAAAACAATCATTTAGTCACAATGAAAATAATTAAGCAAAATTCTCTTCAAGATAAAACCAAAAACTGAGAATGGGTTTTAGTGTTTTGTTCATGCCCCCTTTGAAATAAATACACCTCCCTCAATTTGGAATGGACTTTTATTAGAGTTTAATGGGCCATCAGATATTGATGGTCCATTTTGGACTGTTACACTCCGCTCTAGTTTTAAATACCCCTATAAAAGTGAAAACTAAATAATATGATTTATTTAAAGAAAACTTAGATATAAAATTAGGGTAGGGCAAATTTGGGGTATGACACTGACATAGGAAATTGGATTTTCCCTACTACTGGCAATGGGCTCAACAATTGGAAGGTTGAAGACTTTATACCAATTTCCTTTAGTCATGAGTAAATTCTATTTCTTGTTTTCTTGCTTTCAACTTTTGGTTATGTAATTTAAACAATAACTTTAAACCTTGTGCCCTATCCGGGGTACAACGGTCTGTTTGTTAGGGTTGTCATTTTCCATCCGCATATTTTCATTTAATAAATCATTGGACGTTTGCATTCAAATTTTGTGCTATTTTCCTTTCTTTTACTTTATTACTTTCAAAATAACTATGTGTTCTTACACACACCCATACAACAAACTGCAAATCCATATCCACCCTGGATCTCATTGATAACAATTTTTCTATTGCCAATTATGACTTCGAAAATCCGATCTACCAAGCCGAAGACGAAGGTGAGGAAGATTGTGAAGTACCTGGAAAGCTTGCTAGGCTGTTAATGCAGGAAGAAAGAGCCATACAATTGTATGAAGAGCCAGTCGAGGTTGTGAACTTGGGTACTAAAGAGGAAAAGAAAGAAGTCAAGATAGGTGTCAACCTAGAAGGCAGTGTCAAAAAGAGATTAATCCATATGTTGCATGACTATGTTGAGATCTTTGCTTGGTCATACAAAGACATGCCATGGATTGATATTGACATTGTGGTTCACCGTCTACCGATGAAGGAAGGTTGTCCTCCTGTAAAATAGAAGATTCATCGTATGCATCCCAAGATTTCTGAAAAGATTAAAGCTGAGGTTATGAAGTAGTTCAATACAGATTTCTTAGTTGTTACGTCCCATCCTTAGTGGGTTGAAAATGTGGTGCTAGTACCTAAGAAGGATGACAAGGTGCATATGTTTATAGACTACAAGGATCTGAATAGGGAAAGTCCCAAAGATGACTTTTCGCTTTCACATATTGATGTTCTGGTTGACAACACCGCTCATCATAAAGTATTCTTTTTCATGGATGGTTTCTCTGGTAATAATAAAATCAAGATGGCACCTGGAGACATGGAGAAGACTACCTTTGTCACACAGTTGGGCACTTTTTTTTTACAAAGTTATGCCTTTTGGTTTGAAGAACGCCGGTGCAACATATTAGCGTGCTATGGTAGCTTTGTTCCATGACATGATCCATTAAGAGATAGAGGTTTATGTTGATGACATGATAGCCAGGTCTCAGATAGAAGAATAACATCTCGACTACCTGCACAAGCTGTTCGAGAAGTTGAAAAATTACAAGTTAAGGTTGAATCCAAACAAGTGCACCTTTGGGGTAAGATCCAGTAAACTCCTAGGTTTCGTCGTTAGTGGTAAAGGTATTGAAGTTGATCCTGCCAAGGTTAAAGACATTTAAGAAATGCCAACTCCCCGTACTGAGAAGGGAGTCAGAGGTTTCTTGGGACGTTTGAATTATATTTCCAGATTTGTTTCCCATTTGACCGCCACTTGTGAGCCAATCTTCAAGTTACTGAAGAACGATCAAGTAGTAAAGTTGAATGACGAATTTCAGATAGAGTTTGACAAAACCAAGGAGCACCTACAAGAACCTCCAATTCTGATGCCACCAATTGAAGGAAGACCCCTTATCATGTACTTAACGGTGTTAGAGAACTCAATGGGGTGTGTATTGAGGAAACCTGGCGAGTCTGGTAGAAAAGAGCACGTAATATACTATCTTAGCAAAAAATTTATCGACTGTGAAATGAGATACTCACTACTCGAGAAAACTTGCTGCACTTTGGCATGGGCTTCTCGCCGACTAAGATATTATATGTTGACTCATACTACTTTATTAATCTCTAAGATGGATCCAATAAAATACATATTCGAGAAACCTGCTCTC
Organism: Vicia faba; assembly: GCA_948472305.1. Classification (NCBI taxonomy): domain Eukaryota; kingdom Viridiplantae; phylum Streptophyta; class Magnoliopsida; order Fabales; family Fabaceae; genus Vicia; species Vicia faba. Next base: position 301,416,373 of record OX451740.1, on the reverse strand, counting down.
TCTGGAAGAATAGCAAGATGGCAAATGGTCTTGACAGAATATGACATTCAGTATACTACTTAGAAGATAATCAAAGGAAGTGTGCTGGAAGATCATTTGGATCATCAAGCTGTAGATGACTATCATTCTATGAATTTTGAGTTCCTAGATGAGAATATTATGCTAGTTACTGATTACGAAGAACCTGGACCGTATGAAGGACCTGAATCAGGATCCCAATGGACTATGGTTTTTAGTGGAGCTTCCAACGTGCTTGGTGTTGTACCCCAAAATTTACCCTCTCATTTCATCAACATTTTCTCATCACAAGACACTGGGAGCTCAAGATCAAGTTAGAGTTTGCTCTGCTCAAGACCCCTCCTTGCATTGTTGACCCAAATTAGGGTTTGAGTTTGCACAAAGATGTTTTGACCTAAAATTCCCAAAGTTACTTTCATGCTTCATGTTAGACTCTCAAGTTTATCCATACCAAGTTTCAAGCCTTGATTCCAATCTTTGCCCAGTCAATTGGATAGTTGACCTAGAAATCAACTGTATTGGGGAAAAAGTCAACTGTGGCCAATTGACAGTCAAACCTCATGATTTTTGACCCACATCAACATCATCAATTCATATGAAACATTTGGTCAAGTTTGGATCACAATTCCACAAGAAATTTGATCAGATCACCAAAAGGGAAAAATGGTCATTTTTAGGGTTTTGATTGCACAAAGGCAATTTTTGACTGTTTGACCTAACCAATGGCAAACCAAGCTCACATATGGACTCAAGGACTCAATGTCATTGTCTTGAACCATTCAACAAGTTCAAAAGATCTCAAATGCATAAGATTGACAAATGAATTTTTCAGTCAACTGATCAAAATTTGACTGTATACTGAAAAGTCAAACTTTGACTTTTTGGTCAAAATCAAGTGCCAAGATTCATTTTTCATCAAGACATGTCAAATTATGAAACTTGTTCATCAAGAAACCCAAATTTGCAAATTAGGGTTTAAAATGAGAAAATTTCATAACTTAGAATTTTTCTAAGTTATGAAACTTCCTTATTTTTTCCTAACTTTGTCCCATTTTTTCACCAAGATACAAATGGATTCAAACAAAACTCAAAACATGAAAGTTGTAGTATATTGCAAAATCTACAATTTTTATTCACAAAGTTTCCTCAAAAGAATCTTGTAGCTCAAGTTATGATTTTTGGAACAAGGGTGCAAAACATTTTTAACTTAGAAAAATTTTGACCTATTCTAGGCAGGATTTTTTCCAACTTCTTGGCCATTTTTCACATGCTTCCACTTAGATTTTCAATTTGCATTACAAATATGGATTGTAATACACATTCCAAGCTTTCCAAATTGTCCAAGAACTTCTCAAACACCCTTGTGGTTAGGGAGAATCGAATTTGCAAAGTTGGGCAAAATTCACTTTTATTCATGGCCAAAGGCATGTTCATACAAGTTCCATTTTGAAATCAGCATGCTTGGTACTTGCTTGCAGGCCTATAAACCAAGTTTGCACTCCATAATTAAATGCACAACCTTTGTGTTCAAGCATTGTTTTATGCATTTAGTCATTACACAAAGAACTAATCCATAATTAGAAAAAGCAACTTTGCCATTTTTGAAAAGTAATGCTTTATGTCAAAATCTGAATCTTTGAAGTACAAGCCAAATCTTTGAGGCAAAGTTGGGTAGACAAATCCCACTGATCAAGAGCAAAGTGTGCAGCATGCTTGAGGACATTGGACAGGCCTATATCACAAGTTGACATTTCCTTGCTTACATGGGAAGAAAGCTTGCAAAAACTATCCAACTCTCACTTCCTGTCAACACAGTCAAACAAAAACCTTGTGAACATCTTTCATACACCCAAGCTGACCTAAAACACGATTCCTTCATCCTCAATACCCCCTCATTCACCAAAACACCATTTTTCTGCAAGAAACAGGGCATCCCTGCAGATTGAGTTGCACAACTCAGTTTGCTCGTGCGTTTTGGCCAAAGCTTGTTCAAACACATTCCCTACCATCCACTGGAACTATCCCAAGCCCTAAATACAAACTGTAACATCCCTAACCCCTGTTGCCATTTTCATTTTTTCAGTTTTGCAGGTAAACTTCCATAGCACGATTCATAGTGATTTAAAGCAAGCCAGGTGTTGGAGAAGCATCCTTGGACTTCAGGCAAGCTGTACCAAAGCTCAAACTCCATTGAAGATACCTCCATTGCTGTACACGACTCAAGCTGAAACAGGTAAAAACATGAACTTATATCTCTCAATATAGGAAGAGTTAGGCTTAGGTTTGTGAATGAAACATGTTCTCCGCATAGCCCTGAAGCCATCCATATATTTCTTTTCATTTATATTGAGTATGCTGTGAGAATTTTGGCCATGAACATTGAAGAAAAATTAGGTCAGAAATTGGGGATGAAGAAATTCTCCTTCGTTTCTTAGAGTTAAGTCAAGTGTTTTATATGTATGAATTCGTCTCTTGATGCTCTACATTGTTTGTGTTATGAGTTTTTGTTAAAAGTCAAAGAATCAGGAGTTTGAATGAAGCATGGAAAGCGCGCGTTTTGGTTGTTCAAACGAAGCTGGAGGTTGAAGAAGGCTGACTTGGGCTGGGCCTGAGTTGGTTCTTGCTCTTTGCACTCCCTTTTCCAATTTACACCCCCTTTGCCCATTGTGTGATATATCTATTATTTTTGCATTTTTATTTTTGTTTCTGACTTATTATTTTTTGCTCAAATATAAAAAATATAAAAAATATTTTTCCACCTTTTTTTGCATTTATTTGGCATTTATTTGTTTTATTTAACATATGTATGTAAATAAATATAAAAACCTTTTTATTTAAAACCCTAAAAATAATACAAAAATAAATATTTTTCAGTTATTATTTTTTGTTTACATTTTGAAAACATTTTCTAAAATATACTTTTTTGTAAATAATTAATATTTTATTCTTGTACATATTTAGTATATTTAATATAATATATAAATACTTGTATATTTTATTAGATATTTAGGACAAAAATATGAAAATAATACATTTTTATTTTTATTAATATATGACACTAAAAAATATTTTTTTTTTACAATATACTTCTTTTTTCATTTTTGTACAAATAAATATATAAATATTGTATATAATTAATAAATAAATACTATTTATTTAAAAAACTAGGGTTTTGCCCTAAACCATAAAATATTCAAAATTTGACCTTTTTATTTTTTTTTATATTTCACATTGAAAAACACTTTCACATACATAAAAAATCCTTTTTGTGCATAATACATTTTGCATATTTATTGTATTTATTTAAATATTGTACAATTAAATATTTGTATATTCAATATGGATGTAATAGCTTTAGATTTAATTTCTTGTCAAATATCCCCATTCAAACATTTGTACCCCCATCCCCATAATCATGTTGTAATAATTTAGGACTTTAAATTTCCGCATTTAAAAGCTTTCAAATTATGCCATGGTAGACCTAGGGTTTGTATGCAAATCAAATAACAAGTAGCTTGACTAATACAAAGATAAAAAAGCATGAAAATGGACAACACAATGCACACTTGCACCCTTAGGGTTACTCCACTTGTTGCCTTAAAAAATGGGCCATGTTGCATGTTGAGTGTCTTTGGCAAAACAAAAACAAATCAAATGATCATAGTCCCTCGATGACGCTTTCTCAAATTGCCTAAAAATGATCAAGTCCCTTGAAGGAAAAATTGCCAAAGACACTTGGCACTATTGCATTCATGGTCTAAACGATGACCCGCGCCCGTCCCGTTAACATCCTAACACAAGATTTTCTACCAAATACAATGGTGGAACAATACTGTTAAAAGGGTTAAAACATAGGAATGATCTTTGAGAAATTTAGGGTAGATAGCTCTTGGTTACTTGACTAATCTTGCAAAACAATCCTTGCCATTTTTCAAAACACACCTCATAACACAACTTCAAAACAACCTTCAAAACATTGAAAAAACTTTTCAAAAGACAATACACCTTTGTATACATTCAAACATGGATCATTACAAAGGTTGCCACAACAATGGCCTCTTTTCAAAACATCTTTCAAAATCACACACAAAGCACCATTTCAAACAATTGAAAGCACCATTTCAAACAATTGAAAATGCAAGGCAAGTGATCTAAGCAAGTAACTAAGAGCCCATGGATAACCATGGATAGAAAGGGTGCTAATACCTTCCCTTTCTATAACCTACTCCCCGAACCCAAGAAAACATCTCAAAGGTTTTTCCTGTGCTTTTTAACCTTTCCTTAGGATAAAATAAAAAGTCGGTGGCGACTCTTGCTAAACCGAAACATTTGCGAAAACAAATGCAAAACCCAAGTCAGTTCTCCCACTGTATCACAGAACTGGCGACTCTGCTGGGGATTATTTTAAAAGTGGAGTAACCTTAGGGCCTAGATCACCCTTTTGCATGACTAATTGTTTGCTTTAATTGCTTTACATTTTGGTTCTCTTGTTTGGGCTTGAAATCCTACACCCGGATTTGGGAAACATTCATAGATAGCAATACGTTGTGGAAACTGTGCGGGGTATACCGACACGGTTGAAGCAATAGCTATATTAGTGCGACATATTTGTGAGTACCAGTAACCCTTGAGTTCAATCAAGGAGAGTACGGGGCCGCTGAGTGATGTCACTAAGCACTAATGACCTAGAACCTTACTTGACCATCTTGGCCTTTTATTAGGGGTAGTGAGATGACCGGCTTTGGTGCAGTCCGAAGTTGGTAGATACTCGATACTACACTCATTGAGGGTTGTTTTCTTGGAATATTTTGGTCGCCAGTTAAGTGGCTAAATCAAAACAATGAACATAGAAAACAATCCAATGATATTGAGCTCCTTAGAACCCGGTTACTATTTATAGGACAGGTTTTTAAGCCAACTACACTCAAGAGGGTACTTACCTATGAAACCTCATGCAAGCCTGAAACTAGGGTTTTGTGTCACTTTCTTGTACATATGTTTGTGCATACATCATGAACATCATAAAGCATCATATGTATCCACTAACCATTTCAAGGGTTTGGATCTTCATCTTTGTTCTTGTTTTGTAGGTCATGGAAATTCTTTGCAGGAAAACTATCCAAGTCAACCTTGTGAGAATCCCTCCTCAACTCAAGAGCTTACATCCAGAATTCCAGAAAGCTCTCTCTTCAGTGAAAGACATGGTAGACTGCTCAGCCTAGTCAACACCAACATTGAAGAAGACATGGTGAAAGTGTTGTTCCAGTTCTTTGACCCCCTTCACCACTGTTTCACATTCCCCGACTATCAATTGGTGCCTACTTTGGAGGAATTCTCTCAACTCCTGAGAATTCCTATTCTTAATTAACTACCCTACAACGGTACAGAAAAAGAACCAAAGCCTGAAGATGTTGCTCAAGCACTACACTTGCAACCATCTGACATCAAGGGGCATTGGGAGACTAGAAGTGGTGTCAAGGGCTTCTTGGAAAAATTCTTGTTTGAGAAGGCACAAGAGTGTTGGAATTCCCTGGATCTGCAAGCCTTTGAAGAGATTGTGGCACTCCTTATTTATGGGTTGGTCTTGTTCCCAAATCCTGACCAACTTATAGATGTCAATGCTGTCAAGATTTTCCTATCCAGGAATCCCATACCTACATTGCTTGGGGACATCCTCCACTCATTTTACACACGAACAATAAGGAAGAAAGGTGTTCTCATGTGCTGTACTCCTCTCCTTGCAAGGTGGTTTATTTCTCACCTTCCATAATCTGTTTTGAAGAATGAACAAGGCTTAAGGTGGTCACAACGATTGATGACCCTCACACATTTTGATGTACATTGGTGTTCTCGGTCCAGAGAAAATATCATCATCGTCGATCATTGTGGTGAGTTCCCTAATGTTCCATTACTTGGCATTAGAGGGGGAATTACCTACAACCCTTGTCTAGCTTTGAGACAATTTGGATATGCACGGAGGGATGGCCCTCATGACATGCTGATTCCTGACCTAGTTTTTGACTTCGACAACGATGCGCAAGGACTTCACCAAAGACTCATCAGAGCTTGGAGGATGCCTAACAAGGTAGATAGCAAGACACTAGGGCACAAGAACTCCATCCCTCTTGAGCCTTACCTCAAGTGGGTACGAACCCGAGCCCAGAGTCTTATGATGCCTTACCCTCATATTCTCCCTTTGATTAAAGAACCTGTTAAGGAAGGAGAGGTTCCATACACCATCCTACATCCTGACACGCCAACATCATGGGAGGAGATGCAGAAGAGTTGGATCCAACTCAAGGAAGAAAGGGATACTTTTGAAGCCAGCTTCTACGCCAGTGAGAGGAAGGTTTTGGAGCTTACCCGCCGACTTCACGAGGAGGAGACCCTCAACACTTACATCGCACCAAAGAGGATGCGCAACGTCTTTTTACCTTAAGAAGTTTTTGTAATATTTGGTCCATGGGGCATTTATGTACTGACAAAATTTCTTCTTATTAATATGACGTGTGTTCTTTTTGTCTGCAACAATTTTGAATTTCTAAATCCTTGAATGTATTGCATGAATAAACATATCATTCATCATATGCATAAACAGGTCTTCACACCAGGTTTCCTTATCTCTCTGGTGTTTATTTCAGTAAGATGGATCTCGAACAGACGGTCAAAGATCTGCAGGCACAAAACTCGCAGTTTCAACAGCTCCTTATGACCTTGACAAAGGGTCAGGAGGATCTTAAAGCACTGTTAGGGAATAAAGAGCAAGAAAAAGGAAAAAAGAAGAAGAAAAGAGTTGGGGTAGCTGCACTGGGAAGAAGATTTGAGAATGAAGCTAGGAGAGTTCTTGAATTCCCCTCCACATCTGATGAGGGGACCGGTAAAGGAAAAGGGGCTGCATTACCTTCTGAGACCGAGGCTGAAGAGGAAGAGGTTGAGGAAGGTGAAGATTATTCAGAGCAGCAATACCCGCCAGCGGACGACAAATACAAAAACCTGGAGGATAGACTGGCAGCTATGGAGCTGCAAAGGGTTCCTGGATTAGATTTTGAAGAATTGGGATTGATTGCTGGGATTGTGATCCCTCCAAAGTTTAAGGTGCCAACTTTTGCAAAATACGACGGTCTGTCTTGCCCGAAGATGCACCTGAGGTCGTATGTCAGAAAAATTCAACCTCATTCATCCGATAGAAATCTTTGGGTACACTTCTTCCAGGATAGCCTGTCTGGTACACAGCTAGATTGGTTTTACCAGCTTGAGAGGTCAGAAGTGCATAACTGGGAAGACTTGGCAGCTTCCTTTTATCGCCAGTATCAATATAACACTGACTTGGCGCCAACCCGTACTCAGTTACAAAGTATGGGAATGGCCTCAAATGAGGGATTCAAAGAATACGCCCAGAAATGGCGCAACTTGGCCAGAAGAGTGCAGCCACCTCTTTCAGATAGGGAACTAGTTGATATGTTCTTGGGGACCCTATCTGGCCCGTTCTTCAACCATTTGATCGGGAGCTCTTCCGCAGGGTTTACCGAATTGATTCTGATTGGAGAACGGGTGGAAGCTGGTATTAAGAGCGGGAAGATTCAAAGGGATGCCTATGCATCTACAACTGTTAAAAAGCCATTTCCAGCCAAGAAGGAGACAACTGTTGTATACTCTCAAAAAGGATTGGGGAGAACTGAGCGCCGACCGACTGTAGGGGCCGTGATGATTCAAAATTCGTCAAATGATCAACCTCGTACCAGTCAGTCTAGACCTAACCAACAACGGGTAGAACGACCACTACGGCAGTTCACCCGCATCAATATGACGCCTGCACAAGTTCTTCCCCATTTGTTGAAGTTGAATCTGACTGGTTTAAAGGAGGCACCGAAAAACCCTAACACCACATCTCCATACTATCATGCCAATGCTAAATGTGCCTATCATTCTGACAGCACCGGACATGACACCAACAATTGTTGGGCCCTAAAGAATAAAATTCAAGACTTGATAGACGCAAAAGAGGTTGAGTTCGACGCCCCCGAGAAGTCGAACGTAATATCCGCTCTGATGCCAAAGCATGGCCATCATGTTCATGCTGTTGAAGAAGATCTGTATGTTTCTGCTGTTGATGATCTGGTAACTCCACTACTAACAATCAAGTTGAATCTGTTGAAAGCTGGGATTTTCCCAGGATGTAAAGAAGACTGCTACTGTTGTTCCTCCCTACCAATCGACTGTCCATTGCTGAAGATAGGCATCCAAGGCCTAATGGACAACCAACAAATTCTTTTCGAAAAGGTTCCTGCTACTCCAACTCCTATCAATGAAGTTTCAATAATCACCATTTCCACCAATCTTTCCAAGGTCCCCAAAAGGCCTGTTAAGATTACATCCGCTACGAAGATTGTTCCTCTGAAAATAACCATGCCTGGGCCAGTCCCCTACAAATCTGACAAATCAATACCATGGAATTATGGTGGAGAAATCTACTACCATGGTGTTAAACAAGTTGAGATAACTGAAGAGAGCTCTGACGAAGAAAATGCCGACATTGGAAACATTGCCGGTACGAGTAAGATTACCCGAAGTGGGAGAATTTTCTCTCCAGAGATTTCCCCCCCAAAGGCAATCTTTGGACCCTCAGCTGCTGCTAAGGTTACTCCTGCATCGATAAAACTTTCTGCAAGAACTCCATTGATTGAAGAAGCTGTCACTCCTGTGGTTGTCCCTCCTACTTCTGCTGATAAGGGGAAAGGGATCCAAGATGAGCTCGTCAGGACAAGGGCTCAGCCATTGGTCATCCCCGAAACCTCTAAGAAAGTAATTATGACGTTGTAGAGCAACTGGGGCAAACCCCCTAGAAGATCTCCATGCTAGCTTTGCTGCTTTGTTTGGAGGCTCATGCCAAAGCATTGATAAGATTTCTGAAGACAGCCCATGTGCCCCAGGAAACCTCAGCCGATCAATTCCAGGATTGTGTAGCCAGCCTTACTGCCGACAATGGCCTGGGTTTCTCTGATGCTGACCTGACTCCGAAAGGAAGAAAGCACAATGACGCACTGCATGTGTCAGTTGAATGCCGAGGAACTACTCTCGCCCATGTCTTGGTCGATACTGGTTCTTCTTTAAACGTGCTGCCTAAGAAACTCTCGACCGGTTGGATTGTGAAGGTTTGGAGCTGAAACCAAGTAATATCATTGTCAGGGCCTTTGATGGGTATAAAAGAATGGTGCATGGGGAGGTCGACATTCCCATCAAGGTGGGCACTGAAGTATTCCACTCAAATTTCTATGTGATGGACATCCGTCCATCATACTCTTGCTTGCTAGGGAGACCATGGATACATAATGCTGGCGCAGTCACTTCCTCCCTACATCAGATGCTGAAATACCCTGTCAAGGGAAAAATCATAACTGTACACGGTGAAGAGGAGTACATGATCAGTCATCTGAACTCCTTTAGGTATGTGAAAGTGGAGGGAGAATTCATTGAAATACCGTTCCAACACTTCGAGGAAATTGCTCCCGAGGTTGCAGTAGCAAAAGCAGTAGCTGAGGTACCTAAACAGGTGGCCAAGATGACATCTCTAAAAGACGCAAAGGCTGCAATGAAAGAGGGAAAGAGCTCAACATGGGGACATTTTCCTGACATTCCTCACAAAACAGACAAGTTTGGGTTGGGATTTACCGCTGCGGGGCAAAAAGCTATGCGTCGTTCAAAAATTGAAAGGACACCCATCAAGATTTCTCCTCCTGGAATCAATGCTTTAGAAGACGAAGACGAAGAGGGTAACATTGAAGACTGGATCTTCCCAACCATCGGAGGGGGACTACACAACTGGGAGGCAAAAGACCTCGTCCCCATTACTTTCATTAATCAGTAATTTATCTTTCGAACATTTCCTGTTGGTCTGTAATAATTACTTTTAAAACAATCTGCACACTATTTTTCACCTCATGCCTTGCCCGGAGCATGTAGGTCCATTTGTAAGGGTTTTGATTCTCTTCATATTCATATGCCATGTTTAATGATTCATTGGACATTTTTCATTTATAAACTGCTGTGTTCATTTTCTTCCCTTTTTGCATTTTTGTTTGTTTAAGGATGGCTATCCCTTACACACACCCACACTCACAAATGCAGGTACCCATCCACTCTGGATTCCATGGATGACTATTCTGCTGTATCCTTAAATAACTCTGAAGATTTGGTCAATCAGGCTGAATACGAAGATGACGAAGATTGTGAAGTACCAGGAGAGCTAGCCAGACTTCTACAACAAGAAGAAAGGGCCATCTTGCCTCATGAAGAGTTGTTGGAAACTGTCAACTTAGGAATAGAGGAAGACCGGAAGGAAGTACAAGTGGGCGCCAATCTGGAACCAAGTGTCAAGGAGCGTTTAATACAGTTGTTGAATGAATACGTTGAAATCTTCGCCTGGTCTTATGAAGACATGCCGGGTTTAGACACAGATATCGTGGTTCACCGTCTCCCTATAAGAGAGGATTGTCCACCGATCAAGCAAAAAGTCCGCCGAATGAGGCCTGACATGTCTGAGAAAATTAAGGCTGAAGTAATGAAGCAATTCAAAGCTGGTTTTCTGGCTGTTACATCCTATCCGCAATGGGTTGCTAACATTGTGCCAATTCCCAAAAAAGACGGCAAGGTCAGAATGTGTGTGAACTACCGGGATTTGAACAAGGCTAGCCCTAAAGATGATTTTCCGCTACCGCATATCGACATTTTGATTGACAACACGACTCAGCACAAGGTTTTTTCCTTCATGGATGGATTCTCGGGCTACAACCAGATCAAAATGGCCCCCGAGGACATGGAGAAAACAACCTTTGTTACACAATGGGGTACCTTCTGCTACAAGGTGATGCCGTTCGGACTGAAGAACGCAGGGGCAACTTATCAATGCGCCATGGTAGCTTTGTTTCATGATATGATACATCATGAGATCGAAGTTTATGTAGACGACATGATAGCTCGATCACAAATAGAAGAGAAACACCTTGAACATTTGCAGAAGCTGTTCGCCAGGTTGGAGGAGTACAAACTCAGGCTGAATCCAAGTAAGTGCACCTTTGGAGTTAGGTCTGGTAAACTTCTAGGATTTATTGTCAGCAACAAAGGCATCGAGGTCGATCCAGCAAAAGTGAAGGCTATACAAGAAATGACTGCCCCCCGTACTGAAAAGGAGGTAAGAGGATTCTTGGGGCGCTTGAACTATATTGCCAGATTCATCTCTCATCTGACGTCTACCTGTGAGCCAATTTTCAAACTGTTGAAGAAAGATCAGGTAGTCGAATGGAACGAAGATTGCCAAGTTACTTTTGATAAGATCAAGGAGTATTTGCTAGAACCTCCTATTCTGATGCCACCCGTCGAAGGAAGATCGTTGATCATGTATCTGACTGTTTTGGATAACTCAATGGGGTGTGTACTGGGCCAGCATGACGAGTCTGGTCAAAAAGAGCATGCCATTTATTACCTTAGCAAAAAGTTTACCGACTGTGAGACTCGCTACTCACTGCTCGAGAAAACTTGCTGCGCTTTGGTATGGGCTGCTCGCTGACTAAGGCAGTATATGTTGACTCATACCACTCTGTTGATTTCCAAAATGGATCCTATCAAGTATATCTCCGAGAAGCCTGCTTTATCTGGAAGAATCGCTAGATGGCAAATGATCCTGACTGAGTATGACATCCAGTATACTACCCAAAAAGCTATAAAGGGGAGTGTACTAGCTGACCATCTAGCTCATCAAGCTATCGAAGATTATCAATCCATGAGATTCGACTTCCCGGACGAGGACATCATGAATTTGGACAACATTGAAGGTAACGGACCGTATGACGGACCTGAAAATGGATCCTGATGGACCTTGTACTTTGATGGTGCTTCAAATGCACTTGGAAACGGTATCGGTGCGGTACTCATTTCCCTGGAAGGTTGCCATACACCTTTCACGGCCCGACTTTGTTTCAGCTGTACCAACAACATGGCCGGATATGAAGCTTGCATCTTTGGTCTCAAGGTTGCTATAGACTTGGGGATCAAATCTTTGGTCGTATTTGAAGACTCGGCTTTGGTTATCAGTCAAATCAAAGGCGAATTGGATACCAAACATCCTAATCTTATCCCATACAAGGAACATGTCCTGACATTGCTGCCTCATTTCGAGCAGATCACCTTCGAGCACTTCCCGCGAGAAGAAAATCAGCTTGCAGATGCTCTGGCAACAATGTCCTCCATGTTTAAACTCAACTGGGATAACGAGGCTCCCCAAATCACCATCGAGCGAATGGATGAACCTGCGCATTGTCATGAGATTAATACCGAAGAAGTAGTGGGACAACCCTGGTTTCACGAAATCAAAAGGTATCTCCAGACTAGAGAATATCCCGAAGGAGCTTCCGTAAATGACAAAAAGTTCCTAAGGAAATTCGCTGCCAAGTTCTTCCTGAGCAACGGCATCCTCTATAAATGCAACCATGATTGTGTTTTGCTCCGATGTGTAGACAAAGCTGAAGCAGAGTTGATCATGACTGAGATACACAGCGACATATTTGGCACTCACTTGAGTGGACATACGATGGCTAAGAAGATTCTAAGGGCAGGCTATTACTGGTCTACCATGGAAGCTGATTTCCATCAACATTCCCGTACTTGCCACAAATGTCAAGTCTACACTGACAAGATTCATATTCCTCCTGTTCCTCTCAATGTTCTGACAGCTCCTTGGCCATTCGCAATGTGGGGCATTGACATGATTGGAGAGATCAAGCCCACAGTGTCCAATGGACACCGCTTCATTCTGGTCGCCATTGACTATTTCACCAAGTGGGTCGAAGCAGCTTCTTTTGCCTCCGTTACAAAAAATGTGGTTGCCCGCTTCATCAAGCAAAACCTCATATGCCGGTATGGTGTCCCCGACAGGATCATCACAGACAACGGTACTAATCTGAACAATACTATGATCACCGCTCTATGCGAACAGTTCAAGATTTATCATCACAATTCATCTTCCCATCGGTCGAAGATGAACGGTGCTGTTGAAGCTGCGAACAAAAACATCAAGAAGATCATTCAGAAAATGACAGTTACCTACAAGGACTGGCATGAGATGTTACCGTTTGCTCTGCATGGATACCATACCACGGCACGTACTTCAACAGGGGCAACCCCATTTTCTTTGGTATATGGCATGGAAGCTGTCCTACCCATGGAAGTTCAGATTCCTTCTTTAAGGATTATGAAGTACGCTGGTTTGAATGAAGACGATTGGATTCAGACCCGACTTGATCAACTCAATTTGATTGATGAGAAGCGACTCACTGTGTTTGCCATGGTCAGACGTATCAAAAACGGATGATCAAGGCTTTCAACAAGAAACTCAGACGTCAAGTATATCAAGTCGGAGATCTTGTAATCAAGCGGATCATCTTGCCGCAAAGTGATCCCAGGGGCAAATGGACTCCTACTTACGAAGGACCATTTGTAATCAAGAGCATATTTTCTGGTGGTGCAATGATTCTGACCACCATGGATGGCGACGATTTGCCACACCCTGCGAACGCATACATAGTCAAAAAATACTACGCATGAAACAAACCCGACAAGTTGAAAACCCGAAAGGGCGACTTGGGCAAAAATGGGCATCCGGGTGAACCAAAAACCCGAAAGGGCGGTTCAGGCAAAAATTAGGGATAAAACAAAAAAAAATCTGTACACTCGACAAGTCGAAAACCCGAAAGGGCGGCTTGGGCAAAAAAGGGTTTCCCGGTGGATTGAAAACCCGAAAGGGCGGTCCAAGCAAAAGTTAGGGAATTAAAGCGTATGACTATGTCTCGTCGAATCACTTTAAAGAACAATCTCTTTATCAACAAGCTCCGAGCTTCTGATCAATCCAGTCATCGGCGGATGAAGCAGCGAATGGACAGATATTCAGGGTTGTGAAGGCTATAGTAGAATGGGAATCCCATGGAATTTTTTCACATAGCCATCTTTATTTTGTATAAATTTTTCAATTTTTACGACAACATCCTCTTACTAGGATGTCTGTCTCCCTTGTACAAAGATACTCATAAAAAGTTAATACAAACACTTTTCCAAATACAAAAATTTGCTTTGTCTTCCTTTTTCTCTTTTTCACTTATATTTTATTTGAGAAACGTCCAATATTTTGATAAAAAGGCATATGCATTTGAACATAATCATTCTCTTACAAATCAAGAAAGATGATTGCTGATGGGTCAAAGGTACAACTAGATATCTTGATGCCCTTTCAGAAGGAATCCCCAGCGGTTCTAAACTCCAAATTCCTCAACAAGGTTCGAATCTAGAGCTTAATTCCCCAAACAGAGTTAAACTCCAGGTTCTTCAGCAGAACAAAAGCTTTCTCAAAGTTGATTTCCCCCAGCCAGAGAGCCTTCCAGAACTTAATTCCCCTCAGAATTAAGTTTTAGTATTCCCAGTGGAGCCCTGAAATCTGAAAATCTTATCCCCAGTGAAGTCAAGACTATTAATCCCCGACGGAGCTAAAACTTCCAACTATCAATCCCCAGCGGAACCAGACTAGTGAACCTTCTCCCCACAGAGATACTTCCCATCAGATTGAAGATTCTCCGTCTTACTTCTCCAACATAAGTTTACTAGGGTCTGGGCTCCCCAGTGGAGATCATCAAGATTCTCATTCCCCACAGGTCATCAAGGAGTTCCAATCCCCAGCAGTGGTCCTAAGATCCCTCAACAATTGAAGATCTTGTTCCCCAAGCAGTCAGCAGTCAACAAGGATGTCTCAGCTTCAGCAATCAAAGATTCTTGCAATTCCCTGCAGCAGTCAATGATTCACTTTCCTCGGCAACAGTCAAGATTCTCTCATCTCCAGCTATCCAGGATTCATCTATCCTCAACAAGACAGCTCATCAGCTTACATGCGCATTCATTACATTCATATATCATAAACATTGATATAATATAAATATTGCATCATACATATCATGCAATATAACCTTGTGTTTTAGCTAACATTTCATCCTTTTCAGGATAAGATTAAAAGGCTATTGTTAACAATTATTCAGATACAATATGGATACACCCCAGACAAGGCGGTAATTCTATTACTCATTCAGAATTTCAAGTCAGATACAGTACAGATACACCCCAGACACGGCGGTCATTCTACTACTAATTCAAACTACATCAATCAGATACAGACTAGATACGCTCCAGACACGGCAGCCATTCTATCTCTCATTCAGATTCATTTATCCACCTCAAGGTTCAATGCATTCCAAGCACGGATACCATTCTGACCCTTACAACAACAGTTTGATTCTCCCCAGTGCATTCGCCATGGAAGTCATTCTGTCATTTATTTAGATCCCAGTTACAGTTTCAGATACACTCTAGACACAGAAGTCATTCTATTACTCATACAGATCTCAATCCCAGTTACAGTTTCAGATACACTCCAGACACGGAAGTCATTCTTCTACTCATACAAATCTCAACTTCAGATATAGTCCAGATACGCTCCAGACACGGTTGCCATTCTGTCACTCATTCAGAATCTGTCCCCAGCACACAATTGCTCCATATACAGATGTTTCTCTATTACCCAGATACAATAGAGATACACTCCAGACACGGTAGTCATTCTGATATTCATTCTACATTCAAACACAGTTACAACTCAGATACCCCCCATACACGGAGGCCATTCTTTTGCTCATACAAACTCAGTCTCCAGATACAGTTCAAATGCATTCCAGACACGGATACCATTTTGATCCTTATTTTTTCTGATCTATCACATTACAATTCAACAAACATTCCAGATGGCATCCTTAAGCCCATCTCCAGATGGCATCTTGAAGCCCATCTCCAAATGGCATCTTTAAGCCCATTCCCGCATCCATGTTTCGACGAGTGCAAATTTACGGGCACTCTAGTGTCCAATCTCCTTTTACCTTCGAGACGCGAAAGGCAAACTTGCCAATCTAACTCTTCAGGTGCAAGAAGATTGAACAGGGGCAACTGTTGGACCCCAAAATTTTCCCTCCCATTTTATCAACATTTTCTCATCACAAGACTCTGGGAGCTCAAGATCAAGTTAGAGTTTGCTCTGCTCAAGACCCCTCCTTGCATTGTTGACCCAAATTAGGGTTTGAGTTTGCACAAAGATGTTTTGACCTAAAATGCCCGAAGTTACTTTCATGCTTCATGTTGGACTCTCAAGTTTATCCATACCAATTTTCAAGCCTTGATTCCAATCTTTGCCCAGTCAATTGGATAGTTGACCTAGAAATCAGCTGTATTGGGGAAAAAGTCAACTGTGGCCAATTGACAGTCAAACCTCATGATTTTTGACCCACATCAACATCATAAATTCATATGAACCATTTGGTCAAGTTTGGGTCACAATTCCACAAGAAATTTGATCAGATCACCAAAAGGGCAAAATGGTCATTTTTAGGGTTTTGACTGCACAAAGGCAATTTTTGACTGTTTGACCTAACCAATGGCAAAATAAGCTCACATATGGACTCAAGGACTCAATGGCATTGTATTGACCCATTCAACAAGTTCAAAAGATCTCAAATGCATAGGATTGACAGATGAATTTATCAGTCAACTGATCAAAATTTGACTGTATACTGAAAAGTCAAACTTTGACTTTTTGGTCAAAATCTACTGCCAAGATTCATTTTTCATCAAGACATGTCAAATTATGAAACTTTTTCATCAAGAAACCCAAATTTGCAAATTAGGGTTTAAAATGAGAAAATTTCATAACTTAGAATTTTTCTAAGTTATGAAACTTCCTTATTTTTTCCTAACTTTGTCCCATTTTTTCACCAAGATACAAATGGATTCAAACAAAACTCAAAACATGAAAGTTGTAGTATATTTCAAAATCTACAATTTTGATTCACGAAGTTTCCTCAAAAGAAGCTTGTAGCTCATGTTATGATTTTTGGAACAAGGGTGCAAAACATTTTTAACTTAGAAAATTTTTGACCTATTCTAGGCAGGATTTTTGTCCAACTTCTTAGCCATTTTTCACATGCTTCCACTTGGATTTTCAATTGGCATTACAAAGATGGATTGTAGTACACATTCCAAGATTTCCAAATTATCCAAGAACTTCTCAAACACCCTTGTGGTTAGGGAGAATCGAATTTGCAAAGTTGGGAAAAATTCACTTTTGTTCATGGCCAAAGGCATGTTCATACAAGTTCCATTTTGAAATCAGCATGCTTGGTACTTGCTTGCATGCCTCTAAACTAAGTTTGCACTCCATAATTAAATGCCTAACCTTTTTGTTCAAGCATTGTTTTATGCATTTAGTCATTACACAAAGAACTAATCCATAATTAGAAAAAGCAACTTTGCCATTTTTGAAAAGTAATGCTTTATGTCAAAATCTGAATCTTTGAAGTACAAGCCAAATCTTTGAGGCAAAGTTGGGTAGACAAATCCCACTGATCAAGAGCAAAGTCTGCAGCATGCTTGAGGACATTGGACAGGCCTATATCACAAGTTGACATTTCCTTGCTTACATGGGAAGAAAGCTTGCAAAAACTATCCAACTCTCACTTCCTGTCAACACAGTCAAACAAAAACCTTGTGAACATCTTTCATACACCCAAGCTGACCTAAAACACGATTCCTTCATCCTCAATACCCCCTCATTCACCAAAACACCATTTTTCTGCAAGAAACGGGGCATCCCTGCAGATTGAGTTACACAACTCAGTTTGCTCGTGCGTTTTGGCCAAAGCTTGTTCAAACACATTCCCTACCATCCACTGAAACTATCCCATGCCCTAAATACAAACTGTAACATCCCTAACCCCTGTTGCCATTTTCATTTTTTCAGTTTTGCAGGTAAACTTCCATAACACGATTCATAGTGATTCAAAGCAAGCCAGGTGTTGGAGAAGCATCCTTGGACTTCAGGCAAGCTGTACCAAAGCTCAAACTCCATTGAAGATACCTCCATTGCTGTACACAACTCAAGCTGAAACAGGTAAAAACATGAACTTCTATCTCTTAATATAGGAAGAGTTAGGCTTAGGTTTGTGAAAGAAACATGTTCTCCTCATAGCCCTGAAGCCATCCATATATTTACTTTTCATTTATATTGAGTATGCTGTGAGAATTTTGGCCATGAACATTGAAGAAAAATTAGGTCACAAATTGGGGATGAAGAAATTCTCCTTCGTTTCTTAGAGTTAAGTTAAGTGTTTTATATGTATGAATTCGTCTCTTGATGCTCTACATTGTTTGTGTTATGAGTTTTTGTTAAAAGTCAAAGAATCAGGAGTTTGAATGAAGCATGGCAAGCGCGCGTTTTGGTTGTTCAAACGAAGCTGGAGGTTGAAGAAGGCTGACTTGGGCTGGGCCTGAGTTGGTTCTTGCTCTTTGCACTCCCTTTTCCAATTTACACCCCCTTGGCCCATTGTGTGATATATTTATTATTTTTGCATTTTTCTTTTTGTTTCTGACTTATTATTTTTTGCTCAAATATAAAAAATATAAAAAATATTTTTCCACCCTTTTTTGCATTTATTTGGCATTTATTTGTTTTATTTAACATATATATGTAAATAAATATAAAAACCTTTTTATTTAAAACCCTAAAAATAATACAAAAATAAATATTTTTCAGTTATTATTTTTTGTTTACATTTTGAAAACATTTTCTAAAATATACTTTTTTGTAAATAATTAATATTTTATTCTCGTACATATTTAGTATATTTAATATTATATATAAATACTTGTATATTTTATTAGATATTTAGGACAAAAATATGAAAATAATACATTTTTATTTTTATTAATATATGACACTAAAAAATATTTTTTTTTACAATATACTTCTTTTTTCATTTTTGTACAAATAAATATATAAATATTGTATATAATTAATAAATAAATACTATTTATTTAAAAAACTAGGGTTTTGCCCTAAACCATAAAATATTCAAAATTTGACCTTTTTATTTTTGTTTATATTTCACATTGAAAAACACTTTCACATACATAAAAAATCTTTTTTGTGCATAATACATTTTGCATATTATTGTATTTATTTAAATATTGTACAATTAAATATTTGTATATTCAATATGGATGTAATAGCTTTAAATTTAATTTCTTGTCAAATATCCCCATTCAAACATTTGTACCCCCATCCCCATAATCATGTTGTAATAATTTAGGACTTTAAATTTCCGCATTTAAAAGCTTTCAAATTATGCCATGATAGACCTAGGGTTTGTATGCAAATCAAATAACAAGTAGCTTGACTAATACAAAGATAAAAAAGCATGAAAATGGACAACACAATGCACACTTGCACCCTTAGGGTTACTCCACTTGTTGCCTTAAAAAATGGGCCATGTTGCAATTTTGAGTGTCTTTGGCAAAACAAAAACAAATCAAATGATCATAGTCCCTCGATGACGATTTCTCAAATTGCCTAAAAATGATCAAGTCCCTTGAAGGAAAAATTGCCAAAGACACTTGGCACTATTGCATTCATGGTCTAAACGATGACCCGCGCCCGTCCCGTTAACATCCTAACACAATATTTTCTACCAAATACAATGGTGGAATAATACTATTAAAAGGGTTAAAACATAGGAATGATCTTTGAGAAATTTAGGGTAGATAACTCTTGGTTACTTGACCAATCTTGCAAAACAATCCTTGCCATTTTTCAAAACACACCTCACAACACAACTTCAAAACAACCTTCAAAACATTGAAAAAACTTTTCAAAAGACAATACACCTTTGTATACATTCAAACATGGATCATTACAAAGGTTGCCACAACAATGGCCTCTTTTCAAAACATCTTTCAAAATCACACACAAAGCACCATTTCAAACAATTGAAAGCACCATTTCAAACAATTGAAAATGCAAGGCAAATGATCTAAGCAAGTAACTAAGAGTCCATGGATAACCATGGATAGAAAGGATGTTAATACCTTCCCTTTCTATAATCTACTCCCCGAACCCAAGAAAACATCTCAAAGGTTTTTCCTGTGCTTTTTAACCTTTCCTTAGGATAAAATAAAAAGTCGATGGCGACTCTTGCTAAACCGAAACATTTGCGAAAACAAACGCAAAACCCAAGTCAGTTCTCCCACCGTATCACACTTGGTAATGGAATCGGGGCCGTTATTATCTCTCCCAGGGGTTTCCATACGCCCTTCACCGCCAGGTTGTGTTTTGACTGTACCAACAATATGGCCGAAACAAAGTGTGCATCATGGGTATCAAAGCTTCCATTGATATGAGAATAAAGTTCTTGGATGTGTATGGGGACTCAACCCTAGTGATCTGTCAGATTAAGGGAGAATGAGATACGAAGCATCCAAATCTCATTCCTTATTGAGAGCATGTGTTGACATTAATTCTATACTTCGAGGAAATCACTTTTTAAACATATTCCACGAGAAGAGAATCAATTGGCAGACAGATTAGCTACCATGTCATCTATGTTCAAAGTCAGATGGGATGATGAAGCTCCTCAAATTACTATTGAGATACTAGACGAACCAGTGCATCGCTACGAAGTTGACACTGATGGAGCGGAGGAAAAGCCTTGGTACCATAAAGTAAAAAGATACCTTGAAACTCAGGAATATCCGGAAGGAGCATCTATCAATGATAATAAATTTATAAGGAGGTTCTCTTCCAAGTTCTTTCTAAGTAACGGAATCCTGTACAAAAGTAACCACGATTCAACTTTGCTTCGGTGTGTAGACAAGAAGAAAGCTGAGAAAATTATGGAAGATATGCACGAAGGAGTCTTTGGTACTCACTACGGTGGGCATACAATGGCTAAGAAGATTCTAAGAGAAGGTTATTTTTGGTCTACCATGGAAACCGATTGCCATCATCAGTCTAGAACTTGTCACAAATTCCAAATTTATGCTAACAAAGTACATGTGCCTTCGGTTCCTTTGAATGTCTTGACTGCTCCTTGGCCGTTTGCAATATGGGGCATTGATATCATTGGATAGATTAAGCCAACTGCTTCTAATGGGCATTGTACATCCTGGTTGTTATTAATTACTTCACGAAGTGGGTTGAAGCAGCCTCGTTTGCTTCCGTTACTAAGAATGTTATGGCTCGGTTCATTAAATGCAACCTTATTTATCGATATGGCATCCCTGAAAGGATCATCATGGAAAATAGTACCAATCTTAACAATACTATGATCATGGAACTCTGCACGCAGTTCAGGATTAAGCATCACAATTCTTCTCCATACCGACCAAAGATAAATGGCGTAGTGGAAGCCGCTAACAAGAATATCAAGAAGGTCATGCACAAGATGATAATGACATACAAATATTGGCATGAGATGTTACCATTTTATCTTCATGGTTATCGCACTTCAGTACGTACATTAACTGGAGCAACCTCGTTCTCTCTAGTCTACGGTATGGAGGTTGTCCTACCTGTTGAAGTCCATATTCCTTCCATAAGGATTATGAAAGACACAGGTTTAGATGAAGTAAAATGGACTCAGACTCGACTTGACCAGATAAATTTGATTGATGAAAAGAGACTTGCAGTTATTTGTCATGGTCAGATATATTAGAAACGTGTGATCAAGGCCCTTAACAGGAAAGTCAAACATTGGGTATACCAGGCTGGTGATTTGGTAATAAAGCGTATTATCCTACCACAAGGAGAGCCCAGGGGAAAATGGACTCTCACATATGAAGGGCCATTTATGATCAAGAAGATATTTTCTGGTGGTGCTATGATACTTACTACCATATACGGTAAATATTTTCCACACCTTGTGAACACGGACATAGTAAAAAATACTACGCATAAAAGAGACCCACTAGGTTGACAGGACTAGGAAAAATAAGGGCATCCCGGAGAACCATAAGGGTCCGGGTAAAAATTAGGGATATATATAAAAAAATTGAACACCCGGCAAATCTAAAACCTGAAAAGGCGGCTTGGGCAAAAAAGGGTATCCCGGTGGACTGAAAACCCGAAAGGGCTGTCCAGGAAAAAGTTAGGGATTAAAGCGTATGACTATGTGTTGTTGGATCATCTACTTACAATAAGCTTTGTTATCAATGTCAAGTTCAAATGGTACAAATCAATTCAATCAACTTTTTCCGACAACAAGTGATGAGATGCTTGAAGACATAGGGGCAATAACAGAATTGAAACTCGATGGGATCATTTCCACATAGCTGTTTTTCTTTGTTTACCACTTTGTACTTTTCAGATTTTACAATGATTTCCTCTTAGTAGGATTTATGCCCCTTTGTATAAAACCTCCTGCTTATACGCAAACTTTCTAAATCAATGCAATTAGATTTCAAAATTTGAAATTGCTTTTACTTGCTCTGTTTTGTTTGCAAAAACGTCCAATGATTACGATTGAATGAACATATGCATTTGTACATGATTACTATTAACAAAATATATACATAAAAACATGATTAGCATTTACTAAAGACCCTAGGAGTTGGGATAATGTTCAAGTCATCCACAAAAATCCACAGCGAAATCTCCACGGGACTATCTCTACAAAGCTATCTTCACAAGCTCATCCCCAACAAAGATATACTCCCCAGAAAAGCTAATATACCATTAGACAGAAATTGAGGCATCTTCCAGCAGTTCACCTCTATATCCCTGACAGATAACTCGACATGATCATCTTCCCTAATAGGCTCCCTAGAGGATAAGGAAGTTTGATCATTTCCCCATCATACGGTAGAAACTTCCTCAGTGCGGCCTATGAAAACCCGATCCTCGTCAAAGCGTATTGCCTCAAAGAAGTTTACAGGAATTTAATTCTCCAGCAGGGTTTATTTTCCCAACAGAGTTTATTTCTACGATATTGCAATTTCTTGACAGGATTCTCTTCCCTGGCCAGATGTCATTCAACTTTGTCCTCCCCAGAAGATTCGACACCCGTATCTGAAATAGGGTCAAAGAATTATCCATCTCTTTTATCCCCAACCAGGGTATATAAAAATCAATCCCCCAGTAAAAGAATGATGAACGACCAAATTTCTAGGAACTCTTCTACCCCCAAGCAGAAGTCGAACGTCTCCAGCGGAGTGTCCTCAAACAGAAAGTGGAGATCCCCAGTAAAACCGTCCCTAGGGAAAATTGAAGATTCATATTCTTAATTCGCTAGCAACGGTCAGAGATTTATTTCCCCCAGCCAACACTACTATACAAATCCACCGCTATCGTCATTAACATCTTACATCCATACATCATTTACAGAGTATCATAACATATGCATATGAAATGCATATAGCATTCTCATTTATTTTGAGAGCATCGTTACACAATGCATTACATACATCATGACATTACATAAAACTAACTTTGTATTTTTCAGGTTAGTTCACAAACAGATAGATATTATCAACAGTTTATCATCCTTCAGATACAATCAGTCAATGATTAATTCTGATACTCCTTTGGATACAATCAAGAGTAGACTCATTCCAGTACATCTTCTAGATACAGTTCAGATACAATCAAGATATTGATTCATTCTGACACTCATTCCAGTACATCTTATCGATACAACTCAGATACAATCAAGATATAGATTCATTCTGATATTCATTCTAGTATATCTTTTAGATACAGTCAGGCAAAGACTCATTCTAATGCAGATCTCGGATACACTAGGGTGAAGACTCATTCTAACCCTCTTATAGATACAGTTAAGACATAGACTCATTCTAGAACATTATTCAGATTTAATCGATACATAAGATTCATTCTGACACTCCCCAGCACATCAACTAAATACAGTCAGACACATACTCATTCTAATATACTTCTCAGATACAGTCAAACACAGACTCATTCTGATACTCCTATCAACAGTCACTTTGGATTGCATATATAAGCCCATCTCCGATGATACTCTATCATCTCTCTGAATGGCATCTTTAATCCCATTTAAGCAATACAAACAAACAATAGTGTTACTTCGTGCACATGTGAGTGAAAATATCTGGACACTTAAGTTTTCAATCCTCTTCCACCTTCAGATGACGAATGGAGAGCATGCCAATCTAACTCTTTAGGTTTAAGAAGATTGGACAGGGGAAGGTGTTGTAACCCAAAATTTTCCCTCCCATTATTCAAGATATGCTCCTAGAGTTTTCAATTTGATCAGACAAACCCTCCTCCTAAGCAGTTGACCTACAACTAGGGTTTTGCTTTTATCAAGAAAAATTGGAATTCTAATGCCTCAAATGGATTTCATGTTTTCTCACATGTCTCAAAGTATCCACATGCCAAATTCCAAGCCTTGCAACACAAGTTTGCTCAATCAATTAGTCAGATGATTGAAAATAAACTATATTGGGCAAAAAGTCAACTTTGACCAATTTACAGTCAAACTTCAAGATTTTTGATCAAAATC
This sequence comes from Vicia faba, assembly GCA_948472305.1. Classification (NCBI taxonomy): domain Eukaryota; kingdom Viridiplantae; phylum Streptophyta; class Magnoliopsida; order Fabales; family Fabaceae; genus Vicia; species Vicia faba. The sequence goes on along the minus strand of OX451740.1, from coordinate 301,391,903 downwards.
AACATTTTTAAGTCACATTCATCATTTGATCAAGGGTTGATCGTGATTCATCAAGAAAAATCAAGATTCATCAAAAGTCAAAAGTTACTAAACTAGGGTTTTCTTAAGGAGAAGTCAACTGAACTTTGACCAAACATAACTTTCACATAATTAGAAATTTCTCAACCAAAACTCATTTTGAAGGAAATTCAATTCTCTACAACTTTGTCTCTCTAAGCTTAAAGCCAAAAATGCTTCATTAGAGAGATATGGGCCTATCTTTTAAGGTCCAAACATGTTCTTGACCTCATAAGAGACTCCTAAGTCCATTCATTTATTTTTGTGATATTTATTTCTTTTATTTTTGATTTTATTCATTTAAATTCAAAATAAAATCAAATAAATATCAAATAAATGGATAAGGTACAAAAGGCTTGAGATTTGATTTTGTTTGGGGGTCCAAGATCGTACAAAAGTCGTGTGGAATTATTTTGTGAAACAAATATTCATGTTTTGCAAGATTTCTATCTATTTTTCAAACAAAATCAATGATAGGTTACATGATTTCCAAGCCCATATATTTTTACCTAATCTCTTCCTATATATATGCTCATCATATTTATACAAAAGAGGAACGAAAAAACCTGCTCAAGAACATTCTCCCCAAATCTCAAAATTTTGTCAAAAACCAGGGCAACTCGAAATCCAATTTCCAACCCTTCTCAAAGAAAAACACCCGTTCAAATCAACTCCTGAGGTGTTATAGTGTAAGTCTTGATCGTTCTTGATGATCAAAGAAGCCTGAAACACGCATCCATGCATGGCCGGTTTACATGTTTTCATGAAATTTATATTTTTTACTTTTACGATTCTTTAACTTAAACTAACGTTTTCATTTTGTTCTTGAGACAAATCAACACAGGTTTAATCCCTTGCATGAGGCCCATGATGCCAAAATTGTACATCACCATGTTTGAACCGATTTGTGTTATCTTATTCATATCTCATTATGCAGGACGATTTAGACAAAACCAAGGTCACCATTGAATTCACAAGGATCAATTTAGGGGGGCATGGTTCTTCTTTATCATTAACATGCGTTATTTTTACAGGAGAAGAAATCGTCTCGTCAGAGAAGACGACCGGAGCTAGGGCTCCGACGCCTCTCTGGTCCAGTTTTATATTATATTTAATTGTTTCAATTATGTAAATGGATGAGAGCGTAGCACTGCTGGTTAAGGAAAAGGCGTATGATGTAGAGGGTGTGGGTTCGATCCCTGCCTTTTGCAATGTTTTTTGCTTTTTTTTCTTCCAAATTCATGCAGGTTTCACATATAATCTTCAGTGCCTATCTCCAAACACAAACGAGCGCCTGGCTCAGTGGAAAACAATGCAAGGAAAAGCCTAGAGGGTGTGGGTTCAACACCCACCCCATGCAATATTTTTTTCTATTTTCCTTTAACTTAACTTCCTTGATTTTTCTAACCCTAAGCCTATTTTATTTTATTATTTTTCTTTTCCTAACCCTAATTTTAATCAATTATCAAATTAACCTAACTTTTTTTAATAAATTAGGATTAGTTTTTTTTACTTATATTTTCCTAATTAATTAATTAATTAATCCATTTGGTTTTTATTTTCATAAATATTAAATTCAATTAGAATTTAGGTTTTCAATAATTATTATTGTTCTGGACTGGGCCAACACTTGCTCCACTGTTGGGCTGACCCAATCCAGCGCCTTTACCAAAGGCCCAAAACATACAACCTAAACTGGGAATTATTGGGCATGTCCCAACGTGTCCACTAGAAGTATGTGGATCACGTGTCCACGTCATCGTCATCCTACCCTCCTAGAACCACAGATCTAGCTCCTGCTTTCCCAGGGCAGTTCACTAGGAAGGAGGCCATGTGTTGGACTTCATACACACGTAAACCCTGGCAGTCTCCATTGCTGGGTCTCATCATTGCCTAACACTGAAGACCTTGGCTCAGTGCTAGGTGCTATAAATACCCTCTCACTTGAAGAGGGCCAAGTATTCATTCTCATACACACTCTCATACTTGCTTGCATTGCTCCGAACCTCACTTTGGCATCAGAGTGTCTTACAGGTACCCCCCCCACTTGACATCACATTTTTTCTTGACTCGAAGCTTATGGGCTTTGACAATCACATTCTGGTCTGGTACGATTAGTGGCGCCTTCTGTGGGAAACCAGCTTCCCCGTCTCCATCTCAAGGCTAAAGCGACCCTCTATCAAACTCTTTGTTTGTCATGGCTGACCCAGCTACCGATAACAACTAAAAATCCCGTCTCGCCGACCTTAAAAACAACGTGAGCGATAGAAATGCTAGCAACAACAACACTGACAACAACAAGGACGACCATACTATCGACATGTCCTATCCCTCGCAGAATTATAGAGATGGGCTGGCCACATCTTCATCATCCCTATCCCGATGATAAGAGGACGAATATCATCCTCCTCAGAACTATGAACCAAACGCGTTCCAAGAGGTCACCGTCCCTGCGGGTGTTGACGCCACGAGCAGGGCCCTATTCGCTGCTATCAATAGACGAACAATCTAATCTTCGCGCAGGGTAAACGCCTGAGCATGCTCGAACAAGCTCGCCGAGTACCCCGAAGACACAGGAGACCTAAAACTCTTCCTCCCCTTCAGATCGAGGAACATCCCCAATCTCCCCCATGAAGACGCAGACGGGATGCCTCGTGAAGCCCTCCTCCCCACCAGGTCAAAGAACATCCCCAATCTCTCCCGCAGAGATGCTGGCGGGAGGCGTCACAAAGTCTTTCTCCCCGATGAACTAGGCGAGGCCCTACGTTAGAGAGGAATAAGCCCGTCGCTATGGGGAGGCGCAGTCACACCCCTCCCACGCAGAGAGCGATGACCCCCTGGAAACAGAAACATGGGAAACAAAGAAACACAACCTTAACCAAGGGATCATCCACGCGGCCAGGGCCGTCACCACGATCTCCATTACAACCGGTCCCCCTCCCACTCTTCGGACATAAGTAACAAAGACAACCCCCGCGGTCCCTTATCCCAAGCAATCATGAAGGCACCCATTCCCAGGGGAATGGAGAAACCTCCTCAATTGAAGGAGTACGACAACATTGCCGATCTTGTCGACCACATCGATGAATTCAAGGTAATGCTACATTACCACAACGTCGGGGGACTAATTAAATGCCGGTTGTTTCCCACGACCTTAAGAAAAGCAACCATGGACTGGTATAAAAACCTCGCCCTGGGGTCGATCACCTTCTGGAGGAACCTCAAGAACCAGTTCATCAGCTCCTTCACCACGTCTCGTTGATATCCAAAGACTAAGGCCGCCCTTGAGGCAATCGCCCAGAGAAGCAACGAGACCCTCAGGGAATACATTGATCGATTCAACTGCGAGGCTATTTATCTCCCATGCACCGATCACATGAAAAGATACCTACTCGAGAGAGGGCTCCTCCCGGGCACTGAATTCAGAAAAGCCGTCAGTATCGAGCCTCCCCAAACCTTCGATGCTCGCCTTGAAAAGGCCAGGGCCTACATGGACTATGAGAAGAAAGAAGCAGCAAATAAAGCCCGCGATTCAAGGAGTCGCGGACCAGCTAACACCCTGCGACATCAGGAAGTGGCCCCTTCTCAACGTCCTGGTGAGAAGAGAAGGGAGGAGAAACCTCACGATCCCCACGAGCATAGGGGACCAGCAGGGAGGTTCACAGAGTATACCCTGCTTCCTGCTTCCCGTGAGCGTATCCTGGTGGAATGCTCTAACACCGACTTCAAGGAAGGTGGAGTCAGGCATGCTCTATCTGCTCCTACAAAGCCCGACACGGACAGGACGAAATACTATCAGTACCATCGCAACCACGAGCACCTGATAGAGGATTGCGTCCATCTCAAGGATTCCTTTGAGACCCACCTCAAGGGTGGAAGGATCGGGCAATACCGATGCAACGACGCCCCTTGCCGAGACACCCGTGAGGTAAAAGAAGTCGAGGAAGAGACCTGATCGTCTGATGATTCAGGCCCCTTCTAGGTGGATTTCTCTGTGACAAGGCCAGAGGACTTCCACGTCCCTGATAGCTATGAGGACGAACCCTTGTCCACCCATAGCAGGTGGGAGAGATTCCCCTCCGCCATGGTCATATCCGGTGGGGGATTCAACGACCTCTCTGTAAACTCCGCAAAGAGGAAGCTCGATGAGTTGGTGGACGCAGCCCTGACCCAAGAGGCAACACTCAAGAAGTTCAGAGGAAATTCTTAACCAATTACTTTCTACCCAGAGGAGTTGCCCGACGGTGCCCCCAACTCGAGCACCCCTCTGCTATTGAGGGAAAGGATGGTTAACTTTGACGTGCATCATATTCTGGTCGATGAGGGGAGTCCCGTCGATGTCATGTACAACCACCTATTCTGAACCTTACAGCTCGACAATACCCACCTGTCACCATACATGGGGTATGACCTACATGGGTTCAATGGCTTGACCTCCAAGCCACGGGGATACGTTGAGCTATTCGTCACTTTCAGGGAAGAGACTGCCTCCCGAAAGATCAAGGTACAATTTCTGGTGGTTGACTGCCCGTATCTTTACAATTATATCCCAGGGAGACCGACATTAGCCGAGTTGACCGCCGTGCCTTCCACTGTCCATTTAAATACGAAGTTCTACACTCAGTTGGGACACGTTGCCACCATCCACAAGGACATCTCTGATTCCAGGAGATATTTTCACGTGGCTTCCAAAGGGAAGAGTATGGTCGACACTAGAGCGCGGCCCGCCAAAAGAGCTGCCATTACTCGACCTGAGTTGCAGCCTGCTCGGACAGAAGAACAAAGGGTTCCACCAAAGGTCGACTCCATCTCGCTTGACACCTGCTTCGATAAAGATGAAGTCGAAGCCCCCAACAGCGAACAAGAACTTCTCTGACCCATTCCAGATGGAGACATCGAGTTCATCTCCCTCATTGAAGACCCTCACAAAGGCGTGAAGATCGACATTGGACTCCTCGACTTGGCGAGGAAGCATCTCAAAGCTTGCTTAAGGGAGAACGCATACCTGTTTGCATGGGGTGTTGTAGAGATGCCCAGACTCGACCTCGAGGACACTTGTCACTGACTCGTCGTTGATCCAGCCGCTAGGGTAGTAGTGCAAAGTAGGCATAAGCAGTCTCTCGAGAAAGCGGAGGCTTCTAAAAAAGCTATAAAAGACCTCCTAGAGGAAAATTTTATTTCTGAGGCTTGATATTTAACCTGGCTCTCAAAATTTGTACTAGTTAAAAAGAATAATGGAAAATGGAGAATGTATGTTGATTATACTGATCTTAATCGGGAATGTCCCAAATATGCCTTTCATTTACCTAACATTGATATGATGGTCAACAACTTGGTCGGCTACAAAATTCTATCATTTATAGACGCCTAATAAGGCTATAACCAAATTCCAATGGGGATGAGTGACAATCATTACACCTCTTTCATGACTAGCTCAAGAAATTACTTCACAATGTAATTCCCTTCGGTCTAAAAAACGCAGGGCAACGTACCAGTGAATGATGAACAAGGTCTTCCGCAATGAGATCAGAGACATGCTCGAGGTATACATGGATAACATGATTGTCAAATCTCGAGCAGAAACCGACCATGCTGCCCACCTCAAAAAAGTCTTCGCCCAAGCAAGACAATGCAAAATGAGATTCAATCCCAATAAATGCACCTTCAGGGTTAAGGCAGACAAATTCCTCGACTTCTATCTGATCGAACGGGGAATTAAAGCCAACCTCGACAAGTGCTGGGAATTTTCCGAGCTCCTCACACCTAGCTCGAAAAAATCCATACAAGTCCTAAACGGTATGCTCACTCTGCTATCTCATTTCGTTGCAAAGTCTACACAACACACTTTACCATTTTTCAAGCTCCTGCACAAAGAAGCAGCTTTCGAGTCGACCGGGGAATATGAACAAGCCCTCCTCCACCTCAAGTGAAGCCTATCACAACCGCTCGTGCTATCATGGAAAGAGAGCGGGGAAACTTTGTTCCTATATCTTGCCGTCTCTATCGAGGCCGTAAGCGCAACCCTGATTTGAGAGACTTCAGACGGACAAAAGCCAATGTATTTTACGAGAAAATAGCTACAAGGCCCTGAAGTTAGATATTAACAGATTTAGAAAGTGGCCTTGGCCCTCATCAACGCGGCAAGGAGACTCAGACACTACTTTTTGGCCCACACGATCATCGTACGGACAAACCAACCCGTGAGACAGCTCCTAGGTCGACTAGACATGGTCGGTCGAATGCTAAAATAATCCCTAGAGCTCTCAGATTTTGATGTTTAGTACGGGAGCAGGAAGGCCCTGAAAGCCCAAGCACTGGCCGACTTCGTCGTAGAGATGACCGCCCATGATTCCCCATAGGGAAGAAGCATAAGTGGACCATCTTTGTTGATGGAGCTTCTAGCTCGACAGGAAGTGAAGCCAGAATCCTCCTTGAGAACTAAGAAGGCATAGTAGTCGAACACTCCCTCACCCTCTCGTTTCCCATGTAGAATAACCAGGCCAAATATGAGGCCCTTCTCGCAAAATTAAGGTTGGCCGAAGATCTGGGTGCCTGCGAAATACAAATATTCACGGAATCCCAACTCTTCGTATCTCAAGTACAAGGAGGATATCAGGCTAAGAACAACAACCTCATCGAATATCTAGACCTAGTCATAGAACAGATGGAAATGTTTGACCAGGCAGAAATCAAACACGTACCTCACAAACAGAACACACATGCATATATATTCTTGAAGCTCGTGAGCACAAAGAAGAAAGGTGCGAACAAATCTTTCATCCAAGAATCCCTTTCCCTCCCAAGCATTCAGAAATCTACTACAACACCCGAGGTGTATGCCATTGGGGACAACTCGTGTTGGATGACCCCGATGTTTAACTTTCTGACAAAAGGAGAATTGCCCGTCGACCAAAAAGAAGCGGATGCGACCAGACGATGAGCCTGTTCGTACGTGGTACTCAAGCAAAAGCTTTATCAATGAGGATTCTCCATCCCGCTCTTGAAATGCGTCAAGGAATCTAGAATCCCCGAGATACTACGGAAAATCCACGAGGGAATCAACTACTAACACTTGGGCGGAAGATCCCTAGCGCAAAAGGCGCTACGAGCAGGCTATTACTGGCCCACCATGCAGCAAGACGCAAAGGAACACGTAAAAAGGTGCGACAAATGTCAGAGGAACTCCGACATGCATCTCGCACCCCCACACAAACTAAAAATGCTCTCGTCCCCGTGGCCATTCGCCTGGTGAGGGATGGACATTCTCGGACCGTTCGTGCAAGGCTTATATCAAAACAAATTCCTGATCATGGCCGTTGACTATTTCACGAAATGGATAGAAGCTGAAGCTCTGGCCATAATCACTTTGCACAACATCCTCTATTTCTATAAGAGAAACGTACTTGCCATTCAGGATACCACAAACGCTCATCACCGACAATGGGACGCAGTTCACAGATCAAGGTTTCCAAGACTTCATCGCTAAAATCGGCACCAAGCAACACTTCACCTCAGTCGAATACCCCCAAACTAACGGGCAAGCCGAGGCCGCGAATAGAGTTATCTTGCAAGGAATCAAGCGCAGGCTGGGAGAAGCCAAAAGGGGGGTGGGTCGAAGAACTGCACAATGTCCTATGGGCATACCAAACAACACCATACTCAAGGACTGGGGAGACCCCATTTCGACTGACCTATGGTAACGAAGCTATCATCCCTATGGAAATCATGGAGCCATCCAGGAGAACTGAAGTCCCGCTAGATGAGGAACTGAATGACGAGGCCCTAAGAGCAGAGCTCGACCTAGTCGAGGAAATCCGATCAGGAGCAGCTCTTCGCGAAACAGCAGATAACCCTTAGCCATGACAACAAAGTCAGAAAACACGAATTCCAGGTCGACAGCCTAGTCTTTTGGAGAAATCAGAAAGATTCCCAAGAAGGGAAGCTAGCCGCAAACTGGGAAGGACTGTACCGTGTCCACAGAGCTACGGGCACCGAGGCATACTACCTCGAGCACTTAAATGGAGAATCGGTACCTCGACTATGGAACGCTACAAAACTGAAACAATATTACAGCTAAGTCCTTATCATACGACGTGCATTAGTAGTCGATCGGTCCTTTTCAACCGATGATAGGGCAAGCTCGACCATGGAGGCATGTCGAGGTACGGACGTAGCCTCTAAACATTAACGAAAGGCGGGTTGTTGTGCATTTCTTGAGCAGAACCTTATCCCAATAGGGACACCTCGATCGAGCTCTCCTGTCGAAGTACCCAATAGGCAGAACTCCCAGTTCGCGATGTTACGGGCCCTGCGTCTTCCTAGATTGGATGTGCCATTATACTTGAAAAGAAGGGGAAAGTAATGAATTCAACATCATCAAATTCACCCTTTCATCGTAAATCAAGTGAAAGGGCAATTAATGTGCCGAGGAACGGACCTCGACCCAAGCCATCGTCTGTCACACCTGAACAAACTACGCCCTTTACGAGGATATTTGGTTAAACGGGAAAAAGTGCACCCCGCCGTTCAGGGAGGCTGACCCTGACACTAACCTATAAGGTCGGGCCTATGAACTTCTATCCACACCATGAACATTGATGGACATCCATAAAGATTCATTACAGAACCCATGAATATCCATCCAGGATTCATCCATTCATAACAAAACCTAAGCCATTAATCTAAGAATTCTGGAAAAAATATTGTCAAGAAGATATGACTTACTTGGAAGAAGATTAAACTTTGAAGAATTCTAAGGTGATACTAAAACAGAGCAAATCCACGAGTGAATGAAGAAGAGTGGAGAAGGAAGCTTGAAAATAACAAATGAATCCCTGGGTTCCCCTTTTTATAGATGGTTCACACCCATGAGACAACACACGAAAAGTCATCATTATTTTGGGCTTTTGAATTACCCTATGAAAAGTTGGCACCCCAAACAACTGCCACGTGGGAGTTAATGGGCAGCCATGCACCCATTCTGGAAGACAAACTTCTCCTCGACGTTAATGAATATACGAACTTCTCGATGACATTTCACGTTCAATGGTGGGAAAACACACGAAATCATAGTGAATCCTAGCATACGGGCACGTCCTTATCATGTCGCTCCTGTGAACGAGGTAGATGCTCGGCATCATAGCGACCCCCTATAGACGGGCACATTGAAAAAAGACTGCTCGAGGAAACTCCTCGCATTCTATAGTTATATACTCCTGACAGGCACCAAACAAACAATCGAAATTGAAGCTGATTATTAGACTGCCAGCATGTTGTTAGAGTCCTCGACAAGGGTCATTAAGTTATCCCTGGTGGAGGTGTGTAATTTCCCTTCTCGGACAAACGTTCCCCGACAACTAAGTTGACCTTAAGTCATCACCCTCTTACTTACGGGAAATGACTTGGGAGGCTCTTGTTCTGGATTGGGCCAGCACTTGCCCCACCGTTGGGCAGGCCCAATCGAGCGCCTTTACCAAAGGCCCAAAAGCACACAGACCAAACTGGGAATCGTTGAGCATGTCCCCACATGTCCACTAGAAGTACGTGGCTCACGTGTCCATGTTGTCGTCATCTTGCCCTCATAGAATCAAGGATCCAACTCATGCTTTCCCGGGGTAGTTGACTAGGGAGGAGGCCATATGATGGACTCCATACATACGTAAACCCTGGAAGTCTCCATTTTTGGGCCTCATCGTGGCCTAACACTGAAGACCTTTGCTCAGCGTTGGGGGCTATAAATACCCTCTCACTTGAAGAGAGTTAGGTATTCATTCTCATACTCACTCTCATAATTGCTTTCATTTCTCTGAACCTCACTTCGACATCAGAGTGTCTTGTAGGTACCCCCCACTTCACATCACACTGTTGCTCGACTTGAAGCTTGTGGGCTTTGACAATCATATTCTGGTCAGGTACGATCAATTATCATCTAAATGATTTTTCATAAAAAATCACAAAAATCTTTTTCTACATTATTTTCTATTTTCTTTTTTCTTTTTTCTATTTAAATTTCCTAGATCAAGTGTATAGGTCGCACTCTCCAATGTAAATAGCTTAGATTTACTTTTCTCGCGTTTTTTTCCTAATTATGTAACTGCTCACATGATGTAATAGCATAGATTTTACTTTCCCGCATTTTTTCCTATTATGTACCTCTCCCAAATCCATGTAATAGCTTAAGACTTTATGTTCCACACTTTATTTTTCTGTACATATTCAACTGCTAATAACTAAGGTTTGTATGGCAAGACTAAAAACAAACTTAGAAAACCCTAATTTCAAGATAAATAACTGGAAAAAACACTCTTCACACTTGAACCTCTAGGGTACCCTATCTTGTTTCCTTACGAATATTGGTCACGTCCCTCAAAAGTAGGTATACTTTAGCAAAAGACCCTCGAATAAAGCTCATAGTCCCTCGACGACCCTTTGATGTTGCCTACAAAAAATGATCTAGTCCCTCTGTTGTACCCCAATTTTCGCCCCTAAGATTCCCCTATCGTATCATATCAACTCGATCATAACAAGATCACATTAGGGTTGGTTCTTCCTCTTTTTCTATCTCCTATTTTTAAGTTTTCTCTTGAGGGATCTCCAAGCACCTTAGTTGTATATTTTACATATGTGTTGCTAAATAACTTCTAATCAAAATACAAAACAAATATTTGTCTTTGTCTTTGTATATTTATGTTTTGTAGGAACCGAGTCAAAGCATCTGACAAATAAGGTTTTCCGGTATTATTTCCCTAAAATATCTATTTGCAAAGAAAAAGTAATTAAAAATTTTCATTTTCTTTCACTGTACAATAGATTTCTCCCAGAGTGAAATCGATTGCACAGAGTTCATTTTGAGAAATATTTGAAAAAAACTCACTGTACAATCGATTGCTCCCAGAGTGCAATCGATTGCACAGAGTGAAATTTTTGAAAAAATAAGCAATTTCAAGCTTGTCATTCTTTTGGCTCCAATTTTTCTTCATTTTTTGAAAGATATATCATAAACTCAAATTTTGGCTCCAAGAATCAATTACCAAGCCTAATTTCATTTCCCAAACCAAACTCTAAACTACCACTAATCCCAAGCCTAAACTCTATAAATAGAGCCCTCATTTCATTCAAATCTCAAGCTTTTGATAGCCAAATTCACTTTGCTAAAAAATCTCTCAATTCCATCCATCTACCAAATTCACTCAAAGCTCCATTTTCAAAAAAAAGTTAGAAAGCTTTGCATTGAAGCTTACTAATCTTTGAGCTAAACCTTCATCCAAACACATTTTCTTTATCAATTCTCTACATCCAAGATGGGGAAATTAATTCTTGGGGTTGAATTGAAGAAAATTCTTGAAGTTGTTTTGATAATTCTCAAGATCTACCTTTGGTAAGTTGGATCTTCATCTTTCACAATGTAATCTCTTGTTGATATTTGGATTTGATTCATTATTGATCATTATTTTGTGATTCCATTGGTGTTATTTTCTCATAATTTTATGGAATTTTCGTGCTCAATTAAATCCATGATCATAAGGTGTTTGATGAAAAGTTTAAACAAGAATTTGGCCTTTTGAAATGCTGATTTGATGTTTTTCACAGGGTGCAATCGATTGGTCCCAGAGTGCAATCAATTGTCACATAATGAATTTTACGTATTTTTTATAAAAAACACGGATGCAATCGATTGCTTCCGGAGTGCAATCGATTGCACAGAGACAAAAATGTATTTTCTGCCTTGTTTTGGATTTGTTTTGATCCATCTCTCTTTTTCTACTCACTCCTTTTGATTGTTGATTTTGGTTGCAATTTTAAATGTCCAATTTTTCTTTAAATTCAATGAACTTTGGGTGTAGATGAAGTTACATAAATGTTCACTGATTCAAATCTACCGAAGAGTGAATTATTTAATTCCTTTTTGGTGCTTTGGATTAATGATATGTTTAGTACTTTAATCCACCAAGAGGAGTGATTGAATTTAAAGATGAAATAAATTTAAGGTAGTGATCCAAATTAGCTTATCATTCCCTTCCCTCTTCATATTATCCCCCTTTCATATTGTACTACATATTATGGGATGATGATCTCTATATCATTTATCAAATAATGAAGTACATAGATTTCTATTGACCGACATCCAAATAGGTGTGACTTATACATAAGTCCATTTACTATTACTTAACATAGTGCTAAATTTTGTCCCGATTTGATAAAATGATCATTCATGGCCCAAACCTATGTTTGCAAGCCCAAGTATGCAAATTTGAACCCTTTGATCCAATAACCTTGAGATTCATTGTTAGGAGGCTTTGGTTCTACCAATCCTCTAATGGATCTTCATCAATTTTGGTCAATGCGGATCACTTAAACATCATTAATCATTAAATGTTACCTTGAGGATTCTTAAATGTATGATATACTTGACTAAAAGCAAATGCAACTTATTGTTGAGAGGCTTTGGTTGTACCAATCCTCTAATGATTTCCTAATGCAAGTTTCAAGATGGTCATCCAACTAACCATTAACTTCTAACAATTGACTTTACTTCATGCTTTTATTTTATGCTTTTACTTTATGCCCCATCTACTTTAGCATTTATATTTCATGCTATTTTCATCTTTTCTCACTTGAGCATTTACTTTTATGCCATTTTTATTTTTCTCACTTGAGATTTTCTTTTCTTTTTTAAGATACTTAATTATCAACATGAACCATAAAAAACTTTAATGTTACTTGGACTATTTGGTTACTATCCTTGGAATTATGGAGTATTGGATTTCTTAGACTTAGGAATAGAAACCTTGATCTTATGTTGGAGACCTTGTGACCTTAATTGATATTTTGTCTGGAGTTCTTGGGGTTTACCTCAATACATTGGGTTATTTGTTTGTTTTGTGTGCAGGTTATTATGATTACATACTTTGTCTGTAATATGGAATTCATCTGTATATAGCTGTTACTCTGCCCAATTTTTGTGAAGACTTAATACATTTAAAGCTTGGTTTTCTCACGAGGTTTAGTATCCTTGCTTGGTTTCAATCCAAAGAATGTGAATTCTATATTGACTCATAATGGAAAGTGTTGGATTCTTGTTAGTTAGATAGTTCTCTTCCCTATCTTTTACCTTATGCTTTAGGATAGTCCCTTCATCTCCTCCCATCTTCTTTAATTTCAAAAATCTTCTCCCTCCTTTTGAAAACTCTTCTTGTTTCTAAACTTGAATCACTTTCGTAATAAACTTGGACTTAGGTCCATGCGTTTTCAAAACATTTTCATAAAGAAACTTTAATCAACTTAATAATACCTTGACATTTTTGTGAGAAAACTAAAAGTCAATCAATCTCATTCAAACCATTTTTCCACTTTGGCATTTTACCTTTAAAACTTTTCTCAAGAAATATTGGACTCTTGTCAATCCTTGTAGTGATGCAAACAACTATACTTCTACAACATGTAGTGATGTGAGATATTTTCCACTTGGGTGTTGAGTGAGGAATTGTTAATTTTAAAATCCAAGCCATATCCTCCACTTTGAGATGATGCAAATTCTCCTTTCTCATGATTGTGGGTAGTAAGCATGTTTTCCACACGGACAATGACGATGATGTCTTATCTCATAAAATTAATCAACACACTTGTGTTTTAAAATTCTTAAAGGTGCACTACGTGTACCCTGATCCCCTATTGCATGAAAGGTGGTACGTAGGCACTAAAGGTTCTCAACTGCGGCGGGTGCAAAAATCATAAGAAACTATTTCTTTTCTCACCTCCACCATCTATTTTATACAATATTTTATAGCCAAAATATACAGATTTTTCAAAGAGGTTCATGCGGAGTACCATAGATTTTTAGGGTGCTAATACATTCCATTTGCATAACCAACCCCCTTACCTTGAATCTTTCCCCCTCTTTTGGGTTATTCGCTCTTTTCTCGTTCCTTTGGAAACAATAAAGCGTAGTGGCGATTTTTATTTTGATCTGTACAAGTCAAGTCAATCCAATGGCTTAGTCTTAACATTTCTACCGCTACAGATAAGAAATGGAGACTTCACTGGGGATAAATTAACCTCTTTCTGGTCCATCCCTAAGTGGGTTAAACCTATCTTTGTTTATATCTGTATATGTGTTATTATTGTTTATATGTTATATGTTGTATATATATATGCTTGTCTGGATTTTTCTGGTTTTCAGGGTGGTTGGTGATTACTCATGAGTCCTATTCCAGACTTGGGAAAAATTAAAATAAGACAGGCGGTATAGTCATGTTGACTTTGATGGAGTAATCCCAAAAAAGGAGAGATGAGATCCCCCACTCAATGGAGGCCCCTTTGACTGTAGTGTCGTTTACTGAGTAATCGGGAAGACGTACTGCTTTTGACCTGGGAGCCTGCTGAAATTTAGGACCGTAGAATACCTAACCCATCTTGGCCTTTTAGGTGTAGTGCGGAAGCTATGAAGGAGTAATCCGGATATAGTTGTCACACGATACTACGCTCGGACGAATTTTTCTTGAGAATATTACTAATTACCGAGTTAATGAGGAAGTTGGTAATATCCGAAGGAAGGATGTAGACTTTGGGAACCTCTAGAACCTTGTTCGGCAGGTGATAAACTTTTAGATAATACCTTATAGGTAGTACCTTCGACCTCATTCTCGTGATGTTGAACCTATGAACCCTATGCTTGTGATCTTGTGTATGATTGTTGCATCATGCATCCATGCACCCATGAGCATTGTTTTAACCAAAATCTAAGGAACTTAAGACTTTTTCTTGCAAACATCACAAGTTTTATAATTATGGATTTTGGAAAGAATACTAAGAAGTACAATGTCAAGAGTCCTGATTCCGAAGAATTGAGAAAGCCTTAATCCTTGGAATCTAGTCCTTGGGACTTCAAATTCTCTTAGCTGTCTTGAAGATGGATTTCTCCACGCTCTTAATCTAGTTCCTAAATCCTTTGTATCAATGATTTATTTTCCTGATTATCAGCAAAGTAGAAGAGAAGAGTGCAAGATGATTTATTTTCCTTTAGCATTCCAAATTCAATCTCGAGAAGATTTTATGACACGATGTTGGATCTTAATTGGATGCAGCTTATTTGGACCCGAGGATTTAGCTATCTCTTTCTTCTGTTTAGGATTAGTGAAGTCTTATACTTCCAATGTACTCCTCCCAATATTAATGAAATAAGTTTTTCAGTTATCCCAATTATGTCTTTTAATTGATGTTTGCAATTCGTTTATAATGTTCCAAAGTTCTTTGAAAACTTGGTTTTAAAACATTTAAACAATCATATGCATTGCATATCATGCATCATTCTCACTTCTGTCTTAATTTTGAGAGTTTCTCAGAGTCTTATCATCTGCTCTTTGTCTTCAAAAGTCAATTTATCGAGTCAGTGCAACACTCGTGCTAAGAGAAGATGGAAAACATTAAGAAAGAGATCTTTGAACTCCGTAACGAGGTAACTACTTTGAAGGATGATATGGAGTATCTAACTGCTTTGGTTGAAACTTTGGTTGTTGCCCAAGTCAATCATTCTGGGAAGGAAGAAGAGATGGCAAAGGTATTCACAGAAACTCTGAAATCATTCTTTCATGAGAAGGTGATAGTCAATGCGCCCAGTGATTTCCCTGAAAAAGTGAATGTGGGAGTGCTTCTAGAAGAGGATGTCCGAAAGGGATGTTTATCTGAAGATGGTGGCTCAGCTAGTGGTATGAAGAAGTTTGATAATAAATTTTCCAAGAAGAGAACCAGAGGAAGAAACAATTATTGTCATAATCAACATGTTTCTCCTGTCATCCCTGTATTCAGCTTACCTCTTGTTACTCCAGTTTGTCAACAGAATCAACAAGTTCCTGATCAGAGAAAAAACCAATTTGATCTAATCCCAACGACCTATACAGAGTTGTTTCCTGTCCTGACGCAGAGAAATTTGGTTCAGACCCGACCTCCACCGAAGATTCCTGAGAAGATGCCGTGGTACTACAAAGTTGATTTGACTTGTGCCTTTCATCAGGGAGCCCCTGGGCATAGTATCGAAAATTGTTATCCATTGAAAATTGAAGTCCAGAATTTGGTCAGAAGTGGTATCTTGTCATTTAAGGATATTGGTCTTGAGGTTCAAGTCAAGTCTTTGTCGAAGAATAAACATGATTGAAGAATGCCCTGAAGTTTAAGGATGATTAGCCATCTTAGTTTATTAGCATTTTTACTGTTTCTCATTTGTAATTTTTCTTGTTTACCATTGCAATTTTCTCATGAAAGAACTTGTTTACATTTGAATATTTAATCTTAATACAATGAGTATGTTTGTCTTGAAGAAATTCATTCATTTCACTCGTATTTGTTTTCAATTTTAAATTGCTTTATGATACCAGCTTGTTACCCATTCTCTCGCCTAGGCAGAGATTGGAGGGAGGATGATGATATTAAAACACAAATTTTCTGGTTGTATGCTTTTGGATAAAACCCTGTTGACGATGTACAGGAATTATTTCACATCCTCAAACACCGGAGATATAAGGGAGTGAAACCTTTGTTAACCCCTTTGAGCCTTGAAGTAGGAGTTTCTTTTTCTATTCAGAAAAAAAACCTTATTTTAACCCGGGGCAGGGTAGTGTTCAGTTAATCTGATTGAGTATTCAGATCTCATCAATAGTGCGCATCTAAGGATACAACAATGGTTATCCCTCGAAAGGTTGAGGAAAGTCAAAACCGCAATGGTTAATCTTCACTTATCAGGAGGGTGCATCAATTGACGATATCTTAATGGCTATCTCTTACACACCAAGAGATCAATAGATGATGATACAACAATGGTTATCTCTCATCTACCCAAAAATTGGGCAGTCACAATTCTTCCAATAAGTCACAAACAACTCGAAGTCACGCGACATGTTCAAAAATAAAAAAGAAAAAGATGATATGAATAAAAAAAATAATAAATAAAAATGATGATGAAAAAAGAAAGAGACAAAAAGCCCCGCTAAGTCGAAACTTGAAAAAATAAGTCGCTTAGACAAAAGTCAGGGCATCCCACTGCATTTCAGAGTTAGAGTCAAAAGGAATTTGTCTAGAAAGCAAGGAAGAAATGGAAAGCCTGAAATACGATAAAGGATTACAGTGTGAAATCCTCAGGAAAGAACAAAGTCGTGTGACAAGAAACCCAAAATAAGCAGGAATGAGTGACTTGTATGTCCAAAGAAAACCTTGTTTGATTCCTCAACCATCTCGAAATTTCTTTTGAGAGATGAATGTTCATGACAAGTTAACTGAACTTAGGACTGAAGAACATCATGAAGGGGGTGGGCACCAAATATTTTTAAGCCTTAAATCTTTTCTTCTAAAACCGTGAACCAAGCCACGTTACAACCCTCAAAAGTCCTAATTGAAATGTGGTTTATTTCTAAATAATACTCCAATGAGATAGTGTTTCCTAACTCCAATTAATTTTGCTAAATTATTGTGATTGGTATCATATGCTTTTGTTATCTTTCATACAAAAAATCCATGTCACATCCTGGCTAGTGATTCGTTCACAAGGTTCTGTGACATCTTTTCAAATAAAATCTTCAAGACTTACATAATTGTTGCATTAGAATTTTCATTCTTAGAATAAACATTTTATGCTTGTAAAACGACTGCTTAGTATCATGGAAGTTTACATTTGAGTATCAGTAAAAGACATGTTGCCGAGAAGAGTTGCAGAGCAAATAGGATGCAACATTCATCCAATCTAGGGAAATTACATCGAGATTCGACAAATCTCTAGAAGCCATTTGATCAGAAAGGTTATCTTAAAAGCATGTTGCCAAAGGTAAGTTATGAAAGTTACCTTGATCAGCACGGTAAGCTTGGGACACCAGACTGGGTTCCAAGGGCATATCCAGATTTCGTCAAGATAGCTGCTATGTCTACCCCAAGCCGAGAATCTTCCTCAAGCAGGATTGTTTCTTGTGATCTATTTTGTAGATGTGTTTATAGCTTCCTCTAATAGTTGTTGATCAATTAAAGGGTTTCCTACAGGTTGTGTTATGGTGTTGGGTTTATAATCCCATTTTTTACAGTCTTGTTGCAGACTTCTCCAACTGCGTGTGATTCTTTACCCAGCCAGGTGGTGTTCAAACAGAGTTTAAAAATAGCTATGAAGCCTTTGATCATTTGATGGAGTTATTTCTCCATTTTGTGTATTTAGAATTGATATGAGATCTCTTTTAAAGTATTTCCCATTCCAGTTACGCATTATTGTTCTTATGTGCTCCCTAAGTAGCTAGACAAGGGCAGTATCTTTTCTAAGAAGTGTTGAGACAGTTGTCAACTTTTCAGGTTTTCTCTCACCAAGTGTTGAGTTTGATTTAAAATCCCCATAATTTTGACTTCTTACTGTAATGTTAACTTCTTGATTCCCTAGGAAGGTTCTCCCAGGTCACTTTTGCTGATATATGTATGATCTTCTTGTGTTTCTCAGATAGTTAGAGATGATATCAATTGATGTATGATACCGTATCAGGTTTGTGATCCCGTTTTCCCCAGTCAGGTCTTGGTTCATTTTAATTTCTGGTTTGCATGGTATGAAGCCTCTATCCCAGATTCCCCGGTGAATGCTTCACTCATATGATGAAAGTTCCTTCTCTCCTTGCGCGTTGAGATGGAACTATTTGCAAAATGTCGCTCTTTTTACAGTGTTGGCATTATTGTTTGTCGTTTGTTTCCCAGGAATCTAGACCAGGGAAGTATCTTTTCTAAGAAGTGTTGATACATTTGTCAATGTTTTGGGTTTTCACCCGCCAAGTGCTGGGTTTAATTTAAAATTCCCATGAGTTTGATTTCTTGCTGTAATATTTGACTTCTTAGCTCCCTAAGTTGTTATCCCTGTGAGGTTTCATACTTTCTCCCCAGAGAAGTGGGTGCAATAATCGCTCTCAATATTAAAGAATGTATCTTGGTATCCCCTAAACAATATGGTGTTATCCTCCCCAATGAAGTCAGCACGACATCCTCAGTTGATGTTTTGATGATATGGTTTTCATCTTCCTTATTGAAATCAGTATTGCAATCCCTAGTAGAAGTATAGTCCGTGAAGCATTTGTTTTCCCCATTGAAGTCTATGTGTTATTCCCTGGTGAAGCATGGAGGAGGATGTTATATCCCTGTATCTGTACTTATTTATTGTTGTGATGAAATTACTTTCAGATTATGTTCCTTCCTAGTGAAGTTAAACCGCAAAATAGGAATCTGTCTCCTCAGTTGGTGCTTATTTTCTTATGGAACTTTCATCTTAGATGTGATTTAGCCGAGTATTGACTGTACCCGAGTTGGTTTTGTCTAGTTATCCCCAATGTTATATGTCTGTTTTATCATCATATACATAATAACACTCATACATTCATACATACCATCATGCATAGTTGAATTTAGCAAATCATTGCTCATTTGCATTCATTAATTTTTTTTAGCCTATTACCCTATTTTGCAGAGTTGTGTTATCCTCTCTCCAATAGAGTGTTAACCTTAAGTAGAAATTGTATACTATTTAAATTTCCCCACTGAGTTATCCCTCGTGGAAGATTTTTTCTTTAGCCTTCTTGTACAGCTCTTTGTCTGGATAGAATGTGATTCCCCTTTGAGTTTATTTCTCACAAGGTGTTATTTTGGTTGACTGATTCATTTTGATTTATTACTGGTTTTAATCTATGATCCCCAGCAATATTATTACTTTGGATTTCTTCAAGCTTCGAGCCTTTGTTTGAGAATGTGCATTTATTTTGGCACGAGAAGACTTTAGCTTCTCAACAGGAGTATGTTGGCATTTCCCCATGAAGCCATATTTCTTTCCCAAGGAAGCCATATTTCTTCCCCCAGGAAGTCATTTTTACAATCCTTCCCATAACAGCAAGTAGCAGGTCTCTTTATTTGAGCAACTTATACTTCCCCGTAAAAGTCGACATTACTATTTTTCTATCTTCTCTATGAGTGGATAGTTTGCAGTTCATTGTCAAATTACTCCAATGGATGTTAAGTCCTTTCAATATGGCAGAGACAGTTCGTTGAGATATCTTTACAAGTGGCAGTCTATTTATTTGAGACAACTTATATATTACCCTTTCCAGGAGGAATGCCTTGGTTAAAGAAGAAGTTGAGACCCGTTCTAGGTGAAACGCCATAATTTTGGGAAACTTGTCATTGTCAATACATTTTTTTCTACCTTCAGTGAAAGTTGGTAGTTTCACCTTCAGTGAAAGTTGGTGTATCCTTTGATCTTCTACCTACAACTATTGAGTTAGTAGTTCACCGTCATCTATGAGTCGGTATCTTTTTGACCTTCTACCTTTAACTATTGAGTTGGTAGTTCACCGTCATCTATGAGTCAATATCTTTTTGATCTTTTACCTTCAACTATTGAGTTGGTAGTTCACCGTCATTTATGAGCCGGTATCTTTTTGATCTTCTACCTTCAACTATTGAGTTGGTAGTTTAGCATCAACTGTGAGTCAGTATCTTTTTGATCTTCTACCTTCAACTATTGAGTTGGTAGTTCACTGTCATCTATGAGTCAATATCTTTTTGATCTTCTACCTTCAACTATTGAGTTGGTAGTTCACAGTCATCTATGAGTCGATATCTTTTTTATCTTCTACCTTCAATCATTGAGTTGGTATTTTACCGTCATCTGTGAGTTGGTATCTTTTTGATCTTCTACCTTTAACTATTGAGTTGGTAGTTTACCGTCATCTATGAGTCAGTATCTTTTTGATCTTCTACCTTCAACTATTGAGTTGGTAGTTCACCGTCATATATGAGTCAATATCTTTTTGATCTTCTACCTTCAACCTTTGAGTTAGTAGTTTACCATCATCTGTGAGTCGGTATCTTTTTTATCTTCTACCTTTAACTATTGAGTTGGTAGTTTACCGTCATCTATGAGTTGGTATCTTTTTGATCTTCTACCTTTAACTATTGAGTTGGTAGTTTACCGTCATCTATGAGCCAGTATCTTTTTGATCTTCTACCTTCAAATATTGAGTTGGTAGTTTACCGTCATCTGTGAGTCGGTATCTTTTTGATCTTCTACCTTCAACCATTGAGTTGGTAGTTTATCATCATCTGTGAGTCCGTATATTTTTGATCTTCTACCTTCAACTATTGAGTTGGTAGTTTACCGTCATCTATGAGCCGGTATCTTTTTGATCTTCTACTTTCAACTATTAAGTTGGTAGTTTACCGCCATCTATGAGCCGATATCTATTTGATCTTCTACCTTCAACTATTGAGTTGGTAGTTTACCATCATCTGTGAGCCGATATCTTTTTGATCTTCTACCTTCAACCATTGAGTTGGTAGTTTATCGTCATCTGTGAGTCAGTATCTTTTTGATCTTCTACTTTCAACTATTGAGTTGGTAGTTCACCATCATCAATAAGTCGATATCTTTTTAATCTTCTACCTTCAACTATTGATTTGGTAGTTCACCGTCATCTATGAGTCGGTATCTTTTTGATCTTCTACCTCTCACTATTGAGTTGGTAGTTTACCGTCATTTGTGAGTCAGTATCTTTTTGATCTTCTACCTTTAACTATTGAGTTAGCAGTTTACTGTCATCTATGAGTCAATATCTTTTTGATCTTCTACCTTCAACTATTAAGTTGGTAGTTCACCTTCATCCGTGAGTTGGTATCTTTTTGATCTTCTACCTTCAACTATTGAGTTGGTAGTTCACCGTCATCTATGAGCCGGTATCTTTTTGATCTACTACCTCCAACTATTGAGTTAGTTATTTATCGTCATCTGTGAGTCTGTATCTTTTTGATCTTCTACCTTTAACTATTGAGTTGGTAGTTATCGTCGTCTATGAGCCGATATCTTTTTGATCTTCTACCTCTAACTATTGAGTTGGTAGTTTACCGTCATCTGTGAGTCGGTATCTTTTTGATCTTCTACCTTCGACTATTGAGTTGATAGTTCACAGTTATCCTTCGATCATTTTTATCCTTTACTGTCTCTTCTCAATCTTTGAGTTGATGACACCTTATCCCCTCTTTGGGCTTTACCCCAATAGAGTCAGGTTTTTTGTTCACCAGTGATTTATTTTCCTGGTCGGGTTTTTCTTTTTGATCCTTGTTTCCTTTGCTACATCCCCAGTGGTGTCTTACGTCCCTTTAGACTTGTTCATCTGCATTCATATTCATAAGCATTACATGGTATCTTAGGGCCAAAAATAGGGCTTGTTTTATATTTAAGTATCTTCAATCGCGTCAGCAGGAAGATTTTTAATTTCCGCATCTTTGGATAGAAGACACTTAAATAAGGGAAGCTATTATACCCCAAGTTTTCCCCTAAGATTCCCCTATCATATCAACTCGAACATAACAAGATCACATTAGGGTTGGTTCTTCCTCTTTTTCTATCTCTTATCTTTAAGTTTGCTCTTGAGGGATCTCCAAGCACCTTAGTTGTATATTTTGTATATGTGTTGTTGACTAACTTCTAACCAAAACACCAAAAATATTTGTCTTTGTCTTTGTATATTTGTATTTTGTAGGTACTGAGTCAAAGCATCTGACAAATAACGTTTTCCAATATTATTTCCCTAAAATCTCTATTTGCAAAGAAAAATAATTAAAAAATTTCATTTTTTCACTATACAATCGATTTCTCCCAGAGTGCAATCGATTGCACAGAGTGCATTTTACGCAATATTTGAAAAAAACTCACTGTACAATCGATTGCTTCCAGAGTGCAATCGATTGCATAAAGTGAAATTTTTGAAAAACTCAGCAATTTCAAGCTTGTCATTCTTTTGGCTCCAATTTTTCTTCATTTTTTGAAAGATATATCATAAACTCAAATTTTGGCTCCAAGAATCAATTACCAAGCCTAATTTCATTTCCCAAACCAAACTCTAAACCACCACTAATCCCAAGCCTAAACTCTATAAATAAAGCCCCCATTTCATTAAAATCTCAAGCTTTTGATATCCAAATTCACTTTGCTAAAAAATCTCTCAATTCCCCACATCTACCAAATTCACTCAAAGCTCCATTTTCAAAAAAAGTTAGTAAGCTTTCCATTGAAGCTTACTAATCTTTGAGCTAAACCTTCATCCAAACACTTTTTATTTATCAATTCTCTACATCCAAGCTTGGGAAATTGATTATTGGGGTTGAATTGAAGCTAATTCTTGAAGTTGTTTTGATAATTCTCTAGATCTACCTTTGGTATGTTGGATCTTCATCTTTCACAATGTGATCTCTTGTTGATATTTGGATTTGATTCATTGAGCATTGTTTTGTGATTCCATTGGTGCTATTTTCTCATAATTTGATGGAATTTTTGTGCTCAATTAAATCCATGATCATAAGGTGTTTGATGAAAAGGTTGAAGAAGAATTTGACCTTTTGAAATGCTGATTTGTTGTTTTTCAAAGGGTGCAATCGATTTCTCCCTGAGTGCAACTGATTGTCACAGAATGAATTTTATGTATTTTTTGAAAAAAAAACACTGATGAAATCGATTCCTCCCAGAGTGCAATCGATTGCACAGAGACAAAAATGTATTCTTTGCCTTGTTTTAGGCCTGTTTTGATCCATCTCTCTTTTTCTACTCACTCCTTTTGATTGTTGATTTAGGTTGTAATTTTAAATGTCTAATTTCTCTTTAAATCCAATGAACTTTGGGTGTAGATGAAGTTACATAAATATTCACTAATTCAAATCTACCGAAGAGTGAATTATTTAATTCATTTTTGGTGCTTTGGATTAATGATATGTTTAGTACTTTAATCCACCAAGAGGAGTGATTGAATTTAAAGATGAAAGAAATTTAAGGTAGTGATCCAAATTAGCTTATCATTCCCTTCCCTCTTCATATTATCCCCCTTTCATATTGTACTACATATTATGGGATGATGATCTCTATATCATTTATAAAAACATGAAGTACATAGATTTCTATTGACCGACATCCAAATAGGTGCGACTTCTACATAAGTCCACTTACGATTGCTTAACATAGCGCTAAATTTTGTCCCGATTTGAGAAAATGATCATTCGTGGCCCAAATTTATGTTTGCAAGCCCAAGTATATTAATTTGAACCATTTGATCCAATAACCTTGAGATTCATTGTTAGGAGGCTTTGGTTCTACCAATCCTCTAATGGATCTTCATCAATTTTGGTCAATGCGGATCACTTAAACATCATTGATCATTAAATGTTACCTTGAGGATTCTTAAATGGATGGTATACTTGACAAAAAACAAATGCAATTTGTTGTTGAGAGGCTTTGGTTCTACCCATCCTCTAATGAGTTTAAAATGCAAGTTTCAAGATGGTCATCTAACTAACCATTAACTTCTAACAATTGACTTTACTTCATGCTTTTATTTTATTCTTTTACTTTATGCCCCATCTACTTTAGCATTTATATTTCATGCTATTTTCATCTTTGCTCACTTGATAATTTACTTTTATGCCATTTTTATTTTTCTCACTTGAGCTTTTCTTTTCCTTTTGAAGATACTCAATAATCAACTTGAAACATAAAAAACTTTAATGTTACTTGGATTATTTGGTTACTATCCTTGGCATTATGGAGTATTGTACTTCTTGGACTTAGGAATAAAAACCTTGATCTTATGTTGGAGACCTTGTGACCTTAATTGATATTTTATCTGGAGTTCTTGGGGTCTACCTCAAGACATTGGGTTGTTTGTTTGTTTTATGTGCAGGTTATTGTGATTACATACGTTGTCTGTAATCTGGAATTCATTTATATACAGCTGTTACTCTGCCCAATTTTTGTGAAGACTTAATACATTTAAAGCTTGGTTTTCTCACGAGGTTTAGTATCCTTGCTTGGTTTCAATCCAAAGAATGAGAATTCTATCTTGACTCATAATGTTAAGTGTTGGCTTCTTGTTGGTTAGATGGTTCTCTTCCATAGCATTTACCTTATGCTTTAGGATAATCCCTTCATCTCCTCCCATCTTGTTTAATTTCAAAAATCTTTTCCCTCCTTTTGAAAACTTTTCTTGTTTTTAAACTTGAACCACTTTCGTAATAAACTTGGACTTAGGTCCATGCGTTTTCAAAACATTTTTATAAATAAACTTTAATCAACTTAATAATACATTGACATTTTTTTGAGAAAACTAAAAGTCAATCAATCTAATTCAAATCATTTTGCCACTTTGTCATTTTACCTTTAAAACTTTTCTCAAGAAAGATTGGACTCCTGTCAATCCTTGTAGTGATGCAAACAACTATACTTCTACAACATATAGTGAAGTGAGATATTTTCCACTTGGATGTTGAGTGAGTCATTGTTGATTTTAAAATCCAAGCCATATCCTCCACTTTAAGATGATGCAAATTCTCCTTTCTCATGATTGTGGGTAGTAAGTATATTTTCCACATGGAAAATGACGATGATGTCTTATCCCATAAAATTAATCAACACACTTGTGTTTTAAAATTCTTAAAGGTGAACTACGTGTACCTTGATCTATTGCACTAAAGGTGGTACATAGGCACTAAAGGGTCATAACCACGGCGGGTGCAAAAATCATAAGAAAATATTTCTTTTCTCACCTCCACCATCTATTTTTATACAATATTTTATAGCCAAAATATACAGATTTTTCAAAGAGGTTCCTGTGGAGTACCATAGATGTTTAGGGTGCTAACACCTTCCCTTTGCATAGCCAATCCCCTTACCTTGAATCTTTCCTCCTCTTTTGGGTTATTCGCTCTTTTCCCATTCCTTTGGAAACAATAAAGCGCGGTGGCGATATTTATTTTGATCTGTACAAGTAAACTCAATCCATTGGCTTAGTCTTAACATTTCTACGGCTACACCCTCTGACACTATTGCTAAAGTATCTCTACGTGTTTCTTTCAATGACCATACAATGAACCTACGCATGTACTTTCACATCCAATAGATATGGCTACCTACCAACTAATGGTATGGATAGTACTACCTCTAAAGAAAAGGAAAAGAATGTGAAAGACTTTAGTGGGTAAGAAACGCTTAATTTCTTGCTCACAAGTTTTCTCAAAAACATTTTTCACACTACATTTTCAAACAAATGTTTTCTAAAAAAGACTTTGTATACATTCTTGAGGACTGATACAAGAATTATTACAAAGTTAGTCTTACATTGGCAATTTCAAAATATTTTCAAACAAAATCACACACACAAAGAAAGTTTTTAAAAGTGAGCTAAGTAATTAAGATTCTGTAGATAACTATGGGTGAAAAGGGTTCTAACACCTTACCTTTTCATATCTCACCCCCCCTCCCCCCCCGAACTCAAAATCTATCAAAGGTTTTTCCTGTTCTTTTCACCTTTCCTAAATATTAGATAAAAGAAAAGTCGGTGGCGACTCTAGCTATTCGCACATTTGGATAAAACCAAAAAAGTCAATTCTCCCACCGTATTACAAGTAGGGATTAATACGTGGCTTGTTTTGGTGAGCATTTTTTATTTCCTTTTACAGCGCTTGTAGCTAAACACAGATGCAGTAGATCTAAACATTATTTGAATTTCTTTCATTTTAATTATTTTCTACAAATTATTTTAAATAGTTTCAACTATTAAAAAATTACCACAAAATTATTTCAAACTTCATTAAGGGTCTATTTTCATATTTTGAATTTTATTTCATAATTTTTCCATTTTTGAATAAATAATTAGTTAATATAGATTAATTAGGTGTTTTAATCATCTTTTAGGTTTTTGATTTTATTTTCTTATTTCCATTAACCTAAAAAATACATAAAAAGTATTCTAAGTTGAAATTTGAGTCTAATTATTGAAAATATATTTTGCCTTATTTTATAAAAACCGTGGTATGCTAATTAAATCAATTGATTGGTTATGTCACTTTGTTTTTTTATATATTGTGTAAATATTTTTTTGTTGAATTCTTCCTATTGAGATAAAATCCTAGAAAAGTATACTCAATGACTCATAGATATTAATATAATTTTTTATGATTTTTAATTAAATTTACAATACAGTTTGCTTGCTTGTAAGAATTTTAGAAGTTAATGGTTGTTTTTGGTCTTTCTTCTTGCTTAAGCCTAAAGAAACAATTAATTATCTAACTTACCTCACTTCTAAAAAATAAGAAAATTTGTTTGATATTCTTGGATGACTTTAGATCATAAAAACAATTTTTTTTGAATTTTAAATTTTGATCTTATATTTTTCACAAATTATTTTGTTAAACTTCTCTAGTTTGAGCCCTTTGCCAACTAGTCTTGACAATTTCCAATTATTCTCACCCTTTAAAGTTAATCCAATAACTTCAAAATAATGTTTTTGACTTTTATAAGTCAATAGGGAGTTAGGATTTAATTATCATAAATTTACAAGTCATTTTCCTATGTTTAGCCTAATTTTGACTTAGGAGTATGCTTAGGGTTTCACCTTGCTCAAAAAGTATGTATTTAAGAACTTGTATGCATAGTTTTAGGCTAACTTTTTGCATGGAATATTCTAATGACTTGGTTCTATTGTGTTACATTTATCCCATTTTTATCCTACTTCTAACATCCTTTTCTCCTATCAAGCTTTGAATGCCTCTTATGACTCTTTTGTTTGTGGTTTGTGTATGATTTCACTTGTATTGTGTGTGATGCTTGAGAATGTTTCATTTAAAAGCTTTAAGGTATACTAACATGATGTGTATTCTTCTGACTTAACTCTTTTCTGACACCTCATACCATGTTTAACCCTCACACACTTCTTCCTACTTCACCTACACACTTTGTTTTGATCTAAGTGCATGTATGATATGTGCTGATGATTGATGGGGAACTTGAGTCAAATATTTCAATATAGTTTGTTGTAACTTATATGCTACTGATTTGTATGTTTTATACTCTCTCTAAACATGCCCCTCTTCATCTTATCTCTTTCTTGTTTTTACTTGTGCTACATATTGTTGGAGAATGATCTATATATCATTCCTCTAACATGTTAGTATATAGATTGCTATTGACCAACCTCAAAATAGGTATGAATTCTACATAATTCCACTTACGATTGCTTAACATAGCGCTAAATTTGTTCCAATTTGAAAAATGATCATTCGTGGCCCAAACCTATGTTTCCAAGCCCAAGTATGTTTAATTTGAAACATTTGATCCTATAACTTTGAGGTTCATTATTAGGAGGCTTTAGTCTTATCAATCCTATAATGAACTTCATGAAATTTGGTCTAAGTGAATCATTTGAACATTGTTGATCATATGTAATTTCCTTGAGTACTTGTAATGAATGATATACTTGACAAAAAGCAAATGAGACTTGTTGTTGAGAAGCTTTGATGTTATCAATCTTCTAATGAGTTTTCAAATGAAAGTTTCAAGATGGTCATTCAACTAAACTATAACTTATAATTCACTAACAATTGACTCTACTTTATGATTTTACTTTATGCCTTTATTTTGTGCCTTTTATTTTTGTGTACCATTTATTTTAGCATTTACATTCCATGCCATTTTATCTTTGCTTAGTTGAGCTTTCATTTTCTTTTTGAAGACACTTAATAATCAACTTGAACATTAAAAACCTTAAGGTTACTTGGACTATTTCGTTACTATCATTGGCATGATGGAGTTGTGAACCTCTTGAACTTAGGATTAGAAGCCTTGATACCCCTGGGATCTTATGAATCTGTTGTTATTTTGTCTGAAGTTCTTGGGGTTTACTCCAAGATATTGGGTTGATTTTCTTTGTGTGAAGGTTATTCTGATTATATGCTTTGTCCATGGTTGAGAGTTCTTTTGTATACTGACGTTACTCTGCCCAATTTTTATGAAGAATTAATTAATCTGAAGCTTGGTATTCCTGAGAGGTTTAGTATCTTTGCTTGCTTGGTTTTAATCCAAAGGATATGCATTCCACATTGACTTCTTAATGTCAAGTGTTGGCTTCTTGTTGGTTAGATGGTTCTTTTCCTTAGCTTTTACTTTATGCTTTAGGATATTCCCTTCATCTCCTCCTATCTTCTTTAATTTCAAAAATCTTCTCCCTCCTTTTCAAAACTCTTATTGTTTTTCTAACTTGAACCACTTTCATAATAAATTTGGACTTAGGTCCATGCATTTTCAAAAATATTTTCTTAATCAAACTTTAATCAATTTAATCATACTTTGACATTTTTTTGTGAGAAGACTAAAATTCAATCAAACTCATTCAAACCATTTTGCCACTTTGGCGTTTTTTTTACATTAACGCTTTTTCTTAAAAGAGATTAGACTCTTGTCGATTCTTGTAGTGATGCGAGCTACTATACTTCTGCGATATGTAGGAAAGTGAGATATTTTCCACTTGGGTGTTGAGTGAGTCTTTGTTTATTTTAAAATCCAAGCTATATCCTCCACCTTGAGATGGCATAAATTCTCCTTTCTCATAATCATTGGTAATAAGTATGTTTTTCACTCGGATATGAAGACAATGTCTCTTATCTTAAAATTAACCAACACACTTGTGTTTTAAAACTTTTAAGGTGGACTACGAGTACCCTAATCTCCTATTGCACGAAAGGTGGTACGTAGGCACTAAAGGTTCGCAACTGCGGCGGGTGAAAAATTGTAAAAAAATACTTCTTTTCTCATCTCCACCATCTATTTTCGTATACACCGTTTATAGCCAAAATACACAAATTTTCAAAGAGGTTCCTACAGAGTACCGTAGATGTTTAGGGTGCTAATACCTTCCTGTAACATGGTGGGAGAACTGACTTGGTTTTGCATTTTATCGCAAATATTGCGGATAACAAGTTTCGCCATCGACTTTTCTTTTATCTAATAAGTAAAGGGTGAAAAGAACAGGAAAGACCTTTTTATTTATTTATTTTTAGTTCGGGGGGGTAGGTTATGAAAAGGGAAGGTGTTAGCACCCTTTTCATCCGTAGTTATCTACAGGCTCTTAATCGCTAGCTCACTTTTGAAAATTGCTTTGTGTGTATTTGAAAATATTTTAAAAAGTTTTGCCAATGTAAGGCAGACTTTGTAATGATTCTTGTATCATTAAGAGTGTATACAAAGCGTTTGTTTTGAAAATATTTATTGAAAGTGTTTGTGAAAAGTTTTTGTTTTTGTGAGCAAGCGATTAACAGAGTTCTACCCTAACTCAAGGTCGTTCTTGTATTTTCCTACTCCTTTAGATATTGTTATCCTACCATTAGTTAGTAGGAAGCCCTATCATTAGATGTGAAGGGACAGGTGTGGGTCATCATATAATCATCAAAGGCAACTGGTAGAGACACTTTAGCAATTTTTTGTAAGGGAATAGATCATTTACCGAAGGCAACATTGAAAGGGTCATCGTGGGACTATGATCTTTGTTTTCGAGGGACTATGCTAAAACGTCCCCACGCTCGAGGGACATGATTGTCTTATAATCCGAAGGCATCAAGGGAGGTTACCCTATAGGTGTAAGTGTGCGAGTGGTTTATGTTCAGTTATTTAGTCTTGCATTAGGTTATTTATCAATTCGTTATTAGTCTTTCCATGCAACCTAATTACTAAGCAATAGTAGCAAATATTGAAAAGCAATAAATGTGCAGAAAGTAAAAGCGGAAAGTAAAAGCAGAAAGTAAATCCTAAGCTATTACATCGTTTCGAGGCAGTTATAAAAGTAGAAGAAGGTGAGAAAGTAAATCCTAATTACTATTACATCCCGGAAAACAGTTACAATAATGATGAAAAAGGAAATGAAAAGTCTAAGCATTACAATTTGCTGAAATAAAAGTAAGAATAAAAGAAAGGTGAAAAGAAAGGAAAAAAAAGTTTTTTGAGGGTTTTTACGAAAAGGTTTTATTTTTATTTTTATGATTAACCCTAAAAACCTAATTAATTTTAATTAAAAAATCTATTAATTAAATTAATTAAAAAAACTAAAACCTAATTAGATTAGGGTTTATGAAAAAAACGTTTTGACAAATAGTTAGGTTTGTTAAAAAAAAGGTTTATGGTTGAATTTTGGGTTTGTTTTAAGGAGAAAAAGCGTAAGAAGAATAAAAAACCACAAATAGCCAAGGGTGGGTGTTGAACCCACGGCCTTAGCTTCCTCATTCAACCGATTCACAACAGCACCAAGCGCGCGCTGTGATTGAGAATAAGAATCAACGCGCTATTTATGTTTATCCTGCAAAACATGAAAAGATATAATAAAAAGCATCCAAAATTCCAAAAGGCTGAGATCGAACCCACGCCTTGGTATAGTAGTGACTTAGCACGCACGTTTTAACCACTGGGGTGGTGATACATCCAGTGTTATAACTAAAAAAATTTAAATATATCATAAAAACATTGCATGGACCAGAGAAGCGCCATAGCCCTATCTCCAGTCGTCTCCTTCGGTGGGTATGTTTCTCAAACCTGTAAAACAGTAAACATTAGACACACAAAGGTACCCTACCCCCATAAATCCAATCCTGAAAATTCAATGGGAGTGGTATTTTTGGCCAAATTGCACTAGGTTATGAGATACGACTGAAATATCATAGATTAGACCAAACATGGAAATTCGTGGTTCCGATTGCATGAGACCCCTACGATGATCCAAACCTGTATAAACACATCTCAGAAATGCATTAATAGCGTTAGCATACCTTGAAACAATACGACAATTGAAATATGAATTTGCAAAAAAAATATGAGATCAGAGATGTATGCGTGCGTGTTTCATGAGCTTTGGATCATCAGGTTTGATCCATTCTTACTATGTGGTTCTACTGGAAGCAAATGGAGCGATTAAAATGCCTTAAAGGTGGATGCAAATAGGGTTTTAAGGTAGCCCTAGTTTGAATTATTATTTTGGTATTTTTAGAGGCGTTTCTTGCAAAGATTTTTCCCTCTTTGCCTTGTCTGAATTGAGGAAAATATATAGAATGAAATTAGGTCAAATAAAACATGGGCTTAAACTTGTGTAAGAAGCCTAGTTTTTATCTTATTTATTTTGACTTTTAAAATAAATAAAAATCAAAATAAATATAGTAAAAAGGTCAAGGGGTGCATGAAGTAACTCAGAGATTCATATGAAGTGTAGAATACACATGGACCTTGAAACAATAACCTATTAGCCAAAAAATTCAAGTTTGATCAATTTGAAATTCATGCATTTGCTCAAAATTTCCTAACTTGTACCAATCATAACTCTCTCAATTTGTATCATTTGAAGACGCTCTTGGACTTTTTGGATAGCTCAGGATGTTCTATACAATCTCTAATTTGATCATTTTTGCATTTGGAGACTTTATCTAGATGTAAGTTGCCTTGACAAAAAGTGTCTTTTTGTTGAATTTTGAAATAACCTATAATGTATTGGTTCATATCTCTCAAATGAAGCATTTTTTGGATTTGATATTAGAGAGTCAAAGTTGTATAGAATTGAATTTCCTCCAAAATGAGCCTTTTTAAGGAAAATCTGATGATGCATGTGAAAGTTATGCTTGGTCAAAGTTCATTTGACTTCTCTTAAAGAAAACCATAATTTGGTAACTTTTTACTTTTGATGAATTGGAAGTTTCCTTGATGAATCATGATCAACCCTTGATCAAATGATGAATGTGACTTCAAAATGTTGATGTTGACAAAAAATCATGAGGTTTGACTGTATGTTGACCATAGTTGACTTTTTGTCCAATATAGTTAATTTTCAGTCGTTTGTGCCACTGACTGAGCAAACTTGTGATGCAAGGCATGAAAGTTGGAATGAGCCTTATTGGGGACATATGAGGAACCTTGAAATCCACTTGAGGCCTTAGAAACCAAATCTTCCTTGAGAAAAGTAAAACCCTAGTTGTGAATCCATTGCTTAGGAGGAGAGTATGTCTGATCAATTCTTGGGAAACCTTGAGCATTTGAGAACCCTAGGATAATGTCTTGAAGAAAAGGGAGGAAAATTTTTGGGGTACAACAACTGCCACTGTTCTTTCTTCTTAAACCTGAAGAATTAGATTGGCATGTCCGTCATTCGTGATCTGAAGGTGGAAGAGGATTGAACACTTAAGTGCCTAGAAATTTGCACTCGCATGTGCACAAAGTAAGACTGTTGGTTGATATTATTGCTTTAATGGGCTTAAAGATACCATTCACAGAAGTGACAGAGTGTCGTCGTAGATGGGCTTACATATGGCATCTGTAATACGGTGGGAGAACTCACTTTGGTTTTGCGTTTTATTGCAAATGTTACGGATAACAAGAGTCGCCACCAAATTTTATTTTATCCAATAAGGAAAGGGTGAAAAGAAAATGAAAGACCTTTGAGAATTTTTTTGAGTTCGGGGGGTAGATTATAAAAGAGAAGGTGTTAGAACCCTTTTCATCCGTAGTTATCTACGAGCTCTTAATCGCTAGCTCACTTGTTTTGAAAAATGCTTTATGAATGTGTTTGAAAATATTTTGAAAAATTCCTAAGTATGGAAACTTTGTAATTATTCTTGTATCAGTTAAGAATGCGTACAAAGTGTTTGTTTTTGGAAATATTTCAGAAAAGTGTTTTTGGAAATATTTGGTACAACACCCAAGATCCTGGCGTACACCCCCTTTTCTCTTCTTAATCCGTTTTTGTTTTTATTTGGGCCCAGCATAATCTTCCAAGCCCACTTTTCTTATACAAACTAACACCCTATTTTCTTTTTATTATTTATTATCACTTTAGTTTTTTTCTCTTTTATATATAACTTAAACTAATATTTTTTGTTAAATAAAAATGATACATTAACTTTTTTTGCTTTGTACAAAATTTTCTTAAAATACCTTTTTATACATAAAAATAGAGTTTACTAAGTTTCTTGTGTTAGAACTTTTTTTAAACTAAAACTCTTGTTCATATATAAAAACCAAAAATACATAAAAATAGAGCTTACTAGGTTAATTAATTTTCTTATATTTCCTTTTCTTTATTAAACCTTTTGTTTCTAGCATTAACAAAAAAAAACACAAAAAATAATATAAATACTTAATAAATACATTAGGTTAATATTTGCATCATTTGTAAATAATCACATACATTTTACAATCCTTTTGATTCTCTTTTATTCTTATACATTGCTATATTTTACATTGAGAATGCGATTCGATTTGGTTGTAAATAATATTTGGACACTACTATCCTGATAAAACTCATCCCCATTTGTAAATATTTGTACCCCCATCCCCGGATACTTATTTGTAATAGCTTAGACTTTAAATTCCCGCAATTTATCACTTTCTATATACTGTATAGTAATTAGGGTTTGTATGCGAAGATTCAAAATCAACCGCTAGATAACCTAATACAAAGACAAATGTATGAAAATCAATACACAATTCACACTTGCACCCCTAGGGTAATCTCGCTTGTTGCCTTCCAAAATGGGCCATGGTTGCATGTTAAATGTCTTTGGCAAAACAAAAACAAATCAAATGATCATAGTCCCTCGATGACTCTATCAAGTTGCCTAAACAAAAATGATCAAGTCCCTCAAGAAAATTGCCAAAATACTTGACACTATTGCATTCATGGTCTAAACGATGACCCGCGCCCGTCCCGTTAACATCCTAACACAAGGTTGTTCACCAAATACAATGGTGAAACAACACTGTTAAAAGGGTTAAAAACATAAGGAAAGATCTTTGAGTAAATTTAGGGGTAGACAACTCTTAGTTACTTGATCAAACTTGCAAAACACACTTGCCTACTTTCAAAACACACTTCACAAACACAACTTCCAAAACAACTTTCAAAAACATTGAAACATCTTTTTAAAAAGACAAACACCTTTGTAAAACATTCGAGTAAAGAATTGTTACAATGGTTTCCTAGACAAGGCATCTTTTTCAAAACATTTTAAAAACCACACACACAAAGCACCATTTCAAACAATTGAAAAGCAAAGGCAAGTGATCTAAAACAAGTAACTAAGAGCCCATGGATAACCATGGATGAAAAGGGTGCTAGCACCTTCCCTTTTCATAATCTACCCCCCGAACCCAGAAAACATATCAAAGGTTTTTCCTGTGCTTTTTAACCTTTCCTTTAGGATAAAATAAAAAGTCGGTGGCGACTCTTGCTAAACCGAACAAGTGCGAATACAAACGCAAAACCTCAAGTCAGTTCTCCCACCGTATCACACCAAGGATAGTAACCAAATAGTCCAAGTAACCTTAAAGTTTTTTATTGTTCAAGTTGGTTATTAGGTATCTTCAAAAAGAAAATGAAAAGCTCAAATAAGAAAAATAAAAATGACATAAAGGTAAATGCTCAAGTGAGCAAAGAAGAAAATAACATTAAATGAAAATGCTAAAATAAATGGTGCGTAAAAGTATAGGCATAAAGTAAAAGCATATAAATAAAGTCAATTGTTAATGAGTTAGAAATTAGAGGTTAGTTGAATTACCATCTTGAATCTTACATTTGAAAACTCATTAGAAGATTTATAAAATCAAAGTCTCTCAACAACAAGTTTCATTTGCTTTTTGTCAAGTATATCATTCATTTCAAATTCTCAATGCAACAACAAATGATCAACGATGTTTAAATGATTCACTTAGACCAAATTTTATGAAAGTACATTAGAGAATTGATAAGACCAAAGCCTCCTAACAATGAACCTCAAGGTTATTGGATCAAAGGTTTCAAATTAAACATACTCGGGCTTGCAAATATAGGTTTGGGCCACAAATGATCATTTCTCGAATCGGGACAAAATTTAGCGCTATGTTAAGCTATCGTAAGTGGACTTATATAGAAGTTGCACCTATTTTGAGGTCGATCAATAGCAATCTATGTGCCATATGTTTGGAGAGATGATATGTAGATCATCCTCTAATAACATGTAACACGATGAGAAAGAGATAAGATGAAGAGGAAGGGGATACATTTGAATAAAAAATTTAATCAAACTATCATTAAAATCATCCATTCATTTTAGTGGAGTTAAACTCAACACTCAAGATCCAATAATGTTAATGAAGTTCATGATCAACAAATACATAGCCAAAATATATTAAAAAAATAAATTGTATTTTTTTAATAAGATAAAAAGGAAAAGTGATTTTGAAATTGTTTTTAAAATGAAAATAAAAGGCAAAATATCAAACCATAATCAAAGTATCAAAGAAACATTTAAAGAGACCTTAGAAAAATCTAAAATGATCTCTAATATTTTTATAAAATTTTTGGTAATTTTTTTAAAACAAAAAAGTATTTTTAAACTAATTAAAATCACTCAAATAAGTGAAAAAAGATAAAAAATAGTAGAAGTCAAAATTAAATTCTAGAAAAATTTCAGAAAGTCAAAAATAAGGAAAACGATTTTTATAAAAAATTTAGAATTTAAAAATATCAAAAAGAAATTTTAAATAATTAAAAACAAGTTAAAATAAAGGAAAAATTATAAAAAATATCAAATCTGAAAATAAAATCATGAAA
The DNA here is from genome assembly GCA_948472305.1 of Vicia faba. Taxonomy (NCBI): domain Eukaryota; kingdom Viridiplantae; phylum Streptophyta; class Magnoliopsida; order Fabales; family Fabaceae; genus Vicia; species Vicia faba. Next base: position 301,355,418 of record OX451740.1, on the reverse strand, counting down.
AAATAATAATAAAAAAGAGAATAATTGAAAACATTTTTGTGAATTTTTTCATAGTTTTTGAGTCAAAAATGAATTTTCTATGATTTTTTGAAGTTTAAATCAATTAAAATATAAAAATCAGAAAATAAAAATAAAACAAAAAGATATAGACCATTGGATGAATGTCAAAATGCATTAGTAATCAGATTTAAGGAATCTGGCGCGTTGTGCATATCATGGTCCTTATTGAATAAAACACTGGATCCATTATTAAATCAGATTTTTGAAAAAAACAAGTGACGCATTCTCATTGGTTGAGAGATGACACGTTGGTCATCTTCAACCTCCAGCCACACGAATTGTAGGTCTCTCATACTGTAAAATCAGAAGCTCAGACCTATGCCATTCGCTTCGTCTCATCAAGACGAAGACAACCGTACCCTCGCGAAAAATTTATTTAAGGTGTAGCTCAGTCGATTTGCAAAAAACGAGAAGAAAAAAATTGAATAGGGATTTGAAAATTCATGGCCAAAACTCAATTCCACTTGAAAGCAAATGTTGTGACTAGTATCAGAATGATGAGAGTTTCATTGTAGTAACAAATTTTGAGAGAATTGACGAAGGAATCTACCTATTGAAGTTCAAATTCAGAGCTCTGAAACTTGACTTGGCTAGCACGATTTAGGATGCTTTAGGGCTTAGTTATTCTTCTGTTAGCTTCAGTGAAGTTCAAGGATGAAGAATCAGCAAAGAAAATAGATTGAGGAAGGCTGTAAAAGCAAATTCGAAGTTGCAGAGAAGTGGGTTAAGGAGAGAGTTTGGCAGGGTGATTCTGGCTATTAAAGCTTGAGAAAATGAATGCAATATGTCCCTCTATTTATATGGAAGCAAATGGTGCAAATAATTTAGAGGCAATTTGAAGTTTGGAGGGAAATTGGATCAAGCTCGAAAGTGAAAAAAGTGTGACCCCATGTGTATCAAAACTCAATCAATTCCTGCGTTTTGATCCTTAACTTAAATTTGGGAACTTTTTAAAACATGTTTAAATAAAAAACGCGTGCTAAATTGGTGATTAAAAGCCATATTATGAATTTCAAATTCTGACTTTGGAGAAAACTTCAGTTTCAAGGTACCATCTTGGAATCCATGGTGTTCACAGCTCAAAGGGGTCTTAGGGCATGATTCTTAAAGCAATTGAAAGATAAGGTCACAAACTTTACAATGTGCAAAGAGTGAGATCAATTGAATGCTTGAGCTAAAAGTTATGATGAGTCAAAGTTGAGAAAAAGATGCTGACTTTTTGTACTTAGAAAAATTCGAAGTTTTTCTTCAAAAATGACCTATAATGTTTTTAGTTCAAACAAGGCATTCCTTCAAAATTAAGCTTTGATCATTGATTATATCTTTAAGTGGAAATCCCAAAGAGAATTGTGCAACTTGAATCACTCAAAAATACTAAGTATTGAAAATGTTATGGCCTTGGGAAATTGGTGATAATTCATGAGGTGACCTATAATCTTTTGAGTTCTTAAGGCATCTTCCACTCATTTTCAAGCTTTTCACATAAAAGAAGAGTTGAAGTTAACATCCTTAAGATCATTATGGAAAAATAATGGGCCCAAGGAGATAAAAATTGACCAAGTTATGATCTTTTGAAGTCACATAAGGGAATTTGATGGCCTATCTAGAGGACATGTAATCTTTCTTCATCATTAGGCATTTTCCACTCAAAATTTTCTTGAAACTCTTAAAGTGATTAGTTTATAACCCTTTAAGGAGAAGCATACCTTTGGAATCACCCAAAAATCTCCAAATATGAACAAGATATAACCCTTAGAAGTTCAAAACCCTAGCTCTTCAAGCACCAAAATAACTTGGAAACCTTTTTCGATTTTGACAATCTTTCTTGCATAATAACTTTTTCCATGTGAATAGATGTTTTTAAGGGTGATAATAAGAAACCATAGCACCAAAAACCACTTCCAAATGTTAAGAATTGAGAGAGTTATGCACTTGTAATCAAGAAATCAAGAACTTATCCAATTAGGTCAAACTTCTTCAATCAACTCTTGCATCTTTTGACTTTCTTTGACAAATTGAGGCATGATGAATCATAGTAGACCTTGTCATGATATTATTTTAAAGCATATTCATGATGAAGCTTTAATCTCAATGAAGATTTGTTGGAAAAGACATGGAATTAAACTCATGAACCTATAAATCAATCTAATGAAATGTGTTGTGCCCTCACCTATAGTATCATCAACTAGAGAAAACATTCATTGCATTTGTTAGTTTCAAAGTTAATCAATACAAAACAAATATGATCACAATAGACAAGTAAAGGTGATTGGTGATTCCTCATGAGCAAACCTAAAGATAGGGGGAAGAACCAAACCCAATTGTGATCTTAATATGGTTGAATTGATATGAGATGATAGAGGAATATTAGGGGCAAAAATTGGGGTACAACAGCTACCCTTATTTAAGTGTCTTCTATCTAGAGATACGAAGGTTAAAATATTCCCGTTGACTCGATTGAAGATACTTAAATATAAAACAAACCCTATTTTGGCCCTAAGATACCATGCAATGCATATGATTGCGCATTCAAACAAGCGAATCCGAAGGTAACACATGACACCACTGGGGAAATAGAAAATAAAAGATCAAAAGAAAATTAGACCAGGAATATAAATCACTGGTGAACAGAAGATTCGACTCTATTGGGGTAAAGTCCAAGGAGGAGACAAAGTAACATCAACTCAAATATTGTGGAGAGAAAATAAAGGATAATAAGTGATCGACAGATAATTGCAAACTATCCACTCACTGAGAAGATAGCAAAAAAAGGTAACGTTGACCCACAGGGGGAAAGAAGTGGTAGGATAATACCAACAAACATCAATATTAGGGTAAATCATAAATGACCATCATTAGTACTTATAACTGGAAACATACAAATTCTTCAGAGCAAAGTAAGTCTCAACGATGAACTATCTCCCATAATGATGAGACTACCATTCATCAGAGTACAAACCTCAACAACGAACTATCCCCCATAATAACGAGACTACCATCCATTGGAGTAACAAATCTCAACAATGAACTATCTCCCATAATGACGAGACTACCATCCATTGGAGTAAAAAATCTCAATAACGAACTATCTCCCATAATGACGAGATTACCATCCATTGGAGTAAAAAATATCAACAACGAACTAACTCCCATAATGACGAGACTACCATCCATTGAAGTAACAAATATCAACAACGAACTATCTCTCATAATGATGAGACTACCATCCATTGGAGTAACAACATCTCAATAACAAACTATATCGCATAATAACGGGACTACCATCCATTGGAGTAACAAATCTTAAAAACAGAACTATCTCCCATAATAACGATACTACCATCCATTGGAGTAACAAATCTCAACAACAAACTATCTCCCATAATGACGAGACTACCATACATTGGAGTAACAACATCTCAACAACGAACTATCTCCCATAATGACGAGACTACCATCCATTGGAGTAACAAATCTTAACAACAAACTATCTCCCATAATGACGAGACTACCATCCATTGGAGTAACAAGATCTTCTCAGGGAACTAACACACTTACTGGGGAAGTACATATTGCTCAAATAAAGAGACCCGCCACTTGTTGTTATGAGAAAGAAGTGCAACAATGTTGTTGGGAAATGAATCTCGACTTCTCTGGGGAAGTGTCAATATATTCATACAGAGGAAATAAAGTCTTCTCGTGCAAAATAAATGCATATTCTCAATCCAGGGATTTACAACATGCAGAAAACATCATAATAATATTGCCAGAAACCACAAATTAAAACCAGAAACCAACCAGAGTGAAACAGTCAAATGAGATAGCACGTGATGAGAAATAAACTCAAAAGGGAAACACAGATCTAATTGGGCAATGAACTGAATAGGAAGGCTTGAAGAAAAATTCTTCCACATGGAAAACTTAGTGGGGAAATTGAAAGGATATACACTTTCTGCTTAAGGTTGACACTCTATTAGAGAGAGGGTAACATAACTCAGCAAAATAGGGTAATATGCCAACAAAATATTAATGAATGCAGATGAGAAATGAATTTTGAATTCAGCTATGCATGATGTATGTATGAATATATGAATGTTGTTATGTATATGCTGACAAAACAGACATACAACATTGGGGATAACCAGACAAAACAAGCTTGGGTAACATCAATACTCGGCTAAATCACGTCCAGGATGAAAATTTTCATAAGAAAGTAAGCACCAACAAATTCCTATTTCACGGCTTAACTTCACCGGGAAGAAACATAATCTGAAAATAATCAATTTAAAGCAGTGAATCAAAACAAATATAGGGATATAACATCTTCCTTCAGGCTTCACCAGGGAACATCACACAGACTTCAATGGGAGAAAATAAAGCTTCAACGTCTAGACTTCCACTAGGGATTACAATACTGACTTCATTAGGGCAGAATGAAAACCATGTTGTCGAGGTATCAGCCGAGGGTCCCGTGATAACTTCATTGAGGAGGGAAATACCACATCATCGAGAGGAGCCCAAAATACATTCTTCAATACCAAGAGTGATGATTACACAAACTTCTCTAGGGAGAAATTACGAAACCAATTGGGGATAACAACTCTCAGAGAGAAACATCATCTCAGCCTTACTTGGGGATTCAATAAGTTAAACAATACAACAAGGAATCAAAATTATGGGGGTTTTAAATCAAACCCAACACGTGGCAGGAGAAAACCCAAAAAGGTGACAACTATTTCAACACTTCTTAGAAAAGATACTACCTTTGTCTAGTTGCCTGGGAAACCGACAACCATAATAATGCCATCACTGTAAAGAGCGATGTCTTGCAAATGATTATAACTCATCACATAAATGGAGAAAGAACTTCCATCAAATGAGCGAAGCCTCACTGGGGAATATGGGATGGAGGTTTCGAACCATGCAGGCCCGAAATCAAAATAATCAACCTGGAGAGAAAAACTTAACCAAGGCTGGATTAGGGCAAATGGGATCACAAACCCAACATCTCACCCTATATCAATTGGTATGATCTCCAACTATTTGAGAAATTACAAGAAGATCATACACATATCAGCAAGAGTGATCTGGAAGAACTTTCTTGGGGAATATATACTTCCAAAACTTCAGAGTTCGTCCATCCTTGGAATCACTATTTTTTGTTTTTCTTGAGTCACCAAATCTAAAGTAAAAAGTAATATGTAAATTATTTTCAAAAACAAAATTACTAAACCTCTTTGTTTTGAAAATTAACATAAATAATAAATGGAGTCTTTGTAAGCAGAATAGAATAAGAATTGCAAAGAGTTGGATAAAAGCTCAAACTTTATTAATAGAGTGGTAGTCTGGGAATGGTGAGACCCCATAGATGATTACAAATTTGGAAAATGATAATAATTGGGAAAGATACATTGAAATACAATGGCCACTATTCTCCCTAACAACTTTGAATTCCTGAGCAGCGACTTCTGTTAAAGTATGGTGAGAGTCCAAGAAAATTGTTGCTTTAATGATCAAGTCTTGTCTGATGTAGTGACTTGCCAAGTGTGATACGGTGGGAGAACTGACTTAAGGGTTTTGCGTTTTATCGCAAATGTTGCGGTTAGCAAGAGTCGGCACCGACTTTTCTTTTATCCAAAAGGAAAGGTGAAAAAGCACAGGAAAGACCTTTGAGATTGTTTCTTGAGTTCGGGGGGTAAAAATGGAAGGTATTAGCACCTTTTTCATCCATGGTTTTCCATGGGCTCTTAGTTACTTTGCTATATCACTTGATTTTTGTTTTGAAATTGTGTTTTATGTGGTTTTTGAAAGTATTTTGTAAAAGAGGCCATTGTTTAGGCAATCTTTATAATGATTCTCGTTCGTAAGAATGTATACAAAGATGTTTGTCTTTTTGAAAATGTTTTCAATGTTTGTAAAATGTTTTGGAAATGTGTGTGTGTGTGTGTGTTTTGAAAATAGTAAGGATATTTGTTTGAAATGGAGAAAGTAACTAGAAGTAATCTACCTACTCAAATGTCTTTCCTATTCTTTTTCTATTCCTTTGACATTGTTGTCTTACCATTGATTTGGTAAACAATCCTATCTTTGGATGTAAACGGGACGGGCGTGGGTCATCGTATAACCATGATTAGCAATGTTGCAGAGTATCTTATCTTTTTTTGAGGGACCAAGATCATTTTGTAAGGCAACTTTGAATAGCGTCATCGAGGGACTATGATCTTATATTTGTTTGTTTTGCCAAGATACTTCGCATGCGTAATATGGCCATTTTTTTGTATAAGGAAACCAAGTGGAGAAACCCTGAGGATGCTTGTGTGCAAGTGTGTTACTTTCATGCTTGATTTTGTCTTGGATTAGGATTTTCTATTTGATTTGTTTTTATCTTTCCATACAAACCCTAATTACTAGCATGGTATATAAAAGCGGTAAATTGTGTAATTCAAAGATTACTACGCTATTACAATATTTTATGGGATGGGGGAATACAAATTATGAATGAGGATTTGCAATAATGTAAACCTAATTAAACTATTACAACCAAATCGAATTTGTACAAATATTTGAATAAACAATATACAATATAATTTAAATATGCAATGTTATGTATATGCAAGGAAAAGAAATTGTTTTATTTTTCATATGCAAAAGAATTTTGACCTAATCCTAATATCTTAAGAAAAGGAAATTAATTCTTGAAAAATGGTTAACCCTAATTTCTAATGTAAAAAGAAAATAAAGCTCTTTAAGTATTATTTTTGTGTATTTTTTGTCTTAAAATAATAAATAATATTTTATGAAAATATTTAGTCTTTTTATATGTCAAAATAAATATTTACAAGTGTGAGAAAAAGAATAAATAATTAACCTAATTCTATTTTTTTATTTACAAGTTTATTAAATAAAGTATATGTATGATATGTAACTTAAATAAAATATTTTCTATGAGAAAAATAAAATAAAATGGACCAAAAATATAAATTTAGCATTTTTATATTTTTTATGATTTTTAATATTAAGGAAAATATATTTAATGAAATAGAAATGAAAATAAAAAGAATAATAAAAATACATGGGCCAGGGGTGCTGCAAGCAAACAGGGGGTAATATGTTAGAAAAAACAAAAAGGCCCAAGAATGAGAGGCCCAGCGCTTCCAGAAATAAAAAAAAGAACAAAAGTGTGAAAAATGTAAAAAGGCAGGCACCAAGGCTCGAACCCATGATCTTGACATTCTCAGCGCGTTGCCTTGCCACTGGGGTGGCTGTACATCCGTTAGTTTAAATGAAACAAGAAAATATAACATATAAAGCCTCCTTGCCCTGTACTTCATCTTCTTCCTCAAGTTGGCCAGAACCTCTGTATCTTTCTCATTTCTCCATGAAAATGGAAACTTCCAACATGAACATGATAGTACTCTTTCCCACGATTTCAGACATGTAACTTATGAAAACTAACAATCAAAGATCAAAACGAATTTTAAAGGCCCTAATTTCAAACCTAATTTTTACAGAAATTTGAACTCTAAAATTCTCTATACATAATGAACAGAAATGAAATCTATGCACATGGTTGGCTTTAGCACAATAATATCTATATTTTCCTTTCACAAATCGTGGCCAATGGGTGCCTGTATGAAGAGATAAAAGTTGGAGTTCTTATCTCTTTCAGCTGAGATCGTGAATGGAGTTTGAGTGAGATTTATGAAGGCCTGAAGATTCCTTTAGCTTGCCTGAACCTCCCTGAGTGTGTTCCAATCCTTGCCTTGCTTTGAAAGTGCCTAAATCTCTCTATCCAAGTCAAACTACAAGATTGAAAAACAAAAATGGCAGATGAGGAAGGAGGAGTTAAAGTGAAGGGATGATGGTCTGGAACACTTAGATATGAGGTAGGTAAGGTGTTTGAGTGATTAAAAATTGAAACGCACGAGTAAATTTGTGGATTGCTATGCTTGGTTTACAACTGCAAGTTTTTGATAGGTTTTTAGTGATAGGGAGTTTTGGAGTGTTTCTGGCCTTTAGAAATCGTGTTCTAAGTTGTAATATGTTTGTGTATTAGTATAGAGAAGGTTTCTAATCCACTGCACAACAGATTTCTGAGTTGTAGCCTTTTTGCACTCTTACTTGCTTTTAAAGAAAGGTGAATAGACAAGTCTCCACATGCTTGTACTGGCCTGCTTGGAGTTGGTACAAGTCCTAGACAACTTGTTTTTGGTTTATAGGACTTGTGTATGCAGAGAAAACAGGTCCAATGCTCAAGAAGTGAAAAGTTGCAAAAGTTAAGCTTTTCTAAAATGGCAATGGCAACTTTTTGCCATTTATGGAATTAAAGCTTGGACAAAGACTCTTGTGCTTGGATTAAGGCTTTATCATCTGTGTAAGCATTAAATTATGAAGTGAGAAACAAGTTTGAGGCCTTTAAAGCAAGGATTAGGCAACATAGGTTCAGATTGGAGTTTTGTTCTTCATGAAATGGCTTGAATTCAAAGTGAGAAATTGCCAACTTCCTCTCTTCGATTCTCCCTACTCAAAAATGATCTCAAGGAGTTCTTGGACATTTTGGAAAGCTTGCAATGTGATATATAATTCATATTTGAAATGCATTTCAAGATTCCTCTTGGAACTAGGTGAAAAATTGCCATGAAGTTAGGTCAAAAACCTGCCTAAATTAGGGCAAAATTTCACTAAGTTATTTTAGTTCATGAGCATGTATTCATAAAATTATATCTTGAGATCCAAGCATCTTTATGGAGAAATGTGTGAAGCAAAGTTGTAGATTTCATGGAGTTCTACAACTTTCATGTTGGGAACTTTCTTTGAATCATCTTGTATCATGGTGAAAAAATGGCTTAAAGTTGAGAAAAAATAAGAAATTTTCTATACTTAGAAAAATTTCAAAGTTAAGAAAAATCCAAATTTCAAAACCAAATCTTCAATCTTTGATTTCTTGATGAACAAGTTTCACATTTTGACATGTTTTGATGAATTGTGATCCTTGGCACTTGATTTTGACCAAAAAGTCAAAGTTTGACTTTTTAGTATACAATTGACTTTTGATCAGTTGACTGCAAATTTCATCTGTCAATCCAATGAAATTGCAATGTTTTGAACCATGTTATTGGGTCAAGATGATGCAATTGAACCCTTGAAATCATGCTTCAAATCAATTGGTCATTTTCTCGGTCAAAAATCAGAAATTACCCTTTCTCAGTCAAAACCCTAATTTTGACCATTTTGCCCTTTTGATGATTTGATCAAATTTCTTGGGGAATTATGGTCCAAACTTGATCAAATGATACATATGAATCCAAAATATTTATGTGGATAAAAAATTATGAAGTTTGACTGTAAATTGGCCATGGTTGACTTTTTCCTCAATACAGTTGATTTTTAGGTCAGCTGTCCAATTGACTGATAAAAAATGTGGCCCAAGGATTGAAACTTGACATGAGTAATCTTAGGGATCCATAATGATGTTTTAAATTCATATGAAGCATTGATAGTCCAAAAGTATTTGTGCAATTTCAAACCCTAGTTTTGGGTCATTAGTGCAAGATGAGATGTCTTGAGCTGATCAAACCCTAATCCAGTCTTGAGTCAAAGAGATCTTGTGAGAAAAGTCTTGATAAATGAGAGGGCAAATTTTGGGGTACAACAGCTGCCCCTGTTCAATCTTCTTAAACCTGAAGAGTTATATTGGCGAGATTTTCCATTCGTGACTAGAAGGTGAAAGATGATTGGACACTAGAGTGCCCAGAAATTTGCAAGTCGATGATGTGATGATAGAAGTAACAGGCTTACAGATGCCATTTAGAGAGGTGATAGAATCTTGTCGGAGATGGGCTTATAGATGCCATCCAAGAATGTTTATTGAATTGTAAATTGTAAGCTGAAAGAATAAGTATCAGAATGGTGTCCGCGTCTGGAGCGTATCTGAATTGTATCAAAAGTTGAATCTGAATGAGTATCAGAATGGCATCCGTGTCAGGGGCATATCTGTATTGTATCTGAATGAGTATCAGAATGGCATCCGCGTCTGGAGCGTATCTGTACTATATCTGAATTTAAAAATCTGAATGAGTATCAGAATGGCATCAGTATCTGGAGCGTATCTGTACTGTATCTGAATTTAGAATCTGAATGAGTATCAGAATGGCATCCGTGTCTGGAGCGTATCCGTACTTTATCTGAATTTAAAAATCTCAAATGAGTATCAGAATGTCATCCGTGTCTGGAGCGTATCTGTACTGTATCAACATTTGCATATTGTTAATGGTAACTGCTAATCTTATCCTGAAAAGGGTAAAACGTTAGCTAAAACACAAAGTTATGTTGCATGAAATGTATGATGCAATGTATTTGCTTTATCAATGTTTATGATATATGGATGCAATGTATGCGCATGTGAGCTGTTTTGTTGTATTGCTGTTTGACTGAGGAAAATAAATCCCTGAATGTTGTTGAGGATATGTTGAATTTTCATGTCTTGAAGTTGAAGTACTGGTTAACATTTGTTGGGAGAAGTAAATTCTGTTGTGAGGGCAATGCCATGTACTGCTTGTAAGATCTGCTTGAGAATCTTGAGAAATTTGACGATTTCTACTGGGGATTAAAACTTGAAATTTAGTTCCGCTGGGGATTTAAATGACGTACTGTGGGGATTACTTATGGAATAGCCTAGAGACATTTTCCTGTCCTTTCAATCTATCAGTAATTGTCTTTCTCATTTTGTTTATTTGTAAACAATAATTATGTTCAAATGCATATGTTCATCAATGAATCATTGGACGTTTTTGCAAACAAAACACAAGAGTAAAGGAAAAGACAGGTAGTTTTTGCACTTTCAAAGGGACATCTTTGTATTGACTTTGAATAAGTATTTTTGTACAAAGGGAACAAACATTCTAGTAAGAGAATGTTGTCATAAAACAAGAAAAATGTATACAAAGAAAGATAGTTATGTGTGATAATCTCATGGGGTTCCCATTCTTCTATAGCCTTCATATATCCGAATATCTTGTCTATTTTCCTTGTCCGAAGATGATTGAATTGATCAGAAACTCCGAGTTTGTCCGTGGAAGTCAAAGGTTGTCCGTAAAGTGATCCGACGGGACATAGTCATACACTTTAATTCCCTAACTTTTGCCTGGACCGCCCTTTTGGGTTTTCAGTCCATCGGGAAACCCTTTTTTTCCCAAGTCGCCCTTTCGGGTTTTCAACTTGCCGGGTGTACAGATTTTTTTATTTTATACCTAATTTTTTCCTGAACCTTTTTGGTTCGCCAGGATGCCCTTGTTTTTCCTAGGTGTGTCAACCTAGCGGGTCTCTTATGCGTAGTATCTTTTGACTATGTCCGTGTTCGCAGGGTGGGGCAGGTCGTCACCGTCCATGGTGGTCAAGATCATTGCCCCACCGGAGAATATGTTCTTGATTAAAAATGGTCCTTCATAGGTAGGAGTCTATTTGCCCCTGGGGCCACTTTGTAGAAAAATGATACGTTTGATCACTAGATCCCCAACTTGATATACTTGGCGTCTGAATTTCTTGTTGAAAGCCTTGATCATCCATTTTTGATACATCTGACCATGGGAAACAACAGTAAGTCTCTTTTCATCAATTAAGTTCAGTTGATCAAGTCGAGTCTGGATCCAATCTTGTTCATTCAAACCTGCATCCTTCATAATCCTTAGAGAGGGGATTTGGACCTCAATAGGCAAAACAACTTCCATGCCATATACCAAAGAATAGGGTGTTGCCCCAGTTGATGTGCGAGCCGTGGTACAATACCCGTGGAGAGAGAATGGTAGCATCTCATGCCAGTCTTTGCATGTGACTGTCATTTTCTGTATGATCTTCTTAATGTTTTTATTTGCAGCTTCGACATCACCATTCATCTTTGGCCGATAGGGAGAAGAATTGTGATGCTGGATCTTGAATTGCTCGCATAAAGCGGTGATCATAGTGTTGTTGAGATTTGTACCATTGTCAGTGATGATCCTTTCTGGGATACCATACCGACAAATAAGGTTTTGCTTGATGAAGAGGGCAACAACATTCTTGGTAACAGAAGCAAAGGAAGCTGCTTCGACCCACTTGGTAAAATAGTCAATGGCCACTAGGATGAAGCGGTGTCCATTGGAAGCTGTCGGCTTGATCTCTCCAATCATATCAACCTTTGAGTTGGTAGTTTACCATCATCTGTGAGTCGGTATCTTTTTTATCTTCTACCTTTAATTATTGAGTTGGTAGTTTACCGTCATCTATGAGTTGGTATCTTTTTGATCTTCTACCTTTAACTATTGAGTTGGTAGTTTACCGTCATCTATGAGCCAGTATCTTTTTGATCTTCTACCTTCAAATATTGAGTTGGTAGTTTACCGTCATCTGTGAGTCGGTATCTTTTTGATCTTCTACCTTCAACCATTGAGTTGGTAGTTTATCGTCATCTGTGAGTCCGTATCTTTTTGATCTTCTACCTTCAACTATTGAGTTGGTAGTTTACCGTCATCTATGAGCCGGTATCTTTTTTATCTTCTACTTTCAACTATTAAGTTGGTAGTTTACCGCCATCTATGAGCCGATATCTATTTGATCTTCTACCTTCAACTATTGAGTTGGTAGTTTACCATCATCTGTGAGCCGGTATCTTTTTGATCTTCTACCTTCAACCATTGAGTTGGTAGTTTATTGTCATCTGTGAGTCGGTATCTTTTTGATCTTCTACTTTCAACTATTGAGTTGGTAGTTCACCATCATCTATGAGTCGATATCTTTTTAATCTTATACCTTCAACTATTGAGTTGGTAGTTCACCGTCATCTATGAGTCGGTATCTTTTTGATCTTCTACCTCTCACTATTGAGTTGGTAGTTTACCGTCATTTGTGAGTCGGTATCTTTTTGATCTTCTACCTTCAACTATTGAGTTAGCAGTTTACTGTCATCTATGAGTCAACATATTTTTGATCTTCTACCTTCAACTATTAAGTTGGTAGTTCACCTTCATCCGTGAGTCGGTATCTTTTTGATCTTCTACCTTCAACTATTGAGTTGGTAGTTCACCGTCATCTATGAGCCGGTATCTTTTTGATCTACTACCTCCAACTATTTAGTTATTTATCGTCATCTGTGAGTCGGTATCTTTTTGATCTTCTACCTTTAACTATTGAGTTGGTAGTTATCGTCGTCTATGAGCCGATATCTTTTTGATCTTCTACCTCTAACTATTGAGTTGGTAGTTTACCGTCATCTGTGAGTCGGTATCTTTTTGATCTTCTACCTTCGACTATTGAGTTGATAGTTCACAGTTATCCTTCGATCATTTTTATCCTTTACTGTCTCTTCTCAATCTTTGAGTTGATGACACCTTATCCCCTCTTTGGGCTTTACCCCAATAGAGTCAGGTTTTTTGTTCACCAGTGATTTATTTTCCTGGTCGGGTTTTTCTTTTTGATCCTTGTTTCCTTTGCTACATCCCCAGTGGTGTCTTACGTCCCTTTAGACTTGTTCATCTGCATTCATATTCATAAGCATTACATGGTATCTTAGGGCCAAAAATAGGGCTTGTTTCATATTTAAGTATCTTCAATCGCGTCAGCACGAAGATTTTTAATTTCCGCATCTTTGGATAGAAGACACTTAAATAAGGGAAGCTATAATACCCCAAGTTTTCCCCTAAGATTCCCCTATCATATCATATCAACTCGAACATAACAAGATCACATTAGGGTTGGTTCTTCCTCTTTTTCTATCTCTTATCTTTAAGTTTGCTCTTGAGGGATCTCCAAGCACCTTAGTTGTATATTTTGTATATGTGTTGTTGACTAACTTCTAACCAAAACACCAAAAATATTTCTCTTTGTCTTTGTATATTTGTATTTTGTAGGTACCGAGTCAAAGCATCTGACAAATAACGTTTTCCGATATTATTTCCCTAAAATCTCTATTTGCAAAGAAAAATAATTAAAATTTTTCATTTTTTTCACTATACAATCGATTTCTCCCAGAGTGCAATCGATTGCACAGAGTGCATTTTACACAATATTTGAAAAAAACTCACTGTACAATCGATTGCTTCCAGAGTGCAATCGATTGCATAAAGTGAAATTTTTGAAAAACTCAGCAATTTCAAGCTTGTCATTCTTTTGGCTCCAATTTTTCTTCATTTTTTGAAAGATATATCATAAACTCAAATTTTGGCTCCAAGAATCAATTACCAAACCTAATTTCATTTCCCAAACCAAACTCTAAACCACCACTAATCCCAAGCCTAAACTCTATAAATAGAGCCCCCATTTCATTAAAATCTCAAGCTTTTGATATCCAAATTCACTTTGCTAAAAAATCTCTCAATTCCCCGCATCTACCAAATTCACTCAAAGCTCCATTTTCAAAAAAAGTTAGTAAGCTTTCCATTGAAGCTTACTAATCTTTGAGCTAAACCTTCATCCAAACACTTTTTATTTATCAATTCTCTACATCCAAGCTTGGGAAATTGATTCTTGGGGTTGAATTGAAGCTAATTCTTGAAGTTGTTTTGATAATTCTCTAGATCTACCTTTGGTATGTTGGATCTTCATCTTTCACAATGTGATCTCTTGTTGATATTTGGATTTGATTCATTGAGCATTGTTTTGTGATTCCATTGGTGCTATTTTCTCATAATTTGATGGAATTTTTGTGCTCAATTAAATCCATGATCATAAGGTGTTTGATGAAAAGGTTGAAGAAGAATTTGACCTTTTGAAATGCTGATTTGTTGTTTTTCAAAGGGTGCAATCGATTTCTCCCTGAGTGCAACTGATTGTCACAGAATGAATTTTATGTATTTTTTGGAAAAAAAACACTGATGAAATCGATTCCTCCCAGAGTGCAATCGATTGCACAGAGACAAAAATGTATTCTTTGCCTTGTTTTAGGCCTGTTTTGATCCATCTCTCTTTTTCTACTCACTCCTTTTGATTGTTGATTTAGGTTGTAATTTTAAATGTCTAATTTCTCTTTAAATCCAATGAACTTTGGGTGTAGATGAAGTTACATAAATATTCACTAATTCAAATCTACCGAAGAGTGAATTATTTAATTCATTTTTGGTGCTTTGGATTAATGATATGTTTAGTACTTTAATCCACCAAGAGGAGTGATTGAATTTAAAGATGAAAGAAATTTAAGGTAGTGATCCAAATTAGCTTATCATTCCCTTCCCTCTTCATATTATCCCCCTTTCATATTGTACTACATATTATGGGATGATAATCTCTATATCATTTATCAAAACATGAAGTACATAGATTTCTATTGACCGGCATCCAAATAGGTGCGACTTCTACATAAGTCCACTTACGATTGCTTAACATAGCGCTAAATTTTATCCCGATTTGAGAAAATGATCATTCGTGGCCCAAATCTATGTTTGCAAGCCCAAGTATATTAATTTGAACCATTTGATCCAATAACCTTGAGGTTCATTGTTAGGAGGCTTTGGTTCTACCAATCCTCTAATGGATCTTCATCAATTTTGGTCAATGCGGATCACTTAAACATCATTGATCATTAAATGTTACCTTGAGGATTCTTAAATGGATGGTATACTTGACAAAAAACAAATGCAATTTGTTGTTGAGAGGCTTTGGTTCTACCCATCCTCTAATGAGTTCAAAATGCAAGTTTCAAGATGGTCATCTAACTAACCATTAACTTCTAACAATTGACTTTACTTCATGATTTTATTTTATTCTTTTACTTTATGCCCCATCTACTTTAGCATTTATATTTCATGCTATTTTCATCTTTGCTCACTTGATAATTTACTTTTATGCCATTTTTATTTTTCTCACTTGAGCTTTTCTTTTCCTTTTGAAGATACTCAATAATCAACTTGAAACATCAAAAACTTTAATGTTACTTGGATTATTTGGTTACTATCCTTGACATTATGGAGTATTGTACTTCTTGGACTTAGGAATAAAAACCTTGATCTTATGTTGGAGACCTTGTGACATTAATTGATATTTTATCTGGAGTTCTTGGGGTCTACCTCAAGACATTGGGTTGTTTGTTTGTTTTATGTGCAGGTTATTGTGATTACATACGTTGTCTGTAATCTGGAATTCATTTATATACAGCTGTTACTCTGCCCAATTTTTGTGAAGACTTAATACATTTAAAGCTTGGTTTTCTCACGAGGTTTAGTATCCTTGCTTGGTTTCAATCCAAAGAATGATAATTCTATCTTGACTCATAATGTCAAGTGTTGGCTTCTTGTTGGTTAGATGGTTCTCTTCCATAGCGTTTACCTTATGCTTTAGGATAATCCCTTCATCTCCTCCCATCTTGTTTAATTTCAAAAATCTTGTCCCTCCTTTTGAAAACTTTTCTTGTTTCTAAACTTGAATCACTTTCGTAATAAACTTGGACTTAGGTCCATGCGTTTTCAAAACATTTTTATAAATAAACTTTAATCAACTTAATAATACATTGACATTTTTGTGAGAAAACTAAAAGTCAATCAATCTAATTCAAATCATTTTGCCACTTTGTCATTTTACCTTTAAAACTTTTCTCAAGAAAGATTGGACTCCTGTCAATCCTTGTAGTGATGTAAACAACTATACTTCTACAACATATAGTGAAGTGAGATATTTTCCACTTGGATGTTGAGTGAGTCATTGTTGATTTTAAAATCCAAGCCATATCCTCCACTTTAAGATGATGCAAATTCTCCTTTCTCATGATTGTGGGTAGTAAGTATATTTTCCACATGGAAAATGACGATGATGTCTTATCCCATAAAATTAATCAACACACTTGTGTTTTAAAATTCTTAAAGGTGAACTACGTGTACCTTGATCTATTGCACTAAAGGTGGTACATAGGCACTAAAGGGTCATAACCACGGCGGGTGCAAAAATCATAAGAAAATATTTCTTTTCTCACCTCCACCATCTATTTTTATACAATATTTTATAGCCAAAATATACAGATTTTTCAAAGAGGTTCCTGTGGAGTACCGTAGATGTTTAGGGTGCTAACACCTTCCCTTTGCATAGCCAATCCCCTTACCTTGAATCTTTCCTCCTCTTTTGGGTTATTCGCTCTTTTCCCATTCCTTTGGAAACAATAAAGCGCGGTGGCGATATTTATTTTGTTCTGTACAAGTCAACTCAATCCATTGGCTTAGTCTTAACATTTCTACGGCTACACCCTCCGACACTATTGCTAAAGTATCTCTACGTGTTGCTTTCAATGACCATACAATGAACCTACGCATGTCCTTTCACATCCAATAGATATGGCTACCTACCAACTAATGGTATGGATAATACTACCTCTAAAGAAAAGGAAAAGAATGTGAAAGACTTTAGTGGGTAAGAAACGCTTAATTTCTTGCTCACAAGTTTTCTCAAAAACATTTTTCACACTACATTTTCAAACAAATGTTTTCTAAAAAAGACTTTGTATACATTCTTGAGGACTGATACAAGAATTATTACAAAGTCAGTCTTACATTGGCAATTTCAAAATATTTTCAAACAAAATCACACACACAAAGCAATTTTTTAAAAGTGAGCTAAGTAATTAAGATTCTGTAGATAACTATGGGTGAAAAGGGTTCTAACACCTTACCTTTTCATATCTTACCCCCCCCCCCCCCCCGAACTCAAAATCTATCAAAGGTTTTTCCTGTTCTTTTCACCTTTCCTAAATATTAGATAAAAGAAAAGTCGGTGGCGACTCTAGCTATTCGCACATTTGGATAAAACCAAAAAAGTCAATTCTCCCACCGTATTACAAGTAGGGATTAATACGTGGCTTGTTTTGGTGAGCATTTTTTATTTCCTTTTACAGCGCTTGTAGCTAAACACAGATGCAGTAGATCTAAACATTATTTGAATTTCTTTCATTTTAATTATTTTCTACAAATTATTTTAAATAGTTTCAACTATTAAAAAATTACCACAAAATTATTTCAAACTTCATTAAGGGTCTATTTTCATATTTTGAATTTTATTTCATAATTTTTCCATTTTTGAATAAATAATTAGTTAATATAGATTAATTAGGTGTTTTAATCATCTTTTAGGTTTTTGATTTTATTTTCTTATTTCCATTAACCTAAAAAATACATAAAAAGTATTCTAAGTTGAAATTTGAGTCTAATTATTGAAAATATATTTTGCCTTATTTTATAAAAACCGTGGTATGCTAATTAAATCAATTGATTGGTTATGTCACTTTGTTTTTTTTATATATTGTGTAAATATTTTTTTGTTGAATTCTTCCTATTGAGATAAAATCCTAGAAAAGTATACTCAATGACTCATAGATATTAATATAATTTTTTATGATTTTTAATTAAATTTACAATACAGTTTGCTTGCTTGTAAGAATTTTAGAAGTTAATGGTTGTTTTTGGTCTTTCTTCTTGCTTAAGCCTAAAGAAACAATTAATTATCTAACTTACCTCACTTCTAAAAAATAAGAAAATTTGTTTGATATTCTTGGATGACTTTAGATCATAAAAACAATTTTTTTTGAATTTTAAATTTTGATCTTATATTTTTCACAAATTATTTTGTTAAACTTCTCTAGTTTGAGCCCTTTGCCAACTAGTCTTGACAATTTCCAATTATTCTCACCCTTTAAAGTTAATCCAATAACTTCAAAATAATGTTTTTGACTTTTATAAGTCAATAGGGAGTTAGGATTTAATTATCATAAATTTACAAGTCATTTTCCTATGTTTAGCCTAATTTTGACTTAGGAGTATGCTTAGGGTTTCACCTTGCTCAAAAAGTATGTATTTAAGAACTTGTATGCATAGTTTTAGGCTAACTTTTTGCATGGAATATTCTAATGACTTGGTTCTATTGTGTTACATTTATCCCATTTTTATCCTACTTCTAACATCCTTTTCTCCTATCAAGCTTTGAATGCCTCTTATGACTCTTTTGT
Source organism: Vicia faba (assembly GCA_948472305.1). Classification (NCBI taxonomy): domain Eukaryota; kingdom Viridiplantae; phylum Streptophyta; class Magnoliopsida; order Fabales; family Fabaceae; genus Vicia; species Vicia faba. The sequence continues at coordinate 301,336,409 of OX451740.1, read as the reverse complement.
TTGTGGTTTGTGTATGATTTCACTTGTATTGTGTGTGATGCTTGAGAATGTTTCATTTAAAAGCTTTAAGGTATACTAACATGATGTGTATTCTTCTGACTTAACTCTTTTCTGACACCTCATACCATGTTTAACCCTCACACACTTCTTCCTACTTCACCTACACACTTTGTTTTGATCTAAGTGCATGTATGATATGTGCTGATGATTGATGGGGAACTTGAGTCAAATATTTCAATATAGTTTGTTGTAACTTATATGCTACTGATTTGTATGTTTTATACTCTCTCTAAACATGCCCCTCTTCATCTTATCCCTTTCTTGTTTTTACTTGTGCTACATATTGTTGGAGAATGATCTATATATCATTCCTCTAACATGTTAGTATATAGATTGCTATTGACCAACCTCAAAATAGGTATGAATTCTACATAAGTCCACTTACGGTTGCTTAACATAGCGCTAAATTTGTTCCAATTCGAAAAATGATCATTCGTGGCCCAAACCTATGTTTCCAAGCCCAAGTATGTTTAATTTGAAACATTTGATCCAATAACTTTGAGGTTCATTATTAGGAGGCTTTAGTCTTATCAATCCTCTAATGAACTTCATGAAATTTGGTCTAAGTGAATCATTTGAACATTGTTGATCATATGTAATTTCCTTGAGTACTTGTAATGAATGATATACTTGACAAAAAGCAAATGAGACTTGTTGTTGAGAAGCTTTGATGTTATCAATCTTCTAATGAGTTTTCAAATGAAAGTTTCAAGATGGTCATTCAACTAAACTATAACTTATAATTCACTAACAATTGACTCTACTTTATGATTTTACTTTATGCCTTTATTTTGTGCCTTTTATTTTTGTGTACCATTTATTTTAGCATTTACATTCCATGCCATTTTATCTTTGCTTAGTTGCGCTTTCATTTTCTTTTTGAAGACACTTAATAATCAACTTGAACATTAAAAACCTTAAGGTTACTTGGACTATTTCGTTACTATCATTGGCATGATGGAGTTGTGAACCTCTTGAACTTAGAATTAGAAGCCTTGATACCCCTGGGATCTTATGAATCTGTTGTTATTTTGTCTGAAGTTCTTGGGGTTTACTCCAAGATATTGGGTTGATTTTCTTTGTGTGAAGGTTATTCTGATTATATGCTTTGTCCATGGTTGAGAGTTCTTTTGTATACTGACGTTACTCTGACCAATTTTTATGAAGAATTAATTAATCTGAAGCTTGGTATTCCTGAGAGGTTTAGTATCTTTGCTTGCTTGGTTTTAATCCAAAGGATATGCATTCCACATTGAATTCTTAATGTCAAGTGTTGGCTTCTTGTTGGTTAGATGGTTCTTTTCCTTAGCTTTTACTTTATGCTTTAGGATATTCCCTTCATCTCCTCCTATCTTCTTTAATTTCAAAAATCTTCTCCCTCCTTTTCAAAACTCTTATTGTTTTTCTAACTTGAACCACTTTCATAATAAATTTGGACTTAGGTCCATGCATTTTCAAAAATATTTTCTTAATCAAACTTTAATCAATTTAATCATACTTTGACATTTTTTTGTGAGAAGACTAAAATTCAATCAAACTCATTCAAACCATTTTGCCACTTTGGCGTTTTTTTACATTAACGCTTTTTCTTAAAAGAGATTAGACTCTTGTCGATTCTTGTAGTGATGCGAGCTACTATACTTCTGCGATATGTAGGAAAGTGAGATATTTTCCACTTGGGTGTTGAGTGAGTCTTTGTTTATTTTAAAATCCAAGCTATATCCTCCACCTTGAGATGACATAAATTCTCCTTTCTCATAATCATTGGTAATAAGTATGTTTTTCACTCGGATATGAAGACAATGTCTCTTATCTTAAAATTAACCAACACACTTGTGTTTTAAAACTTTTAAGGTGGACTACGAGTACCCTAATCTCCTATTGCACGAAAGGTGGTACGTAGGCACTAAAGGTTCGCAACTGCGGCGGGTGAAAAATTGTAAAAAAATACTTCTTTTCTCATCTCCACCATCTATTTTCGTATACACCGTTTATAGCCAAAATACACAAATTTTCAAAGAGGTTCCTGCAGAGTTCCGTAGATGTTTAGGGTGCTAATACCTTCCTGTAACATGGTGGGAGAACTGACTTGGTTTTGCATTTTATCGCAAATATTGCGGATAACAAGTTTCGCCATCGACTTTTCTTTTATCTAATAAGGAAAGGGTGAAAAGAACAGGAAAGACCTTTTTATTTATTTATTTTTAGTTCGGGGGGGTAGGTTATGAAAAGGGAAGGTGTTAGCACCATTTTCATCCGTAGTTATCTACAGGCTCTTAATCGCTAGCTCACTTTTGAAAATTGCTTTGTGTGTATTTGAAAATATTTTAAAATTTTTTGCCAATGTAAGGCAGACTTTGTAATGATTCTTGTATCATTAAGAGTGTATACAAAGCGTTTGTTTTGAAAATATTTATTGAAAGTGTTTGTGAAAAGTTTTTGTTTTTGTGAGCAAGCGATTAACAGAGTTCTACCCTAACTCAAGGTCGTTCTTGTATTTTCCTACTCCTTTAGATATTGTTATCCTACCATTAGTTAGTAGGAAGCCCTATCATTAGATGTGAAGGGACAAGTGTGGGTCATCATATAATCATCAAAGGCAACTGGTAGAGACACTTTAGCAATTTTTTGTAAGGGAATAGATCATTTACCGAAGGCAACATTGAAAGGGTCATCGTGGGACTATGATCTTTGTTTTCGAGGGACTATGCTAAAACGTCCCCACGCTCGAGGGACATGATTGTCTTATAATCCGAAGGCATCAAGGGAGGTTACCCTATAGGTGTAAGTGTGCGAGTGGTTTATGTTCAGTTATTTAGTCTTGCATTAGGTTATTTATCAATTCGTTATTAGTCTTTCCATGCAACCTAATTACTAAGCAATAGTAGCAAATATTGAAAAGCAATAAATGTGCAGAAAGTAAAAGCGGAAAGTAAAAGCAGAAAGTAAATCCTAAGCTATTACATCGTTTCGAGGCAGTTATAAAAGTAGAAGAAGGTGAGAAAGTAAATCCTAATTACTATTACATCCCGGAAAACAGTTACAATAATGATGAAAAAGGAAATGAAAAGTCTAAGCATTACAATTTGCTGAAATAAAAGTAAGAATAAAAGAAAGGTGAAAAGAAAGGAAAAAAAGTTTTTTGAGGGTTTTTACGAAAAGGTTTTATTTTTATTTTTATGATTAACCCTAAAAACCTAATTAATTTTAATTAAAAAATCTATTAATTAAATTAATTAAAAAAACTAAAACCTAATTAGATTAGGGTTTATGAAAAAAACGTTTTGACAAATAGTTAGGTTTGTTAAAAAAAAAGGTTTATGGTTGAATTTTGGGTTTGTTTTAAGGAGAAAAAGAGTAAGAAGAATAAAAAACCACAAATAGCCAAGGGTGGGTGTTGAACCCACGGCCTTAGCTTCCTCATTTAACCGATTCACAACAGCACCAAGCGCGCGCTGTGATTGAGAATAAGAATCAACGCGCTATTTATGTTTATCCTGCAAAACATGAAAAGATATAATAAAAAGCATCCAAAATTCCAAAAGGCTGAGATCGAACCCACGCCTTGGTATAGTAGTGACTTAGCACACACGTTTTAACCACTGGGGTGGTGATACATCCAGTGTTATAACTAAAAAAAATTAAATATATCATAAAAACATTGCATGGACCGGAGAAGCGCCATAGCCCTATCTCCAGTCGTCTCCTTCGGTGGGTATGTTTCTCAAACCTGTAAAACAGTAAACATTAGACACACAAAGGTACCCTACCCCCATAAATCCAATCCTGAAAATTCAATGGGAGTGGTATTTTTGGCCAAATTGCACTAGGTTATGAGATACGACTGAAATATCATAGATTAGACCAAACATGGAAATCCTTGGTTCCGATTGCATGAGACCCCTACGATGATCCAAACCTGTATAAACACATCTCAGAAATGCATTAATAGCGTTAGCATACCTTGAAACAATACGACAATTGAAATATGAATTTGCAAAAAAAATATGAGATCAGAGATGTATGCGTGCGTGTTTCATGAGCTTTGGATCATCAGGTTTGATCCATTCTTACTATGTGGTTCTACTGGAAGCAAATGGAGCGATTAAAATGCCTTAAAGGTGGATGCAAATAGGGTTTTAAGGTAGCCCTAGTTTGAATTATTATTTTGGTATTTTTAGAGGTGTTTCTTGCAAATATTTTTCCCTCTTTGCCTTGTCTGAATTGAGGAAAATATATAGAATGAAATTAGGTCAAATAAAACATGGGCTTAAACTTGTGTAAGAAGCCTAGTTTTTATCTTATTTATTTTGACTTTTAAAATAAATAAAAATCAAAATAAATATAGTAAAAAGGTCAAGGGGTGCATGAAGTAACTCAGAGATTCATATGAAGTGTAGAATACACATGGACCTTGAAACAATAACCTATTAGCCAAAAAATTCAAGTTTGATCAATTTGAAATTAATGCATTTGCTCAAAATTTCCTAACTTGTACCAATCATAACTCTCTCAATTTGTATCATTTGAAGAAGCTCTTGGACTTTTTGGATAGCTCAGGATGTTCTATACAATCTCTAATTTGATCATTTTTGCATTTGGAGACTTTATCTAGATGTAAGTTGCCTTGACAAAAAGTGTCTTTTTGTTGAATTTTGAAATAACCTATAATGTATTGGTTCATATCTCTCAAATGAAGCATTTTTTGGATTTGATATTAGAGAGTCAAAGTTGTATAGAATTGAATTTCCTCCAAAATGAGCCTTTTTAAGGAAAATCTGATGATGCATGTGAAAGTTATGCTTGGTCAAAGTTCATTTGACTTCTCTTAAAGAAAACCATAATTTGGTAACTTTTTTACTTTTGATGAATTGGAAGTTTCCTTGATGAATCATGATCAACCCTTGATCAAATGATGAATGTGACTTCAAAATGTTGATGTTGACAAAAAATCATGAGGTTTGACTGTATGTTGACCATAGTTGACTTTTTGTCCAATATAGTTAATTTTCAGTCGTTTGTGCCACTGACTGAGCAAACTTGTGATGCAAGGCATGAAAGTTGGAATGAGCCTTATTGGGGACATATGAGGAACCTTGAAATCCACTTGAGGCCTTAGAAACCAAATCTTCCTTGAGAAAAGTAAAACCCTAGTTGTGAATCCATTGCTTAGGAGGAGAGTATGTCTGATCAATTCTTGGGCAACCTTGAGCATTTGAGAACCCTAGGATAATGTCTTGAAGAAAAGGGAGGAAAATTTTTGGGGTACAACAACTGCCACTGTTCTTTCTTCTTAAACCTGAAGAATTAGATTGGTATGTCCGTCATTCGTGATCTGAAGGTGGAAGAGGATTGAACACTTAAGTGCCTAGAAATTTGCACTCGCATGTGCACAAAGTAAGACTGTTGGTTGATATTATTGCTTTAATGGGCTTAAAGATACCATTCACAGAAGTGACAGAGTGTCGTCGTAGATGGGCTTATAGATGGCATCTGTAATACGGTGGGAGAACTGACTTTGGTTTTGCGTTTTATTGCAAATGTTACGGATAACAAGAGTCGCCACCAAATTTTATTTTATCCAATAAGGAAAGGGTGAAAAGAAAATGAAAGACCTTTGAGAATTTTTTTGAGTTCGGGGGGTAGATTATAAAAGAGAAGGTGTTAGAACCCTTTTCATCCGTAGTTATCTACGAGCTCTTAATCGCTAGCTCACTTGTTTTGAAAAATGCTTTATGAATGTGTTTGAAAATATTTTGAAAAATTCCTAAGTATGGAAACTTTGTAATTATTCTTGTATCAGTTAAGAATGCGTACAAAGTGTTTGTTTTTGGAAATATTTCAGAAAAGTGTTTTGTGTGATAAATATGTTTGTTTTGTTTTTGTGAGAAAGCAATTACGAGCGATCTACCTACTGAAAAGTCTTTTGCATTATTTTCCTCCTCCTTTAGATAGTGTTATCCTACCATTAGTTAGTAGGAAGCCCTATTGTTGGATGTGAAGGGACAGGCGCGGGTCATCATACAGTCATAAAGGCAACTCATAGGGGCACTTTAGCAATTTTATTATAAGGGACTAAGATCGTTTACCGAGGCAGCATCGAAGGGTCTTCGAGGGACTACGATCTTTTTAACCGAGGGTCTTTTCTAAAGCGTCCCCACGTTCGAGGGACATGATTTTTTTTTATTCGAGGGCAACAAGTGAGGTTACCCTAGAGGTGCACGTGTGAAGAGTGATTCATGTTCAGTTATTTTAGTCTTACAATTAGGGTTTTCTAAGATTGTTTTTATGTCTTTCCATACAAACCCTAATTACAAGCAAAGTAATATAGAAATAATGAAAAGTAGTAAAGTGTTGGAAATGAAAATCTACGCTATTACAAGGCTTTGGGAGTGGGGGTACAAATAGTAAAAACGGGGAAATAGAAAGTAAAACCCTAATTTAAACTATTACAAACCGTAGCAGTTACATAATCAGAAAATAATAAAGTACGTGAAGCGGTAAAAAGGAAAATAAAAGAGAAAATTGTTTTGTGATTGTTTGATGAAAAATTTCGATGATTAACCTAAAAACTAATTGATTTTAATTAGTTAAAAAAGTTAGTTAATTAAGTTAAACAAAAGCCTAAAATCTAAGTTGATTTTAATTAAGAAAATAGTTAATTAGTGAAAAACCTAAAAACCTAAATTCATTGATTAAATAAAAAAACCTAAAATTAATTATTTGAGTTTATATAAAAAAAGTTTTATGTTAGGGTTAAAAAAAGGGTTTAGATTTTGTTAATTTAAAAGAAAATGAGGGAATGAGTGAAAAGAACAGAGAATTGGAAGAAATAAACCAAAAGGAGTAGGGGTGCGTCTTGAACCCACGCCCTCAGCAGCTTCACGCAGTACATTCACCATCAGGCCAAGCGCGCCTTGGTGTTAGGATATAGCTCTAACGCGTTTTGTTCAATCCTACAAAATATGAAAATATTAGGAAAAACAAAGTGGTAAAAGGATGGATGAAATCCAAGCCCTTTGACACCAATGACTTATTGCACACGCTTCTACCGCTGGGGCGGCTATACATCTGTTTATTTAAATGAAACCATAAATATATATTATAAACATGAATGTATTGACCGAAGAGGCTCCGAATCCCTAGCTCCGATCGTCTTCTCTGGTAGCCTGTTTCTTCCAAAACCTGCAAACATAAAAGGTTAGCAAGCGAAAAACACTCTACCCCCCTAAATCGAGGGTTGCGAATCCAATGGTAGGATTATTATGGGCTAAAACTGGCTGGTTTAAGAGCTATGAGAAAAAACCGCATGGATCGGTGCTAACACTGTGATATGCAATTTAGCATGCATGGGACCTCCATGATTATTCTATCATGCACTACCAAACCTCATTAACACATTATTGACATTAGTACATGTTAATGCAAACAGAAAATCAAGATATGAATGTTAAAAATTATGAAATTGGAAATGCCATGTAATGAGATTTCATATGTTTTGGACCATCCAATTTGGTCCACACTTACTCTATAGGCTTGCTGGAAGAGATATAGTGGATGTTTTGTAGTGAAAGGGTTTGTAACAAGGGTTTCAAGATTTTAGGGTTCTTGAGAAATTTTGATCTTTTTTTGACAAGTTTGAGAGGCAAGGTTTTCGTGTCCTCATATGAGAATGAATGAGGGAATATATAGGTTGAAATTAGGGCAAAAATATGGGCTTGGTCTTTGTATAAGAAGGCCTTGTATTTTATTTCATTTATTTTGCATTATTAATGAATAAATAAAAAATAATTAAAATAATTAAAATAATTAAAATGATTAAAATAAAAATAGGTCAAGGGGTGTAAGAACAAGACTTTAGGTGTATGAGGAGTATAATACACATTTGGACTTTAAACCATGGCCCAATAGCCCAAAATATCAAGTTTGCTCAATTTGAACTTCATGCATTTGCTCAAAATTTCCCAACTTGCACTGGTCATAACTCTCTCAATTTTCATCTTTTGAAGGTGATCTTGGACTTATTTGAAATATCAAGATATCCTCTACAATATATCTTTTGATAATTTTTGCATTTGGACTTTATCTTGATGTAATTTGCGTTGACAAAAAGTGTCTTTTTGTTGACTTTTGAAATGACCTGTAATGTATTGGCTCATATCTCTCAAATGAAGCACTTTTTGGACTTGAGCTTAGAGATAAAAAGTTGTATATACTTTAATTTCCTTTAATACTGGCTTTGGTTGGGGAAAAGTTGATGAAATATGTGAAAGTTATGCTTGGTCAAAGTTCAGTTGACTTCTCCTAAGGAAACCCTAATTTAGCAACTTTTGACTTTTGATGATTTGATGGCTTTTCTTGAGGAATCATGATAAAACCTTGATCAAATGATAAATATGATTTAAAAACCTTGATGTTGACCACAAATCTTGAAGTTTGACTGTATGTTGACCATAATTGACTTTTTACCTTTATATAGTTGATTTTCAGTCATCTAAGCAATTGACTGAGTAAACTTGTGATGTAAGGCAAGAAACTTGATATGAGCATTCTTGAATAAATATGAGGAACCATGAAAACCACTTGAGACCTTGGAAACCCAATCTTCCTTGAGAAATACAAAACCCTAGTTTTGGATCCATTACTTAGAAGGAGAATTTGTCTGATCAATTTCTTGAGTAATCTTGAGCAATTGAGAACCCTAGGAAGATGAGGAGACCTCTTGAAATTATTTGATTTGAAAATGGGAGGGAAAATTTTGGGGTACAACAGCTTCCCATGTTCAATCATCTTAAACCTGAAGAGTTAGATTGGTATGCTCGCCATTCGTGGTCTGAAGGTGGAAGAGGATTGAACACTTAAGTGCCAAGAAATTTGCACTCGTATGTGCCAAAAGTAACACTGTTGGTTGATTGTACCGAGAATGGGATTAAAGATGCCATTTGGAGAGTGACGGGATGTTGTCGGAGATGGGATTATATATGCCATCTAAAGTAACTATTGATAGAAGTATCAGAATGAGTCTACACTTGACTGTATCTGAGGGATGCTTTCTAGAATAAACCTCCGGGGAAGGTGTTTAAGTAGTTGCTTGTCAGATTTAGTCTCTGAGGGAAATGTTTGTTATGTAGATAGTTGCCCCATCCTATTACGGGAATTGATCTAAAATCTGCTTTTGTTGGTAAACCCGTCCTGTTTCGGGAATTTATACCACCTGGTGATAAAGATTGTCACCCCGTCCTATTTCGAGATTTGATCTCCACCTGGTCATAAAGATAAAAAATATAGTTTCCCCGTCTAGTCTTGGGAGTTAATCTTCAACCTGTTTATGTAGATAATCGCCCCATCCTGTTTCAGGAATTGATCTATAATTTGTTTTCACAGATAGTTTTCTTGTCTTGTTTTAGGAATTAATCTGCAACCTGTTTTGAAAATTATTGATGATACTCGTCTATTTGTAGACTTTTACCTGAAAAGATAAAATGTTAGTTTTTATGCAATGTCATGATGTATGTAATGCACTGCGTAATGAGTTTCTCAAAATAAATGAGGGTGTGTTATATGTGTTTTGTATGCGTATGCTATGATACTTATAAATGATGTGTGAATGTGAGATGTCATTGAAGCATATTGATAGCTTTGTATAACATCTTCGATTGGGAAAATAAATCCCTGACTGTTACTGGGGATGGAGTTAGTAATCTTTCGATCTTGTTTAGAATGTTTCCGTTGGGAATTCCTACTTGCTATTTGAGGATACTCCGCTGGGAAATGTTGATTTCTGCTTGGGGAGAAGAGTCCAAGAACATTGGTTGTTCATCGCTCTAATGGGGAATTTAATTCTTATATACCCTGAGTATGGATAAAAGAGATGAATAACTTTCCGAGATGCTGACTGACTGAGTTTCTGATATGGATGTTGACTCATCTGGGGAGGATAATGTGAAATGATATCTGGTCTGGTTTCAAATTCTGTAGCAACTCTCTAGGGATAGCAGCCTAGATTGTCCTTTGGTAAAGAGAGGAATTTTGTCGACGATTTGCAGTAGTTACAACAATAGACTCAAGCTGGGGAGACTGAATTGTGTTGGGGAAATAAACCTTGTTTGGGAAATAAACCCTGCTAGAGAAATAAATTGCTGAGGAATACTCTACTGAGGCACACTCTGATGAGGAAATGAGCCCTACTGGAGAAGAGAATTCTGCAGGGTATTTTATAGTTTTGGAGAAATAAACTCAGTTGTGGAAGAGAACTTCTATAAACTATGCTGATGAAATAATCTTTGATGAGGACGGGGACTCTGTAGGTTGGCGATATTGTCGGGGAAGAGATCATACTCCTTTATCCACTAGGGGATCTACCGGGGAGTGTGCTTAGGTTAGTTGTCTCAACTCTTGTCTTGAGGCATATTGGACTTACGGGGAACGTATCTTTGTCAGGAATGAGCTTATGAAGATAGCTTTGTGGGGATTATCCCATGGAGGTTCTATGCATATATTTGTTAATAGTAATCATATTCATATGCATATGTTCATTCAATTTAGTCATTGGACATTTTTGCAAACAAAACAGAAAAAGTAAAATAGAATTTGATTTTGGAATTGTATTTGTATTGATAGTTTGCCTATAAACAGGCAGTTTTTGTACAAAGAGAAGGAAATCCTAGTAAGAGGAAATCATCGTAAAATAGAAATAGTACAAAGTGAAAATAAACATATACCTATGTGGAAATAATCTCGTCGGGTTTCAACTCTTCTATTGCCTCTATATCTTCGAGCATCTCATCCCTTGTTGTCGGACGAAGTTGACTGAATTGATCTATACCATTTGAACTTGACATTGGTAATAAAACTATTTATAGGTGATCCAACGGGACATAGTCGTACGCTTTAATCCCTTACTTTTTCCTGGACCGCCCTTTCAGGTTTTCAGTCCACCGGGATACCCTTTTTTGCCCAAACCACCTTTTCAAGTTTTCAACTTGCCGAATGTATAGTCTTTATATATATATATATATATATATATATATATATATATATATATATATATATATATATATATATATATATATATATATATATATATATATATATATATATATATATATATATATATATATATATATATATATATATATATATATATATATATATATCCCTAATTTTTCCCTTTTAACTATGTCTACGTTTACAGGATGTGGAAAATCTTCACCGTCCATGGTGGTAAGTATCATAACACCGCCCAAAAATATCTTGTTGATTACAAACGACCCTTTGTAAGTTGGAGTCCATTTTCCCCTGGGATCACCCTAGGGTAGAATGATGCACTTTATTACCAAGTCACCAGCCTGATATACATCTGGCCATGACAGACATCCACATGCCTCTTCTCGTCAATCAAATTCAAATGGTCCAGCCTAGTCTGAATCCAATCGTCTTCGTCTAAATCTACATCTTTCATAATTCTCAGTGAAGGAATCTAGACTTCGATAGGTAGGACAACCTCCATACCGTAGACCAAAGAGAACGAGGTTGCCCCAGTTGATGTCTGAGCTGAGGTGCAATAGCCATGAAGAGCAAATGGTAACCTCTCGTGCCAATCTTTATAGGTCACAACCATTTTCTGCATAATCTTCTTGATGTTTTTATTGGCAGCTTCCACGGAGCCATTCATCTTCGATCATTACAGAGAAGAATTGTGGTGCTTGATCTTGAACCACATGCACAATTCCATGATCATAGTGTTGTTGAGATTGGTACCATTGTCTGTGATAATTCTCTCGGGGATACCATACCGACAAAAATGGTTATACTTAATGAACCGAGCCACAACATTCTTGGTAACGAAGGCGAACGAGGCTGCTTCAACCCACTTCGTGAAATAATCAATGGCAACGAGAACGAAGCAATGTACGTTAGAAGCAGTAGGTTTAATCTCTCCAATCATATCAATGCCCCACATTGCAAATGGCCAAGGATAAGTCAAGACATTAAGAGGAACTGGAGGCACATGTACTTTGTCAGCAAAGATCTGGCATTTGTGACAAGTCCTCGAGTGGTGATGACAATCAGTTTCCATAGTTGACCAATAGTAACCCGCTCTCAGAAACTTCTTATCCATAGTATGTCCATTGGAGTGAGTGCCAAAGGCACCTTCGTGCATATCTTCCATAATCTTCTCCGCTTCTTTCTTGTCTACATAACAAAGTAGAGTCGAATCATGGTTACGCTTGTACAAAATTCCGTTGCTCAGGAAGAATTTAGCACAGAACCTCCATAAGAATTTCTTGCCATTAATAGATGCTTTTTCAGATCACTCTTGAGCCTCAAGGTATCTTTTCACTTCATGAAACCAAGGTTTTTCTTCTACTCCGTCAATATCAACTTTATAGCAGTGTGCTGGTTCGTCTAGTTTTTCAATGGTAATTCTAGGAGCTTCGTTGTCCCATCTAACCTTGAACATGTATGACATGGTAGCTAATGCGTCTTCCAACTGATTCTCTTCTCGTAGGATATGCTCAAAAGTGATCTCCTCTAAGTACATAATTAAGGTCAGCACATGCTCTCTATAAGGAATGAGGTTCAGATGCTTCATATCCTATTCTCCTTTAATGTGATAGATTACCAGGACTGAGTCCCCGTATACGCTTAAGAACTTGATTCTTAGGTCAATAGCAACTTTAGTACCCATGATGCATGCTTCATATTTTTCCATGTCGTTGGCACAATCAAAGTATAATCTGGCAGTGAATGGCGTATGGTAACCCTGAGGAGAGATAATTACAACACCCGTTTCTTTTCCAAGTGCGTTAGAAGCTCTGTCGAAAACCATAGTCCATCGGGGTCCTATCTCAGGTCCTTCATACGGTCCAGGTTCTTCACAATCTATAACTAGCATAATGTTCTTGTTCGGGAACTCAAAATTCATAGATTGGTAGTCGTCTACAGCTTGATGAGCAAAATGATATGCCAGTACACTCCCTTTGATTGCTTTCTGGGTGGTGTACTTAATGTTGTATTCTGTTAAGATCATTTTCCATCTGGCGATTCTTCCGGAGAGAGCTGGCTTCTCGAATATGTATTTGATGGGATCCATTTTAGAAATCAACAAAGTAGTATGAGTCAACATATACTGTCTTAGTCGGCGAGCAACCTATGCCAAAGCACAACAAGTTTTCTCAAGAAGTGAATATCTTATTTCACAGTTGGTAAACTTTTTGCTAAGGTAGTATATTGCATGCTCTTTTTGACAAGACTCGTCATGCTGGCCCAATACACACCCTATTGAGTTTTCTAACCCTGTTAAGTACATGATAAGGGGTCTTCTCTCATTGGTAGATGGTAAACCATAATATCAATATCGAGCCCTGGAATGTCTTTGTATGACCAAGTAGAGATCTCAACATAATCACGCAACATCTGGATTAACGTGTTCTTGACACTATCTTCTAGGTTGGCACCTATCTTGACTTATTTTCTGTTGTTTTCAGTACCCAAGTTTACAGCCTCGATTGGCTCTTCATGTGGTTGTATGGCCATTTCCACTTGTATGAATAGTCTAGCAAGTTCTCCAGGTATTTCACAATCTTCCTCGCCTTCGTCCTCGGCTTGGTAGATCGGGTTTTCAAAGTCATAAGTGGCAATAGTAGAGTTGTTATCAACGGTATCCAGAGTGGATGCGGATTTGCAATTTATTGTATGGGTGTGTGTAAGATCACATAGCTATTTGAATGTGATAAAAATAAAAGAAAGACAGAGAGCGCAAAATTTGAATGCAAAACGTCCAATGCTTTATTAAATGAAAATATGTTTATGAAATGATAACCCTTAACAAATGGACCATTGTGCCCTGGGAAAGGCACAAGGCTTAAAGTCATTGTTTAAAAACTACATAAGCAAAACTTGGAAAGCAATAAAAATAGATATGTAGATATTACTCCTGACTAAAGGAGATAGAGATAATGTCTTTGGCCTTCCAGTTGCTAAGCAAACATGTAAAAGTATTTTTATTCAACATTTTCCAGGCCAAAACTTTTTCAGAGAAAAAAGATATTCTAAGCAAAGATATGCTTTCTGGAGAGAGAGAAAGAGAGTAAAAAAGTAGAGGCTTACAGTGGGCAGGCTTAAGACAAAGAGATATAAAACAAAGAGTATCAGAACAGTTCAAAAGAGAGGCAGGAACACATAGAAAAATACATCACAAAAACTGTAAACACATAACCATAACCTCCAAGTTTACAAACTGCTTCAGCCTGCCTCCAACAAACTTCAAACCTGTTTCATCCTGCCTTCAAGATTACAAACTGAAGCAAGCCTTCAAATAAAAAAAGCAACTCAAACATATAACCTGTCAAAACCTGAACCAACTCAAACCTCCACAAACCTGCATAAAAACATAAGCAAGCCTGCCTGTTCAGAAAAGCCTGCTTCAAGCCAAACCAGAAGCAAGCCTGGATCCAAACTGAAAACACATAAAACAAAAACCAGAAAAGCCTGCCTCAAGCTTGCTCCAAACCAGCCAAAAAGCCTAACACATCCTGCATCAAGAACATCCAAACAAAATCTGTACCACAAACAGAAAAGCCTAAACCCCAACAAGCCAAAATAGCCAAACTTACTCCAAGCCTGTACCAAACTCAAAGCAAAACAAAATGCCTCAGAATATGTTCATCATAGGCTAAACAACAATATCCAACAAAGATCTCAGATTTAACATCATCATTGAAAGAAAACCAACAAAGCATCAAGAGAGGAAAAGAAACTCAGAAGAGAGCAATACTGAAGCAAGCATTCTCAGATATTATCATCATTGAAAAGAAACAAAGCCCAAAGAGAGGAAGATTGTGAAAGTATCTCAGAAGCACAAATACTCAGAATCAAAATCATCACAGATAAGCAAAAGTTCAGAGGCAAGCAATCAGAGGAGAGGCAGAAGCAAATCATACAGGGTTTTCAGATTATGGCATCATCACTAAACGAAGGTTAAAGACACAAAATACCAGGAAGCAAGCCAGCAAGCAAGTCATCAAGCTCCCACGCCTCGGCTATCTGAGACGCGCCTCCGTCCTCCTCCGTCTCCTCTCCAAAGGTAGTAACTCCTCCCTTTTCTTTAACACCTCACACAAGCCCAAATAACACATAAAGGTCAGAACATATAAGATTAATAACATGTAAGATGGAAATCCAAAACCCTAAAACATAAATTGTTACCTTTTCTCATCACTGCCTTGCTCAACCATGAGGAGGAGGAAGCGGAGATGGTGCCTGGTGGCCTGAGGCGAGGAGAGGGACATCAGAGGCCATATCGGTTTGGGAACGAGAAAGACGAAGAAGAAGATGGAGAAGCGGCGCCGTTCTAAGAGACAAACCCTTGTTCTGAGTAACAACTAATTCCAACCCTAAAAAATGTTATGATCCGTTTGGGCCTGTCCCTTGCAAAATAAATGCCTAAGCCCAAGATCCTGGCGTACACCCCCTTTTCTCTTCTTAATCCGTTTTTGTTTTTATTTGAGCCCAGCGTGATCTTCCAAGCCCACTTTTCTTATACAAACTAACACCCTATTTTCTTTTTATTATTTATTATCACTTTATTTTTTTTCTCTTTTATATATAACTTAAACTAATATTTTTTGTTAAATAAAAATGATACATTAACTTTTTTTGCCTTGTACAAAATTTTCTGAAAATACCTTTTTATACATAAAAATAGAGTTTACTAAGTTTCTTGTGTTAGAACTTTTTTTAAACTAAAACTCTTGTTCATATATAAAAACCAAAAATACATAAAAATAGAGCTTACTAGGTTAATTAATTTTCTTATATTTCCTTTTCTTTATTAAACCTTTTGTTTCTAGCATTAACAAAAAAACACAAAAAATAATATAAATACTTAATAAATACATTAGGTTAATATTTGCATCATTTGTAAATAATCACATACATTTTACAATCCTTTTGATTCTCTTTTATTCTTATACATTGCTATATTTTACATTGAGAATGCGATTCGATTTGGTTGTAAATAATATTTGGACACTACTATCCTGATAAAACTCATCCCCATTTGTAAATATTTGTACCCCCATCCCCGGATACTTATTTGTAATAGCTTAGACTTTAAATTCCCGCAATTTATCGCTTTCTATATACTGTATAGTAATTAGGGTTTGTATGCGAAGATTCAAAATCAACCGCTAGATAACCTAATACAAAGACAAATGTATGAAAATCAATACACAATTCACACTTGCACCCCTAGGGTAATCTCGCTTGTTGCCTTCCAAAATGGGCCATGGTTGCATGTTAAATGTCTTTGGCAAAACAAAAACAAATCAAATGATCATAGTCCCTCGATGACTCTATCAAGTTGCCTAAACAAAAATGATCAAGTCCCTCAAGAAAATTGCCAAAATACTTGACACTGTTGCATTCGTGGTCTAAACGATGACCCGCGCCCGTCCCGTTAACATCCTAACACGAGGTTGTTCACCAAATACAATGGTGAAACAACACTGTTAAAAGGGTTAAAAACATAAGGAAAGATCTTTGAGTAAATTTAGGGGTAGACAACTCTTAGTTACTTGATCAAACTTGCAAAACACACTTGCCTACTTTCAAAACACACTTCATAAACACAACTTCCAAAACAACTTTCAAAAACATTGAAACATCTTTTCAAAAAGACAAACACCTTTGTAAAACATTCGAGTAAAGAATTGTTACAATGGTTGCCTAGACAAGGCATCTTTTTCAAAACATTTTCAAAACCACACACACAAAGCACCATTTCAAACAATTGAAAAGCAAAGGCAAGTGATCTAAAACAAGTAACTAAGAGCCCATGGATAACCATGGATGAAAAGGGTGCTAGCACCTTCCCTTTTCATAATCTACCCCCTGAACCCACGAAAACATCTCAAAGGTTTTTCCTGTGCTTTTTAACCTTTCCTTTAGGATAAAATAAAAAGTCGGTGGCGACTCTTGCTAAACCGAACAAGTGCGAATACAAACGCAAAACCTCAAGTCAGTTCTCCCACCGTATCACAGAACTGGCGACTCTGCTGGGGATTATTTTTAAAAGTGGGGTTAACTTAGGGTTTAGATCACCTTTACATACTTGCTTTGATTGCTTTAATTGATTTACTTTTTGGGTCCTTGTTTGGGTTTGTTGTAAATCCTACACCCGGATTTGGGGGCACCTTTTTAGGTAAATAGCAATAAAACTGTGAGGGAACTGTGTGGGGTATACCAACATGGTTGAAGCAGTAAGCTATGTTAGTGTGACATATTTTTAAGTACCGGTAGGACTTGAGTAGTCAAGGAGAATACGGGGCCGCTGAGTGATGTCATGAAGCACTAACGAACTCTTAGAACCTTAATTGACCATCTTGGCCTTTTTAGGGGTAGTGAGATGACCGACTTTGGTGCAGTCCGAAGTTGGTAGATACTCGATACTACACTCATTGAGGATTATTTTCTTGGAATATTTTGGTCGCCAGTTAAGTGGCTAAACCAAAACAATGAACACAGAAAATAATCCTGTGATATTGAGCTCCTTAGAACCCGGTTTCTATTTTAGGACAGGATGAGCCAACTAACTTCAAGAGGGTACTTACCTACAAACCCCATGCAAGCCTAAACCTAAGGACTTATTTGCTTTGTGTGAATGTGATTTCCTGTATATACACTTACTTGCTTTTGCATACATGTACATAACATCATAACATCATACCATAGCATTTTTTCAATAACCATTTCAAGGATCTCGAGGGTCTTTTGATGCAGGGTCACGTTGAACCAGACGTCTATCAAGGGGCAAGAGGTTTTCTGCCCTAAACAAATGCCATCAAAGATCAAGTACAACAACTTGAATCAGGGGCTATGACCCACTTGACATGGTGAGCTTGATTCTCGTGGAAAGACATCCACCATTACAAAGTTCTCCAATCAAAGATGTTGACCAAAGTTCAATCTCCAACATTTTCTCGTGTTTACCCCGAGAGATCCTTGAAAACATGCATCCATATATCATACATATCATTGCATAACAGGTTTCTACCATACAGGTCTCCTTATCTTCCTACTGTTTATTTCAGTAAGATGGATATGGAACAAACGGTGAAAGATCTCCAAGCTCAAAACACTCAATTCCAACAAATGCTTCTGGCTATGGGTAAAGGGCAAGAGGATCTGAAAGCTCTCCTTCTCAAAGATAAGAAAAGTCCAAGAAGGCAACGAGCATCCTGAAGATAAGACCTAAAACCCTAGATCTTTCAACTCCACCCAGCATAGGGGCCAGTCTTGAAGAAGACCGCAATTTGGAGATTGATGAAGCTGGTTACTCCGAAGAACAATATCCTCCTGCTGATGACAAGTACAAACAGTTGGAGGATCGCATCAACGCTATGGAGATTCAACAAATACCTGGCTTGGATTTAGGAGACATAGGTTTAGTTTTTGGATTGGTCATCCCTCCAAAGTTCAAAGTCCCTACCTTGGCCCTGTATGATGGAGTTTCTTGCCCTAAGATGCATCTAAAGTCTTATGTCCGCAAGATTCAACCATACACAACTGATCCAAAGCTTTGGATCCATTTCTTCCAAGAAAGCCTGGTAGGGGCTCAACTCGAGTGGTTCTATGAATTGGAGAGTTCTCACATCCACACCTGGGAAGATTTAGCTATGGATTTTTACAAACAGTATCAATACAATGCTGATCTTGCACCAACTCGTGTGCAATTGCAGAACATGACCATGGGTTCCGACGAGAGCTTCAAAGGATACGCTCAAAAGTGGAGAGATCTGGCTGGTAGGGTGCAACCCCCTTTAACTGACAGAGAGCTGATTGACATCTTCATGGGAACTTTGACAGGGCCTTTCTTCAATCACTTAATTGGAAGCTCCTCATCCGGGTTCACCGAGCTAATACTGACTAGTGAAAGGGTCAAAGTTGGCATCAAAAGTGGAAAGATCCAAGGAGCTATACCCTCTGATGCTCAGAAAATTCCCTACAATGGAAAGAAAGAGTCTAATGCGGTGAACAGTCAAAAGAGTCACCGTGACCAACACGTAGGGGGAGTCCTGATCTCTGGTTCTGCGTCACACCGACAACAGCAAAGGGGAAATCAACGAAGGCCAGACGAGCCTAAAAGACAGTTCACCAACATCAACATGCCGCTGTCTCAAGCACTGCAACACTTGTTGAAGATGAATCTGATTGCATTGATAGGGCCTCATCCAAACCCCAAGCCTTCTTCTCCTAACTACAATCCTAAGGCCACATGTGCTTATCATTCTGATAGTCCCGGGCATGATACTAACGATTGTTGGGCATTGAAGTACAAGATTCAGAATTTGATTGATGATAAGGAGATTGAGTTTGGTCCTCCAGAGACCCCAGCATGATCACTGCTCCTACGCCAAATCATTGAGAATGCCTTTGTTTCATTTTGGATTTTCAAGTTGTAACCTCTTTGTTATTCAAACAATTATCTTTTAATGTCAAACTCTGTTTCATTAATGCATTGCATATGTTTGTCTTGAATTCATCTATTCGTTTTCACTATTCTTAAACTATGCTTTCTACTTTCTTTATGACATTTAACTCTTGCAAAAGCTACAAGCCTTTAGAGGGAGGATGACGAAACAATACCATAATCTCATACAATATGCTTTTGAACAGACCTTGCTGATGATGTACAGGCGTTTCTTTCAAATCCCAAACACTGGAGTTATAAGGAAGATAATCCCTAGTCAACCCCTTCGAGCCAAAGAAGTAGGAGTTTTTTGTTCTGAACAATTTGAAACCTTTGATTTAAACCTGGGGCAGGGTAGTCTCTCAGTTAATTCAAAAAGATGCGCATTAAAGTCGCAAACTCTCAGTTCGTAATACAACGAGCAGCATCAAAAAGCATTCCTCTGGAATCAAAAGAAAATGATGGTTCCTTATCTCATAGGCAGTCATTACCTCTCAAAAGAGAAAAGCCCTCCGAGCCAAAACCTATAAAGGAGGCTTAAGAAAGCTACGGCATCCCGCTGACTGTAATCTCGGAAACAGGAACAGTCATGCAAAAGTTAGGGATAACGAATCAAAAGAAAGAGGTCACTACTAATCCTCAACAACATGAAAAAAAAATGTTGCAAAAAAGGAGATGATGACTGCCTTCCAAATTCAACTTGTGTGAACCATCGCAAAAAAAAAAAGGTCGTTCCAAACTCGAATAGAGTTCGACGCACAATTAACTGAGTTTAGGATCGAAGAACATAACGAAGAGCGGGTGGGTACAAATATACTTTGAGCCTTTATCCTTTGTTTCTTAAACCGTGAACCAAGCCACGTTACAACCCTTTAAAAGTCCTAATTGAAGCATGGGTTAGTTCGAAAGCATACTGTTACAAAAGGTATCCTGACTCCTGTAAGGCTTTGCTCTAAATCTTGTGTTGAATTTGTCTTATAAAAAGTTTTCTGCTAAAAAACGCATTTTTCAAAACTTCGAGACAAACATAAACGTTGCATTACTTGAATATCACTGTTTGCATTTGGCTATTTGTTTGACAGCGGAGAAGTTCACACAATGAATATCCGATGAACGAAAGCTCTCTCGGTGAATAAAATCAATTCAAAAAGGATGACACTTCCATTGACAAATCTCCTATCAACAAGGGGGCATGACATGTCACTATCCAGTTAACCTGGGGCAGTCCAGTCAAGATTTTAACAAATCTTTCAAAGTTCAGTTAACCTGGGGCAGTCCAGTCAAGATTTCAAGAAATCACTCAATTGCAGGATAACAAGGGGCAAGTCTCCGTCTCTGGAACTTGGGGCATTGAACGTCAATCCCGACAAAGGGTTACATACAGTCACAAGCACTTGCCACTAGGGGCAGTGACAAATCTCCCCAAAACCCTTCTCATAGGATGATTCCCCAGCTGGAGTTTGCCTCTTCGACTACTACAAATCAAAGGACCACAACTCCTCTTCTCCAGTAGACTACTCTACAATCCCTAGAAAGTTATTGCGAAACCTGAACCCGACCAGATATCAGTACAACTTCAACTCCCCAGTAGAGCAACGGACGACTAAGACTCCTGAACTCTTTTCCCAAGCAGAATGAACATTCTCCCCACATTGTTTTCAATATTCCCCGAGCAGAATGAAGACTCTCATTCTCAATCCATCACAGGATATTCAGGTATTCCCCAGTGAAGATCTCCTCAAAACAGGAATCCTTAGTAGATTGGCATACAACCCAAGCTCCTGATTCCCCAACAGCGGTCCCAGGACTTCTCATTTTCAACGATCAAAGGATTTTCAATCCCCAGCAGCAGTCAAGGATTTACTTTCCCCGACACCAGTCAAAGATTGCGTTATCCAGGATTCATCTTCCTCAGCAAGACAGCTACTCAGCTTACATGCACATCCATTACATTCATATATCATAAACATTGACGAAACGCAATTCATTGAATCATACATTTCATGCAACATAACTTTGTGTTTCAACTAACAATTTACCTTTTTCAGAAAAAGGTCGACCACAACTTTTTTCAAAATCCAAGATGTAGTTTTACACGGACTCATCATCAGGAAACCCTACACCGGTTCCTTCTCAATTCAGATGTAGTTTTACACGGACTCATCATCAGGAAACCCTACACCGGTTCCTTCTCAATTCAGATGTAGTTTTACACGGACTCATCATCAGGAAACCCTACACCGGTTCCTTCTCAATTCAGATGTAGTTTTACACAGACTCATCATCAGGAAACCCTACACCGGTTCCTTCTCAATTCAGATGTAGTTTTACACGGACTCATCATCAGGAAACCCTACACCGGTTCCTTCTCAATTCAGATGTAGTTTTACACAGACTCATCATCAAGAAACCCTACACCGGTTCCTTCTCAATTCAGATGTAGTTTTACACGGACTCATCATCAGGAAACCCTACACCGGTTCCTTCTCAATTCAGATGTAGTTTTACACGGACTCATCATCAGGAAACCCTACACCGGTTCCTTCTCAATTCAGATGTAGTTTTACACAGACTCATCATCAGGAAACCCTACACCGGTTCCTTCTCAATTCAGATGTAGTTTTACACGGACTCATCATCAGGAAACCCTACACTGGTTCCTTCTCAATTTCAGATGTAGTTTTACACGGACTCATCATCAGGAAACCCTACACCGGTTCCTTCTCAATTTCAGATGCAGTTTTACACGGACTCATCATCAGGCAACCCTACACCGGTTCCTTCTCAAATTCAAATGCAGTTTTACACGGACTCATCATCAGGAAACCCTACACCGGTTCCTTCTCAATTCAGATGTAGTTTTACACGGACTCATCATCAGGAAACCCTACACCGGTTCCTTCTCAATTCAGATGTAGTTTTACACAGACTCATCATCAGGAAACCCTACACCGTTTCCTTCTCAATTCAGATGTAGTTTTACACGGACTCATCATCAGGAAACCCTACACCGGTTCCTTCTCAATTCAGATGTAGTTTTACACGGACTCATCATCAGGAAACCCTACACCGGTTCCTTCTCAATTCAGATGTAGTTTTACACGGACTCATCATCAGGAAACCCTACACCGGTTCCTTCTCAATTCAGATGTAGTTTTACACAGACTCATCATCAGGAAACCCTACACCGGTTCCTTCTCAATTTCAGATGTAGTTTTACACGGACTCATCATCAGGAAACCCTACACCGGTTCCTTCTCAATTCAGATGCAGTTTTACACGGACTCATCATCAGGCAACCCTACACCGGTTCCTTCTCAATTCAGATGTAGTTTTACACGGACTCATCATCAGGAAACCCTACACCGGTTCCTTCTCAATTCAGATGTAGTTTTACACGGACTCATCATCAGGAAACCCTACACCAGTTCCTTCTCAATTTCAGATGTAGTTTTACACGGACTCATCATCAGGAAACCCTACACCGGTTCCTTCTCAATTTCAGATGCAGTTTTACACGGACTCATCATCAGGCAACCCTACACCGGTTCCTTCTCAAATTCAAATGCAGTTTTACACAAACTCATCATCAAGAAACCCTACACAGGTTCCTTCTTTCAACTTACCAAATTACAATTCAACAGTCATTCTTGGATGGCATCTTTAAGCCCATCTCCAGTAACTATCCATCCTATCTCCAAATGGCATCTGTAAGCCCATTCCCGACATCACAATACCTGAAACCAGCCAGGACAGATATCTCGTCGACCAACCTTTTCAAGTTCCAGATTAATACTTGAAACCAGACATGACAATTATCTACCTGACCATCTTGAAGCAACCCTACACCGATTTCTTCTCGAATTCAGATGCAGTTTTACACAGACTCATCATTAAGCAACCCTACACCGATTCCTTCTCAATTTCAATTCCAAGACTTCTGAAAACAGTTTACGGATTCTCCAAACACGGATCTTAATCTATCGCTTGTTCAGATTTAACTTCTGAAAACAAATTACGGACGCTTCCCAACATGGATGTTGATCTATTGCTTATTCAACTTCACAACTTCTGAAAACAGTTTACGGATGATTCCAAACATGGATGTCAATTCATTTCTTATTCAGATCCCCAGTTCAGAGATGTTCCAAACATGGATACCTTTCTGATACTCATCCACTCATCAACGACATACAGTTCAACAAACATTCTAAGATGGCATCTCTAAGCCCATCCCCCGACAAGATTCTGTCACATCTCCAGATGGCATCTTTAAGCCCATCTCCAGATGGCATCTTTAAGCCCATCTCCAAATGGCATCTTTAAGCCCATTCCCTCAAACTACGCTTTAACGAGCGCAAATTTTTCGGGAACTCTAGTGTCCAATCTCCTTTTACCTTCGAGTCGCGAACGACAAACTTGCCAATCTAACTCTTCAGGTTCAAGAAGATTGAACAGGGGCAACAGTTGTACCCCAAAATTTGCCCTCTCTTTTCCACAAGAAATCACAGCTTCGGGCTTTTCCTGATTTTTCAGATTGGCTTAAGAATCGGTCAAACAGACTTTTCTCATCAGTCAGACAAAATTAGGGTTTCCATTGATTTAGAATCAGTTCAAGCAGATTGTTAGGGTTTGGTTGAGTTTGGCTCAGGGTTTGATCAGGCGGACGTTTCTTTGACAATAAATCAAGAATTAGGGTTTGCGCACGCATTCTCAGAAGGAATTGATTCTGCATTTCTTTTCAATTGACTCTGGGACATGGGTTGAGGCTTCTGATTGAAAGTTTGAAGTTTAAGTTTGATCAGTGAGATAAAGGAGATATGGAAGTTTGTTTTTTTAACTGTGCAATGCTTTTGGTTATTCGGAACGCCGGACGTTTATTGATTATTTATAATTTCTAAGTTAAAATTATTGGATAATTTCCAATTATTATAATTCAAGAAATTTAAGTAATTAAATAAATAAATGCAGAAGAATTAAAGAATTAACTGACAAAGGATTTTTTTTATTCATTTTCAATTGTTGTTACAAATGTTTATTTGATACAGTAAATTTATTTACAGTGTTACAATGACATTTATTACAATGATTAAAAATAAATTAAATCTACATTCTAAATTGCTTGAAATCTTCATCTTCTACTGCTGCTCCCCTTTGCTCAACTGATATTTATATGCAAAGACAAAAAAGAAAGAAGTCAAACACAGATGAATTAAAAGGACATTCTCAGACAGATAATTAAAACTCGTCATTAAAAGTTTTGGCCGGAATCAGTTTGTTCGTCCTCTCTTCAAATCGCAAGAAGATGTCTCTTCTTGGTTCACAAAGAGGGAAATTAAATGTTTGCAAGCATGAATTAATCAAATACAAAGCTGCACAAATTCAAACAAACTGCACATGGACAAATTGAATATGCCAAACAACTACAAAGTTCAAACTGAACAAACAAGTTGCCCAAGTTCAAAATGTCAACTAAGCTGTCAAAACTGTCCAAAGAAGCTGCCAAACTGTCAAGAAGATATCAAAAGATATCAAAAGCCAATAAAGCTGTCAACAAGTACACAAAAGCAAAAGGCAGAAAATCTAGAAGATATGCAGAGGAAAGCCAAAGATGCAAGCAAACATGTAAAAGCATTTTTATTCATCATTTTCCAGGCCAAAACTTTTTCAGAGAAAAAAGATATTCTAAGCAAAGATATGCTTTCTGGAGAGAGAGAAAGAGAGTAAAAAAGTAGAGGCTTACAGTGGGCAGGCTTAAGACAAAGAGATATAAAACAAAGAGTATCAGAACAGTTCAAAAGAGAGGCAGGAACACATAGAAAAATACATCACAAAAACTGTAAACACATAACCATAACCTCCAAGTTTACAAACTGCTTCATCCTGCCTCCACCAAACTTCAAACCTGTTTCATCCTGCCTTCAAGATTACAAACTGAAGCAAGCCTTCAAATAAAAAAAAAAGCAACTCAAACATATAACCTGTCAAAACCTGAACCAACTCAAACCTCCACAAACCTGCATAAAAACATAAGCAAGCCTGCCTGTTCAGAAAAGCCTGCTTCAAGCCAAACCAGAAGCAAGCCTGGAACCAAACTGAAAACACATAAAACAAAAACCAAAAAAGCCTGCCTCAAGCTTGCTCCAAACCAGCCAAAAAGCCTAACACATCCTACATCAAGAACATCCAAACAAAATCTGTACCACAAACAGAAAAGCCTAAACCCCAACAAGCCAAAATAGCCAAACTTACTCCAAGCCTGTACCAAACTCAAAGCAAAACAAAATGCCTCAGAATATGTTCATCATAGGCTAAACAACAATATCCAACAAAGATCTCAGATTTAACACCATCATTGAAAAAAACCAACACAGCATCAAGAGAGGAAAAGAAACTCAGAAGAGAGCAATACTGAAGCAAGCATTCTCAGATATTATCATCATTGAAAAGAAACAAAGCCCAAAGAGAGGAAGATTGTGAAAGCATCTCAGAAGCACAAATACTCAGAATCAAAATCATCACAGATAAGCAAAAGTTCAGAGGCAAGCAATCAGAGGAGAGTCAGAAGCAAATCATACAGGGTTTTCAGATTATGGCATCATCACTAAACGAAGGTTAAAGACACAAAATACCAGGAAGCAAGCCAGAAAGCAAGTCATCAAGCTCCCACGCCTCGGCTACCTGAGACGCGCCGCCGTCCTCCTCCGTCTCCTCTCCAAAGGTAGTAACTCCTACCTTTTCTTTAACACCTCACACAAGCCCAAATAACACATAAAGGTCAGAACATATAAGTTTAATAACATGCAAGATGGAAATCCAAAACCCTAAAACAAAAATTGTTACCTTTTCTCATCACTGCCTTGCTCAACCATGAGGAGGAGGAAGCAGAGATGGCGCCTGGTGGCCTGAGGCAAGGAGAGGGACATCAGAGGCCATATCGGTTTGGGAACGAGAAAGACGAAGAAGAAGATGGAGAAGCGGCGCCGTTCTAAGACACAAACCCTTGTTCTGAGTAAAAACTAATTCCAACCCTAAAAAATGTTATGACCCGTTTGGGCCTGTCCCTTGCAAAACAAATGCCTAAGCCCAAGATCCTGGCGTACACCCCCTTTTTCTCTTCTTAATCCGTTTTTGTTTTTATTTGGGCCCAGCATAATCTTCCAAGCCCACTTTTCTTATACAAACTAACACCCTATTTTCTTTTTATTATTTATTATCACTTTAGTTTTTTTCTCTTTTATATATAACTTAAACTAATATTTTTTGTTAAATAAAAATGATACATTAACTTTTTTTGCTTTGTACAAAATTTTCTTAAAATACCTTTTTATACATAAAAATAGAGTTTACTAAGTTTCTTGTGTTAGAACTTTTTTTAAACTAAAACTCTTGTTCATATATAAAAACCAAAAATACATAAAAATAGAGCTTACTAGGTTAATTAATTTTCTTATATTTCCTTTTCTTTATTTAACCTTTTGTTTCTAGTATTAACAAAAAAAAACACAAAAAATAATATAAATACTTAATAAATACATTAGGTTAATATTTGCATCATTTGTAAATAATCACATACATTTTACAATCCTTTTGATTCTCTTTTATTCTTATATATTGCTATATTTTACATTGAGAATGCGATTCGATTTGGTTGTAAATAATATTTGGACACTACTATCCTGATAAAACTCATCCCCATTTGTAAATATTTGTACCCTCATCCCCGGATAATTATTTGTAATAGCTTAGACTTTAAATTCCCGCAATTTATCGCTTTCTATATACTGTATAGTAATTAGGGTTTGTATGCGAAGATTCAAAATCAACCGCTAGATAACCTAATACAAAGACAAATGTATGAAAATAAATACACAATTCACACTTGCACCCCTAGGGTAATCTCGCTTGTTGCCTTCCAAAATGGGCCATGGTTGCATGTTAAATGTCTTTGGCAAAACAAAAACAAATCAAATGATCATAGTCCCTCGATGACTCTATCAAGTTGCCTAAACAAAAATGATCAAGTCCCTCAAGAAAATTGCCAAAATACTTGACACTATTGCATTCGTGGTCTAAACGATGACCCGCGCCCGTCCCGTTAACATCCTAACACGAGGTTGTTCACCAAATACAATGGTGAAACAACACTGTTAAAAGGGTTAAAAACATAAGGAAAGATCTTTGAGTAAATTTAGGGGTATACAACTCTTAGTTACTTGATCAAACTTGTAAAACACACTTGCCTACTTTCAAAACACACTTCACAAACACAACTTCTAAAACAACTTTCAAAAACATTGAAACATCTTTTCAAAAAGACAAACACCTTTGTAAAACATTCGAGTAAAGAATTGTTACAATGGTTGCCTAGACAATGAATCTTTTTCAAAACATTTTAAAAACCACACACACAAAGCACCATTTCAAACAATTGAAAAGCAAAGGCAAGTGATCTAAAACAAGTAACTAAGAGCCCATGGATAACCATGGATGAAAAGGGTGCTAGCACCTTCCCTTTTCATAATCTACCCCCCGAACCCACGAAAACATATCAAAGGTTTTTCCTGTGCTTTTTAACCTTTCCTTTAGGATAAAATAAAAAGTCGGTGGCGACTCTTGCTAAACCGAACAAGTGCGAATACAAACGCAAAACCTCAAGTCAGTTCTCCCACCGTATCACACCAAGGATAGTAACCAAATAGTCCAAGTAACCTTAAAGTTTTTTATTGTTCAAGTTGGTTATTAGGTATCTTCAAAAAGAAAATGAAAAGCTCAAATAAGAAAAATAAAAATGACATAAAGGTAAATGCTCAAGTGAGCAAAGAAGAAAATAACATGAAATGAAAATGCTAAAATAAATGGTGCGTAAAAGTATAGGCATAAAGTAAAAGCATATAAATAAAGTCAATTGTTAATGACTTAGAAATTAGAGATTAGTTGAATTACCATCTTGAATCTTACATTTGAAAACTCATTAGAAGATTTATAAAATCAAAGTCTCTCAATAACAAGTTTCATTTGCTTTTTGTCAAGTATATCATTCATTTCAAATTCTCAATGCAACAACAAATGATCAACGATGTTTAAATGATTCACTTAGACCAAATTTTATGAAAGTACATTAGAGAATTGATAAGACCAAAGCCTCCTAACAATGAACCTCAAGGTTATTGGATCAAAGGTTTCAAATTAAACATACTCGGGCTTGCAAATATAGGTTTGGGCCACAAATGATCATTTCTCGAATCGAGACAAAATTTAGCGCTATGTTAAGCTATCGTAAGTGGACTTATATAGAAGTTGCACCTATTTTGAGGTCGATCAATAACAATCTATGTGCCATATGTTTGGAGAGATGATATGTAGATCATCCTCTAATAACATGTAACACGATGAGAAAGAGATAAGATGAAGAGGAAGGGGATACATTTGAATAAAAAATTTAATCAAACTATCATTAAAATCATCCATTCATTTTAGTGGAGTTAAACTCAAAACTCAAGATCCAATAATGTTAATGAAGTTCATGATCAACAAATACATAGCCAGAATATATTAAAAAAATAAATTGTATTTTTTTAATAAGATAAAAAGGAAAAGTGATTATGAAATTGTTTTTAAAATGAAAATAAAAGGCAAAATATCAAACCATAATCAAAGTATCAAAGAAACATTTAAAGAGACCTTAGAAAAATCTAAAATGATCTCTAATATTTTTATAAAATTTTTGGTAATTTTTTTAAAACAAAAAAGTATTTTTAAACTAATTAAAATCACTCAAATAAGTGAAAAAAGATAAAAAATAGTAGAAGTCAAAATAAAATTCTAGAAAAATTTCAGAAAGTCAGAAATAAGGAAAACGATTTTTATAAAAAATTTAGAATTTAAAAATATCAAAAAGAAATTTTAAATAATTAAAAACAAGTTAAAATAAAGGAAAAATTATAAAAAATATCAAATCTGAAAATAAAATCATGAAAAAAAATAATAAAAAAGAGAATAATTGATAACATTTTTGTGAATTTTTTCATAGTTTTTGAGTCAAAAATGAATTTTCTATGATTTTTTGAAGTTTAAATCAATTAAAATATAAAAATCAGAAAATAAAAATAAAATAAAAAGATATAGACCGTTGGATGAATGTCAAAATGCATTAGTAATCAGATTTAAGGAATCTGGCGCGTTGTGCATATCATGGTCCTTATTGAATAAAACACTGGATCCATTATTAAATCAGATTTTTTAAAAAAACAAGTGGCGCATTCTCATTGGTTGAGAGATGACACGTTGGTCATCTTCAACCTCCAGCCACACGAATTGTAGGTCTCTCATACTGTAAAATCAGAAGCTCAGACCTATGCCATTCGCTTCGTCTCATCAAGACGAAGACAACCGTACCCTCGCGAAAAATTTATTTAAGGTGTAGCTCAGTCGATTTGCAAAAAACGAGAAGAAAAAAATTGAATAGGGATTTGAAAATTCATGGCCAAAACTCAATTCCACTTGAAAGCAAATGTTGTGACTAGTATCAGAATGATGAGAGTTTCATTGTAGTAACAAATTTTGAGAGAATTGACGAAGGAATCTACCTATTGAAGTTCAAATTCAGAGCTCTGAAACTTGACTTGGCTAGCACGATTTAGGATGCTTTAGGGCTTAGTTATTCTTCTGTTAGCTTCAGTGAAGTTCAAGGATGAAGAATCAGCAAAGAAAATAGATTGAGGAAGGCTGTAAAAGCAAATTCGAAGTTGCAGAGAAGTGGGTTAAGGAGAGAGTTTGGCAGGGTGATTCTGGCTATTAAATCTTGAGAAAATGAATGCAATATGTCCCTCTATTTATATGGAAGCAAATGGTGCAAATAATTTAGAGGCAATTTGAAGTTTGGAGGGAAATTGGATCAAGCTCGAAAGTGAAAAAAGTGTGACCCAATGTGTATCAAAACTCAATCAATTCCTGCGTTTTGATCCTTAACTTAAATTTGGGAACTTTTTAAAACATGTTTAAATAAAAAACGCGTGCTAAATTGGTGATTAAAAGCCATATTATGAATTTCAAATTCTGACTTTGGAGAAAACTTCAGTTTCAAGGTACCATCTTTGAATCCATGGTGTTCACAGCTCAAAGGGGTCTTAGGGCATGATTCTTAAAGCAATTGAAAGATAAGGTCACAAACTTTACAATGTGCAAAGAGTGAGATCAATTGAATGCTTGAGCTAAAAGTTATGATGAGTCAAAGTTGAGAAAAAGATGCTGACTTTTTGTACTTAGAAAAATTCGAAGTTTTTCTTCAAAAATGACCTATAATGTTTTTAGTTCAAACAAGGCATTCCTTCAAAATTAAGCTTTAATCATTGATTATATCTTTAAGTGGAAATCCAAAAGAGAATTGTGCAACTTGAATCACTCAAAAATACTAAGTATTGAAAATGTTATGGCCTTGGGAAATTGGTGATAATTCATGAGGTGACCTATAATCTTTTGAGTTCTTAAGGCATCTTCCACTCATTTTCAAGCTTTTCACATAAAAGAAGAGTTGAAGTTAACATCCTTAAGATCATTATGGAAAAATAATGGGCCCAAGGAGATAAAAATTGACCAAGTTATGATCTTTTGAAGTCACATAAGGGAATTTGATGGCCTATCTAGAGGACATGTAATCTTTCTTCATCATTAGGCATTTTCCACTCAAAAATTTCTTGAAACTCTTGAAGTGATTAGTTTATAACCCTTTAAGGAGAAGCATACCTTTGGAATCACCCAAAAATCTCCAAATATGAACAAGATATAACCCTTATAAGTTCAAAACCCTAGCTCTTCAAGCACCAAAATAACTTGGAAACCTTTTTCGATTTTGACAATCTTTCTTGCATAATAACTTTTTCCATGTGAATAGATGTTTTTAAGGGTGATAATAAGAAACCATAGCACCAAAAACCACTTCCAAATGTTAAGAATTGAGAGAGTTATTAACTTGTAATCAAGAAATCAAGAACTTATCCAATTAGGTCAAACTTCTTCAATCAACTCTTGCATCTTTTGACTTTCTTTGACAAATTGAGGCATGATGAATCATAGTAGACCTTGTCATGATATTATTTTAAAGCATATTCATGATGAAGCTTTAATCTCAATGAAGATTTGTTGGAAAAGACATGGAAATAAACTCATGAACCTATAAATCAATCTAATGAAATGTGTTGTGCCCTCACTTATAGTATCATCAACTAGAGAAAACATTCATTGCATTTGTTAGTTTCAAAGTTAATCAATACAAAACAAATACGATCACAATAGACAAGTAAAGGTGATTGGTGATTCCTCATGAGCAAACCTAAAGATAGGGGGAAGAACCAAACCCAATTGTGATCTTAATATGGTTGAATTGATATGAGATGATAGAGGAATATTAGGGGCAAAAATTGGGGTACAACAGCTACCCTTATTTAAGTGTCTTCTATCCAGAGATACGAAGGTTAAAATATTCCCGTTGACTCGATTGAAGATACTTAAATATAAAACAAACCCTATTTTGGCCCTAAGATACCATACAATGCATATGATTGCGCATGCAAACAAGCGAATCCGAAGGTAACACATGACACCACTGGGGAAATAGAAAATAAAAGATCAAAAGAAAATTAGACCAGGAATATAAATCACTGGTGAACAGAAGATTCGACTCTATTGGGGTAAAGTCCAAGGAGGAGACAAAGTAACATCAACTCAAATATTGTGGAGAGAAAATAAAGGATAATAAGTGATCGACAGATAATTGCAAACTATCCACTCACTGAGAAGATAGCAAAAAAAGGTAACGTTGACCCACAAGGGGAAAGAAGTGGTAGGATAATACCAACAAACATCAATATTAGGGTAAATCATAAATGACCATCATTAGTACTTATAACTGGAAACATACAAATTCTTCAGAGCAAAGTAAGTCTCAACGACGAACTATCTCCCATAATGATGAGACTACCATTCATCAGAGTACAAACCTCAACAACGAACTATCCCCCATAATAACGAGACTACCATCCATTGGAGTAACAAATCTCAACAACGAACTATCTCCCATAATGACGAGACTACCATCCATTGGAGTAAAAAATCTCAACAACGAACTATCTCCCATAATGACGAGATTACCATCCATTGGAGTAAAAAATATCAACAATGAACTAACTCCCATAATGACGAGACTACCATCCATTGGAGTAACAAATATCAACAACGAACTATCTCTCATAATGACGAGACTACCATCCATTGGAGTAACAACATCTCAATAACAAACTATATCCCATAATAACGGGACTACCATCCATTGGAGTAACAAATCTTAAAAACAGAACTATCTCCCATAATAACGATACTACCATCCATTGGAGTAACAAATCTCAACAACAAACTATCTCCCATAATGACGAGACTACCATCCATTGGAGTAACAACATCTCAACAATGAACTATCTCCCATAATGACGAGACTACCATCCATTGGAGTAACAAATCTTAAAAACAAACTATCTCCCATAATGACGAGACTACCATCCATTGGAGTAACAAGATCTTCTCAGGGAACTAACACACTTACTGGGGAAGTACATATTGCTCAAATAAAGAGACCCGCCACTTGTTGTTATGAGAAAGAAGTGCAACAATGCTGTTGGGAAATGAATCTCGACTTCTCTGGGGAAGTGTCAATATATTCATACAGAGGAAATAAAGCCTTCTCGTGCAAAATAAATGCATATTCTCAATCCAGGGATTTACAACATGCAGAAAACATCATAATAATATTGCCAGAAACCACAAATTAAAACCAGAAACCAACCAGAATGAAACAGTCAAATGAGATAGCACGTGATGAGAAATAAACTCAAAAGGGAAACACATATCTAATTGGGCAATGAACTGAATAGGAAGGCTTGAAGAAAAATTCTTCCACATGGAAAACTTAGTGGGGAAATTGAAAGGATATACACTTTCTGCTTAAGGTTGACACTCTATTAGAGAGAGGGTAACATAACTCAGCAAAATAGGGTAATATGCCAACAAAATATTAATGAATGCAGATGAGAAATGAATTTTGAATTCAGCTATGCATGATGTATGTATGAATATATGAATGTTGTTATGTATATGCTGACAAAACAGACATACAACATTGGGGATAACCAGACAAAACAAGCTTGGGTAACGTCAATACTCGGCTAAATCACGTCCAGGATGAAAATTTTCATAAGAAAGTAAGCACCAACAAATTCCTATTTCACGGCTTAACTTCACCGGGAAGAAACATAATCTGAAAATAATCAATTTAAAGCAGTGAATCAAAACAAATATAGGGATATAACATCTTCCTTCAGGCTTCACCAGGGAACATCACACAGACTTCAATGGGAGAAAATAAAGCTTCAACGTCTAGACTTCCACTAGGGATTACAATACTGACTTCATTAGGGCAGAATGAAAACCATGTTGTCGAGGTATCAGCCGAGGGTCCCGTGATAACTTCATTGAGGAGGGAAATACCACATCATCGAGAGGAGCCCAAAATACATTCTTCAATACCAAGAGTGATGATTACACAAACTTCTCTAGGGAGAAATTACGAAACCAATTGGGGATAACAACTCTCAGAGAGAAACATCATCTCAGCCTTACTTGGGGATTCAATAAGTTAAACAATACAACAAGGAAT
The DNA here is from genome assembly GCA_948472305.1 of Vicia faba. Taxonomy (NCBI): domain Eukaryota; kingdom Viridiplantae; phylum Streptophyta; class Magnoliopsida; order Fabales; family Fabaceae; genus Vicia; species Vicia faba. The sequence continues at coordinate 301,302,168 of OX451740.1, read as the reverse complement.
CAAAATTATGGGGGTTTTAAATCAAACCCAACACGTGGCAGGAGAAAACCCAAAAAGGTGACAACTATTTCAACACTTCTTAGAAAAGATACTACCCTTGTCTAGTTGCCTGGGAAACCGACAACCATAATAATGCCATCACTGTAAAGAGCGATGTCTTGCAAATGATTATAACTCATCACATAAATGGAGAAAGAACTTCCATCAAATGAGCGAAGCCTCACTGGGGAATATGGGATGGAGGTTTCGAACCATGCAGGCCCGAAATCAAAATAATCAACCTGGAGAGAAAAACTTAACCAAGGCTGGATTAGGGCAAATGGGATCACAAACCCAACATCTCACCCTATATCAATTGGTATGATCTCCAACTATTTGAGAAATTACAAGAAGATCATACACATATCAGCAAGAGTGATCTGGAAGAACTTTCTTGGGGAATATATACTTCCAAAACTTCAGAGTTCGTCCATCCTTGGAATCACTATTTTTTGTTTTTCTTGAGTCACCAAATCTAAAGTAAAAAGTAATATGTAAATTATTTTCAAAAACAAAATTACTAAACCTCTTTGTTTTGAAAATTAACATAAATAATAAATGGAGTCTTTGTAAGCAGAATAGAATAAGAATTGCAAAGAGTTGGATAAAAGCTCAAACTTTATTAATAGAGTGGTAGTCTGGGAATGGTGAGACCCCATAGATGATTACAAATTTGGAAAATGATAATATATTGGGAAAGATACATTGAAATACAATGGCCACTATTCTCCCTAACAACTTTGAATTCCTGAGCAGCGACTTCTGTTAAAGTATGGTGAGAGTCCAAGAAAATTGTTGCTTTAATGATCAAGTCTTGTCTGATGTAGTGACTTGCCAAGTGTGATACGGTGGGAGAACTGACTTAAGGGTTTTGCGTTTTATCGCAAATGTTGCGGTTAGCAAGAGTCGACACCGACTTTTCTTTTATCCAAAAGGAAAGGTGAAAAAGCACAGGAAAGACCTTTGAGATTGTTTCTTGAGTTCGGGGGGTAGATTATGAAAATGGAAGGTATTAGCACCCTTTTCATCCATGGTTTTCGATGGGCTCTTAGTTACTTTGCTATATCACTTGATTTTTGTTTTGAAATTGTGTTTTATGTGGTTTTTGAAAGTATTTTGTAAAAGAGGCCATTGTTTAGGCAATCTTTATAATGATTCTCGTTCGTAAGAATGTATACAAAGATGTTTGTCTTTTTGAAAATGTTTTCAATGTTTGTAAAATGTTTTGGAAATGTGTGTGTGTGTGTGTGTTTTGAAAATAGTAAGGATATTTGTTTGAAATAGAGAAAGTAACTAGAAGTAATCTACCTACTCAAATGTCTTTCCTATTCTTTTTCTATTCCTTTGACATTGTTGTCTTACCATTGATTTGGTAAACAATCCTATCTTTGGATGTAAACGGGACGGGCGTGGGTCATCGTATAACCATGATTAGCAATGTTGCAGAGTATCTTATCTTTTTTTGAGGGACCAAGATCATTTTGTAAGGCAACTTTGAATAGCGTCATCGAGGGACTATGATCTTATATTTGTTTGTTTTGCCAAGATACTTCGCATGCGTAATATGGCCATTTTTTTGTATAAGGAAACCAAGTGGAGAAACCCTGAGGATGCTTGTGTGCAAGTGTGTTACTTTCATGCTTGATTTTGTCTTGGATTAGGATTTTCTATTTGATTTGTTTTTATCTTTCCATACAAACCCTAATTACTAGCATGGTATATAAAAGCGGTAAATTGTGTAATTCAAAGATTACTACGCTATTACAATATTTTATGGGATGGGGGAATACAAATTATGAATGAGGATTTGCAATAATGTAAACCTAATTAAACTATTACAACCAAATCGAATTTGTACAAATATTTGAATAAACAATATACAATATAATTTAAATATGCAATGTTATGTATATGCAAGGAAAAGAAATTGTTTTATTTTTCATATGCAAAAGAATTTTGACCTAATCCTAATATCTTAAGAAAAGGAAATTAATTCTTGAAAAATGGTTAACCCTAATTTCTAATGTAAAAAGAAAATAAAGCTCTTTAAGTATTATTTTTGTGTATTTTTTGTCTTAAAATAATAAATAATATTTTATGAAAATATTTAGTCTTTTTATATGTCAAAATAAATATTTACAAGTGTGAGAAAAAGAATAAATAATTAACCTAATTCTATTTTTTTATTTACAAGTTTATTAAATAAAGTATATGTATGATATGTAACTTAAATAAAATATTTTCTATGAGAAAAATAAAATAAAATGGACCAAAAATATAAATTTAGCATTTTTATATTTTTTATGATTTTTAATATTAAGGAAAATATATTTAATGAAATAGAAATGAAAATAAAAAGAATAATAAAAATACATGGGCCAGGGGTGCTGCAAGCAAACAGGGGGTAATATGTTAGAAAAAACAAAAAGGCCCAAGAATGAGAGGCCCAGCGCTTCCAGAAATAAATAAAAAAAGAACAAAAGTGTGAAAAATGTAAAAAGGCAGGCACCAAGGCTCGAACCCATGATCTTGACATTCTCAGCGCGTTGCCTTGCCACTGGGGTGGCTGTACATCCGTTAGTTTAAATGAAACAAGAAAACATAACATATAAAGCCTCTTTGCCCTGTACTTCATCTTCTTCCTCAAGCTGGCCAGAACCTCTGTATCTTTCTCATTTCTCCATGAAAATGGAAACTTCCAACATGAACATGATAGTACTCTTTCCCACGATTTCAGACATGTAACTTATGAAAACTAACAATCAAAGATCAAAACGAATTTTAAAGGCCCTAATTTCAAACCTAATTTTTACAGAAATTTGAACTCTAAAATTCTCTATACATAATGAACAGAAATGAAATCTATGCACATGGTTGGCTTTAGCACAATAATATCTATATTTTCCTTTCACAAATCGTGGCCAATGGGTGCCTGTATGAAGAGATAAAAGTTGGAGTTCTTATCTCTTTCAGCTGAGATCGTGAATGGAGTTTGAGTGAGATTTATGAAGGCCTGAAGATTCCTTTAGAATGCCTGAACCTCCCTGAGTGTGTTCCAATCCTTGCCTTGCTTTGAAAGTGCCTAAATCTCTCTATCCAAGTCAACCTACAAGATTGAAAAACAAAAATGGCAGATGAGGAAGGAGGAGTTAAAGTGAAGGGATGATGGTCTGGAACACTTAGATATGAGGTAGGTAAGGTGTTTGAGTGATTAAAAATTGAAACGCACGAGTAAATTTGTGGATTGCTATGCTTGGTTTACAACTGCAAGTTTTTGATAGGTTTTTAGTGATAGGGAGTTTTGGAGTGTTTCTGGCCTTTAGAAATCGTGTTCTAAGTTGTAATATGTTTGTGTATTAGTATAGAGAAGGTTTCTAATCCACTGCACAACAGATTTCTGAGTTGTAGCCTTTTTGCACTCTTACTTGCTTTTAAAGAAAGGTGAAGAGACAAGTCTCCACATGCTTGTACTGGCCTGCTTGGAGTTGGTACAAGTCCTAGACAACTTGTTTTTGGTTTATAGGACTTGTGTATGCAGAGAAAACAGGTCCAATGCTCAAGAAGTGAAAAGTTGCAAAAGTTAAGCTTTTCTAAAATGGCAATGGCAACTTTTTGCCATTTATGGAATTAAAGCTTGGACAAAGACTCTTGTGCTTGGATTAAGGCTTTATCATCTGTGTAAGCATTAAATTATGAAGTGAGAAACAAGTTTGAGGCCTTTAAAGCAAGGATTAGGCAACATAGGTTCAGATTGGAGTTTTGTTCTTCATGAAATGGCTTGAATTCAAAGTGAGAAATTGCCAACTTCCTCTCTTCGATTCTCCCTACTCAAAAATGATCTCAAGGAGTTCTTGGACATTTTGGAAAGCTTGCAATGTGATATATAATTCATATTTGAAATGCATTTCAATATTCCTCTTGGAACTAGGTGAAAAATTGCCATGAAGTTAGGTCAAAAACCTGCCTAAATTAGGGCAAAATTTCACTAAGTTATTTTAGTTCATGAGCATGTATTCATAAAATTATATCTTGAGATCCAAGCATCTTTATGGAGAAATGTGTGAAGCAAAGTTGTAGATTTCATGGAGTTCTACAACTTTCATGTTGGGAACTTTCTTTGAATCATCTTGTATCATGGTGAAAAAATGGCTTAAAGTTGAGAAAAAATAAGAAATTTTCTATACTTAGAAAAATTTCAAAGTTAAGAAAAATCCAAATTTCAAAACCAAATCTTCAATCTTTGATTTCTTGATGAACAAGTTTCACATTTTGACATGTTTTGATGAATTGTGATCCTTGGCACTTGATTTTGACCAAAAAGTCAAAGTTTGACTTTTTAGTATACAATTGACTTTTGATCAGTTGACTGCAAATTTCATCTGTCAATCCAATGAAATTGCAATGTTTTGAACCATGTTATTGGGTCAAGATGATGCAATTGAACCCTTGAAATCATGCTTCAAATCAATTGGTCATTTTCTCGGTCAAAAATCAGAAATTACCCTTTCTCAGTCAAAACCCTAATTTTGACCATTTTGCCCTTTTGATGATTTGATCAAATTTCTTGGGGAATTATGGTCCAAACTTGATCAAATGATACATATGAATCCAAAATATTTATGTGGATAAAAAATTATGAAGTTTGACTGTAAATTGGCCATGGTTGACTTTTTCCTCAATACAGTTGATTTTTAGGTCAGCTGTCCAATTGACTGATAAAAAATGTGGCCCAAGGATTGAAACTTGACATGAGTAATCTTAGGGATCCATAATGATGTTTTAAATTCATATGAAGCATTGATAGTCCAAAAGTATTTGTGCAATTTCAAACCCTAGTTTTGGGTCATTAGTGCAAGATGAGATGTCTTGAGCTGATCAAACCCTAATCCAGTCTTGAGTCAAAGAGATCTTGTGAGAAAAGTCTTGATAAATGAGAGGGCAAATTTTGGGGTACAACAGCTGCCCCTGTTCAATCTTCTTAAACCTGAAGAGTTCTATTGGCGAGATTTTCCATTCGTGACTAGAAGGTGAAAGATGATTGGACACTAGAGTGCCCAGAAATTTGCAAGTCGATGATGTGATGATAGAAGTAACGGGCTTACAGATGCCATTTAGAGAGGTGATAGAATCTTGTCGGAGATGGGCTTATAGATGCCATCCAAGAATGTTTGTTGAATTGTAAATTGTAAGCTGAAAGAATAAGTATCAGAATGGTGTCCGCGTCTGGAGCGTATCTGAATTGTATCAAAAGTTGAATCTGAATGAGTATCAGAATGGCATCCGTGTCAGGGGCGTATCTGTATTGTATCTGAATGAGTATCAGAATGGCATCCGCGTCTGGAGCGTATCCGTACTATATCTGAATTTAAAAATCTGAATGAGTATCAGAATGGCATCCGTGTCTGGAGCGTATCTGTACTGTATCTGAATTTAGAATCTGAATGAGTATCAGAATGGCATCCGTGTCTGGAGCGTATCCGTACTTTATCTGAATTTAAAAATCTCAAATGAGTATCAGAATGTCATCCGTGTCTGGAGCGTATCTGTACTGTATCAACATTTGCATATTGTTAATGGTAACTGCTAATCTTATCCTGAAAAGGGTAAAACGTTAGCTAAAACACAAAGTTATGTTGCATGAAATGTATGATGCAATGTATTTGCTTTATCAATGTTTATGATATATGGATGCAATGTATGCGCATGTGAGCTGTTTTGTTGTATTGCTGTTTGACTGAGGAAAATAAATCCCTGAATGTTGTTGAGGATATGTTGAATTTTCATGTCTTGAAGTTGAAGTACTGGTTAACATTTGTTGGGAGAAGTAAATTCTGTTGTGAGGGCAATGCCATGTACTGCTTGTAAGATCTGCTTGAGAATCTTGAGAAATTTGACGATTTCTACTGGGGATTAAAACTTGAAATTTAGTTCCGCTGGGGATTTAAATGACGTACTGTAGGGATTACTTATGGAATAGCCTAGAGACATTTTCCTGTCCTTTCAATCTATCATTAATTGTCTTTCTCATTTTGTTTATTTGTAAACAATAATTATGTTCAAATGCATATGTTCATCAATGAATCATTGGACGTTTTTGCAAACAAAACACAAGAGTAAAGGAAAAGACAGGTAGTTTTTGCACTTTCAAAGGGACATCTTTGTATTGATTTTGAATAAGTATTTTTGTACAAAGGGAACAAACATTCTAGTAAGAGAATGTTGTCATAAAACAAGAAAAATGTATACAAAGAAAGATAGTTATGTGTGATAATCTCATGGGGTTCCCATTCTTCTATAGCCTTCATATATCCGAATATCTTGTCTATTTTCCTTGTCCGAAGATGATTGAATTGATCAGAAACTCCGAGTTTGTCCGTGGAAGTCAAAGGTTGTCCGTAAAGTGATCCGACGGGACATAGTCATACACTTTAATTCCCTAACTTTTGCCTGGACCGCCCTTTTGGGTTTTCAGTCCATCGGGAAACCCTTTTTTTCCCAAGTCGCCCTTTCGGGTTTTCAACTTGCCGGGTGTACAGATTTTTTTATTTTATACCTAATTTTTTCCTGAACCTTTTTGGTTCGCCAGGATGCCCTTGTTTTTCCTAGGTGTGTCAACCTAGCGGTTCTCTTATGCGTAGTATCTTTTGACTATGTCCGTGTTCGCAGGGTGGGGCAGGTCGTCACCGTCCATGGTGGTCAAGATCATTGCCCCACCGGAGAATATGTTCTTGATTAAAAATGGTCCTTCATAGGTAGGAGTCTATTTGCCCCTGGGGCCACTTTGTAGAAAAATGATACGTTTGATCACTAGATCCCCAACTTGATATACTTGGCGTCTGAATTTCTTGTTGAAAGCCTTGATCATCCATTTTTGATACATCTGACCATGGGAAACAACAGTAAGTCTCTTTTCATCAATTAAGTTCAGTTGATCAAGTCGAGTCTGGATCCAATCTTGTTCATTCAAACCTGCATCCTTCATAATCCTTAGAGAGGGGATTTGGACCTCAATAGGCAAAACAACTTCCATGCCATATACCAACGAATAGGGTGTTGCCCCAGTTGATGTGCGAGCCGTGGTACGATACCCGTGGAGAGAGAATGGTAGCATCTCATGCCAGTCTTTGCATGTGACTGTCATTTTCTGTATGATCTTCTTAATGTTTTTATTTGCAGCTTCGACATCACCATTCATCTTTGGCCGATAGGGAGAAGAATTGTGATGCTGGATCTTGAATTGCTCGCATAAAGCGGTGATCATAGTGTTGTTGAGATTTGTACCATTGTCAGTGATGATCCTTTCTGGGATACCATACCGACAAATAAGGTTTTGCTTGATGAAGAGGGCAACAACATTCTTGGTAACAGAAGCAAAGGAAGCTGCTTCGACCCACTTGGTAAAATAGTCAATGGCCACTAGGATGAAGCGGTGTCCATTGGAAGCTGTCGGCTTGATCTCTCCAATCATATCAACCTTTGAGTTGGTAGTTTACCATCATCTGTGAGTCGGTATCTTTTTTATCTTCTACCTTTAATTATTGAGTTGGTAGTTTACCGTCATCTATGAGTTGGTATCTTTTTGATCTTCTACCTTTAACTATTGAGTTGGTAGTTTACCGTCATCTATGAGCCAGTATATTTTTGATCTTCTACCTTCAAATATTGAGTTGGTAGTTTACCGTCATCTGTGAGTCGGTATCTTTTTGATCTTCTACCTTCAACCATTGAGTTGGTAGTTTATCGTCATCTGTGAGTCCGTATCTTTTTGATCTTCTACCTTCAACTATTGAGTTGGTAGTTTACCGTCATCTATGAGCCGGTATCTTTTTTATCTTCTACTTTCAACTATTAAGTTGGTAGTTTACCGCCATCTATGAGCCGATATCTATTTGATCTTCTACCTTCAACTATTGAGTTGGTAGTTTACCATCATCTGTGAGCCGGTATCTTTTTGATCTTCTACCTTCAACCATTGAGTTGGTAGTTTATCGTCATCTGTGAGTCGGTATCTTTTTGATCTTCTACTTTCAACTATTGAGTTGGTAGTTCACCATCATCTATGAGTCGATATCTTTTTAATCTTATACCTTCAACTATTGAGTTGGTAGTTCACCGTCATCTATGAGTCGGTATCTTTTTGATCTTCTACCTCTCACTATTGAGTTGGTAGTTTACCGTCATTTGTGAGTCGGTATCTTTTTGATCTTCTACCTTCAACTATTGAGTTAGCAGTTTACTGTCATCTATGAGTCAACATATTTTTGATCTTCTACCTTCAACTATTAAGTTGGTAGTTCACCTTCATCCGTGAGTCGGTATCTTTTTGATCTTCTACCTTCAACTATTGAGTTGGTAGTTCACCGTCATCTATGAGCCGGTATCTTTTTGATCTACTACCTCCAACTATTGAGTTAGTTATTTATCGTCATCTGTGAGTCGGTATCTTTTTGATCTTCTACCTTTAACTATTGAGTTGGTAGTTATCGTCGTCTATGAGCCGATATCTTTTTGATCTTCTACCTCCAACTATTGAGTTGGTAGTTTACCGTCATCTATGAGTCGGTATCTTTTTGATCTTCTACCTTCGACTATTGAGTTGATAGTTCACAATTATCCTTCGATCATTTTTATCCTTTACTGTCTCTTCTCAATCTTTGAGTTGATGACACCTTATCCCCTCTTTGGGCTTTACCCCAATAGAGTCAGGTTTTTTGTTCACCAGTGATTTATTTTCCTGGTCGGGTTTTTCTTTTTGATCCTTGTTTCCTTTGCTACATCCCCAGTGGTGTCTTACGTCCCTTTAGACTTGTTCATCTGCATTCATATTCATAAGCATTACATGGTATCTTAGGGCCAAAAATAGGGCTTGTTTCATATTTAAGTATCTTCAATCGCGTCAGCACGAAGATTTTTAATTTCCGCATCTTTGGATAGAAGACACTTAAATAAGGGAAGCTATAATACCCCAAGTTTTCCCCTAAGATTCCCCTATCATATCATATCAACTCGAACATAACAAGATCACATTAGGGTTGGTTCTTCCTCTTTTTCTATCTCTTATCTTTAAGTTTGCTCTTGAGGGATCTCCAAGCACCTTAGTTGTATATTTTGTATATGTGTTGTTGACTAACTTCTAACCAAAACACCAAAAATATTTCTCTTTGTCTTTGTATATTTGTATTTTGTAGGTACCGAGTCAAAGCATCTGACAAATAACGTTTTCCGATATTATTTCCCTAAAATCTCTATTTGCAAAGAAAAATAATTAAAATTTTTCATTTTTTTCACTATACAATCGATTTCTCCCAGAGTGCAATCGATTGCACAGAGTGCATTTTACACAATATTTGAAAAAAACTCACTGTACAATCGATTGCTTCCAGAGTGCAATCGATTGCATAAAGTGAAATTTTTGAAAAACTCAGCAATTTCAAGCTTGTCATTCTTTTGGCTCCAATTTTTCTTCATTTTTTGAAAGATATATCATAAACTCAAATTTTGGCTCCAAGAATCAATTACCAAACCTAATTTCATTTCCCAAACCAAACTCTAAACCACCACTAATCCCAAGCCTAAACTCTATAAATAGAGCCCCCATTTCATTAAAATCTCAAGCTTTTGATATCCAAATTCACTTTGCTAAAAAATCTCTCAATTCCCCGCATCTACCAAATTCACTCAAAGCTCCATTTTCAAAAAAAGTTAGTAAGCTTTCCATTGAAGCTTACTAATCTTTGAGCTAAACCTTCATCCAAACACTTTTTATTTATCAATTCTCTACATCCAAGCTTGGGAAATTGATTCTTGGGGTTGAATTGAAGCTAATTCTTGAAGTTGTTTTGATAATTCTCTAGATCTACCTTTGGTATGTTGGATCTTCATCTTTCACAATGTGATCTCTTGTTGATATTTGGATTTGATTCATTGAGCATTGTTTTGTGATTCCATTGGTGCTATTTTCTCATAATTTGATGGAATTTTTGTGCTCAATTAAATCCATGATCATAAGGTGTTTGATGAAAAGGTTGAAGAAGAATTTGACCTTTTGAAATGCTGATTTGTTGTTTTTCAAAGGGTGCAATCGATTTCTCCCTGAGTGCAACTGATTGTCACAGAATGAATTTTATGTATTTTTTGGAAAAAAAACACTGATGAAATCGATTCCTCCCAGAGTGCAATCGATTGCACAGAGACAAAAATGTATTCTTTGCCTTGTTTTAGGCCTGTTTTGATCCATCTCTCTTTTTCTACTCACTCCTTTTGATTGTTGATTTAGGTTGTAATTTTAAATGTCTAATTTCTCTTTAAATCCAATGAACTTTGGGTGTAGATGAAGTTACATAAATATTCACTAATTCAAATCTACCGAAGAGTGAATTATTTAATTCATTTTTGGTGCTTTGGATTAATGATATGTTTAGTACTTTAATCCACCAAGAGGAGTGATTGAATTTAAAGATGAAAGAAATTTAAGGTAGTGATCCAAATTAGCTTATCATTCCCTTCCCTCTTCATATTATCCCCCTTTCATATTGTACTACATATTATGGGATGATAATCTCTATATCATTTATCAAAACATGAAGTACATAGATTTCTATTGACCGACATCCAAATAGGTGCGACTTCTACATAAGTCCACTTACGATTGCTTAACATAGCGCTAAATTTTATCCCGATTTGAGAAAATGATCATTCGTGGCCCAAATCTATGTTTGCAAGCCCAAGTATATTAATTTGAACCATTTGATCCAATAACCTTGAGATTCATTGTTAGGAGGCTTTGGTTCTACCAATCCTCTAATGGATCTTCATCAATTTTGGTCAATGCGGATCACTTAAACATCATTGATCATTAAATGTTACCTTGAGGATTCTTAAATGGATGGTATACTTGACAAAAAACAAATGCAATTTGTTGTTGAGAGGCTTTGGTTCTACCCATCCTCTAATGAGTTCAAAATGCAAGTTTCAAGATGGTCATCTAACTAACCATTAACTTCTAACCATTGACTTTACTTCATGATTTTATTTTATTCTTTTACTTTATGCCCCATCTACTTTAGCATTTATATTTCATGCTATTTTCATCTTTGCTCACTTGATAATTTACTTTTATGCCATTTTTATTTTTCTCACTTGAGCTTTTCTTTTCCTTTTGAAGATACTCAATAATCAACTTGAAACATAAAAAACTTTAATGTTACTTGGATTATTTGGTTACTATCCTTGACATTATGGAGTATTGTACTTCTTGGACTTAGGAATAAAAACCTTGATCTTATGTTGGAGACCTTGTGACATTAATTGATATTTTATCTGGAGTTCTTGGGGTCTACCTCAAGACATTGGGTTGTTTGTTTGTTTTATGTGCAGGTTATTGTGATTACATACGTTGTCTGTAATCTGGAATTCATTTATATACAGCTGTTACTCTGCCCAATTTTTGTGAAGACTTAATACATTTAAAGCTTGGTTTTCTCACGAGGTTTAGTATCCTTGCTTGGTTTCAATCCAAAGAATGATAATTCTATCTTGACTCATAATGTCAAGTGTTGGCTTCTTGTTGGTTAGATGGTTCTCTTCCATAGCGTTTACCTTATGCTTTAGGATAATCCCTTCATCTCCTCCCATCTTGTTTAATTTCAAAAATCTTTTCCCTCCTTTTGAAAAATTTTCTTGTTTCTAAACTTGAATCACTTTCGTAATAAACTTGGACTTAGGTCCATGCGTTTTCAAAACATTTTTATAAATAAACTTTAATCAACTTAATAATACATTGACATTTTTGTGAGAAAACTAAAAGTCAATCAATCTAATTCAAATCATTTTGCCACTTTGTCATTTTACCTTTAAAACTTTTCTCAAGAAAGATTGGACTCCTGTCAATCCTTGTAGTGATGCAAACAACTATACTTCTACAACATATAGTGAAGTGAGATATTTTCCACTTGGATGTTGAGTGAGACATTGTTGATTTTAAAATCCAAGCCATATCCTCCACTTTAAGATGATGCAAATTCTCCTTTCTCATGATTGTGGGTAGTAAGTATATTTTCCACATGGAAAATGACGATGATGTCTTATCCCATAAAATTAATCAACACACTTGTGTTTTAAAATTCTTAAAGGTGAACTACGTGTACCTTGATCTATTGCACTAAAGGTGGTACATAGGCACTAAAGGGTCATAACCACGGCGGGTGCAAAAATCATAAGAAAATATTTCTTTTCTCACCTCCACCATCTATTTTTATACAATATTTTATAGCCAAAATATACAGATTTTTCAAAGAGGTTCATGTGGAGTACCGTAGATGTTTAGGGTGCTAACACCTTCCCTTTGCATAGCCAATCCCCTTACCTTGAATCTTTCCTCCTCTTTTGGGTTATTCGCTCTTTTCCCATTCCTTTGGAAACAATAAAGCGCGGTGGCGATATTTATTTTGTTCTGTACAAGTCAACTCAATCCATTGGCTTAGTCTTAACATTTCTACGGCTACACCCTCCGACACTATTGCTAAAGTATCTCTACGTGTTGCTTTCAATGACCATACAATGAACCTATGCATGTCCTTTCACATCCAATAGATATGGCTACCTACCAACTAATGGTATGGATAATACTACCTCTAAAGAAAAGGAAAAGAATGTGAAAGACTTTAGTGGGTAAGAAACGCTTAATTTCTTGCTCACAAGTTTTCTCAAAAACATTTTTCACACTACATTTTCAAACAAATGTTTTCTAAAAAAGACTTTGTATACATTCTTGAGGACTGATACAAGAATTATTACAAAGTCAGTCTTACATTGGCAATTTCAAAATATTTTCAAACAAAATCACACACACAAAGCAATTTTTTAAAAGTGAGCTAAGTAATTAAGATTCTGTAGATAACTATGGGTGAAAAGGGTTCTAACACCTTACCTTTTCATATCTTACCCCCCCCCCCCCCGAACTCAAAATCTATCAAAGGTTTTTCCTGTTCTTTTCACCTTTCCTATATATTAGATAAAAGAAAAGTCGGTGGCGACTCTAGCTATTCGCACATTTGGATAAAACCAAAAAAGTCAATTCTCCCACCGTATTACAAGTAGGGATTAATACGTGGCTTGTTTTGGTGAGCATTTTTTATTTCCTTTTACAGCGCTTGTAGCTAAACACAGATGCAGTAGATCTAAACATTATTTGAATTTCTTTCATTTTAATTATTTTCTACAAATTATTTTAAATAGTTTCAACTATTAAAAAATTACCACAAAATTATTTCAAACTTCATTAAGGGTCTATTTTCATATTTTGAATTTTATTTCATAATTTTTCCATTTTTGAATAAATAATTAGTTAATATAGATTAATTAGGTGTTTTAATCATCTTTTAGGTTTTTGATTTTATTTTCTTATTTCCATTAACCTAAAAAATACATAAAAAGTATTCTAAGTTGAAATTTGAGTCTAATTATTGAAAATATATTTTGCCTTATTTTATAAAAACCGTGGTATGCTAATTAAATCAATTGATTGGTTATGTCACTTTGTTTTTTTATATATTGTGTAAATATTTTTTTGTTGAATTCTTCCTATTGAGATAAAATCCTAGAAAAGTATACTCAATGACTCATAGATATTAATATAATTTTTTATGATTTTTAATTAAATTTACAATACAGTTTGCTTGCTTGTAAGAATTTTAGAAGTTAATGGTTGTTTTTGGTCTTTCTTCTTGCTTAAGCCTAAAGAAACAATTAATTATCTAACTTACCTCACTTCTAAAAAATAAGAAAATTTGTTTGATATTCTTGGATGACTTTAGATCATAAAAACAAATTTTTTTGAATTTTAAATTTTGATCTTATATTTTTCACAAATTATTTTGTTAAACTTCTCTAGTTTGAGCCATTTGCCAACTAGTCTTGACAATTTCCAATTATTCTCACCCTTTAAAGTTAATCCAATAACTTCAAATAATGTTTCTGACTTTTATAAGTCAATAGGGAGTTAGGATTTAATTATCATAAATTTACAAGTCATTTTCCTATGTTTAGCCTAATTTTGACTTAGGAGTATGCTTAGGGTTTCACCTTGCTCAAAAAGTATGTATTTAAGAACTTGTATGCATAGTTTTAGGCTAACTTTTTGCATGGAATATTCTAATGACTTGGTTCTATTGTGTTACATTTATCCCATTTTTATCCTACTTCTAACATCCTTTTCTCCTATCAAGCTTTGAATGCCTCTTATGACTCTTTTGTTTGTGGTTTGTGTATGATTTCACTTGTATTGTGTGTGATGCTTGAGAATGTTTCATTTAAAAGCTTTAAGGTATACTAACATGATGTGTATTCTTCTGACTTAACTCTTTTCTGACACCTCATACCATGTTTAACCCTCACACACTTCTTCCTACTTCACCTACACACTTTGTTTTGATCTAAGTGCATGTATGATATGTGCTGATGATTGATGGGGAACTTGAGTCAAATATTTCAATATAGTTTGTTATAACTTATATGCTACTGATTTGTATGTTTTATACTCTCTCTAAACATGCCCCTCTTCATCTTATCCCTTTCTTGTTTTTACTTGTGCTACATATTGTTGGAGAATGATTTATATATCATTCCTCTAACATGTTAGTATATAGATTGCTATTGACCAACCTCAAAATAGGTATGAATTCTACATAAGTCCACTTACGGTTGCTTAACATAGCGCTAAATTTGTTCCAATTCGAAAAATGATCATTCGTGGCCCAAACCTATGTTTCCAAGCCCAAGTATGTTTAATTTGAAACATTTGATCCAATAACTTTTAGGTTCATTATTAGGAGGCTTTAGTCTTATCAATCCTCTAATGAACTTCATGAAATTTGGTCTAAGTGAATCATTTGAACATTGTTGATCATATGTAATTTCCTTGAGTACTTGTAATGAATGATATACTTGACAAAAAGCAAATGAGACTTGTTGTTGAGAAGCTTTGATGTTATCAATCTTCTAATGAGTTTTCAAATGAAATTTTCAAGATGGTCATTCAACTAAACTATAACTTATAATTCACTAACAATTGACTCTACTTTATGATTTTACTTTATGCCTTTATTTTGTGCCTTTTATTTTTGTGTACCATTTATTTTAGCATTTACATTCCATGCCATTTTATCTTTGCTTAGTTGAGCTTTCATTTTCTTTTTGAAGACACTTAATAATCAACTTGAACATTAAAAACCTTAAGGTTACTTGGACTATTTCGTTACTATCATTGGCATGATGGAGTTGTGAACCTCTTGAACTTAGAATTAGAAGCCTTGATACCCCTGGGATCTTATGAATCTGTTGTTATTTTGTCTGAAGTTCTTGGGGTTTACTCCAAGATATTGGGTTGATTTTCTTTGTGTGAAGGTTATTCTGATTATATGCTTTGTCCATGGTTGAGAGTTCTTTTGTATACTGACGTTACTCTGGCCAATATTTATGAAGAATTAATTAATCTGAAGCTTGGTATTCCTGAGAGGTTTAGTATCTTTGCTTGCTTGGTTTTAATCCAAAGGATATGCATTCCACATTGAATTCTTAATGTCAAGTGTTGGCTTCTTGTTGGTTAGATGGTTCTTTTCCTTAGCTTTTACTTTATGCTTTAGGATATTCCCTTCATCTCCTCCTATCTTCTTTAATTTCAAAAATCTTCTCCCTCCTTTTCAAAACTCTTATTGTTTTTCTAACTTAAACCACTTTCATAATAAATTTGGACTTAGGTCCATGCATTTTCAAAAATATTTTCTTAATCAAACTTTAATCAATTTAATCATACTTTGACATTTTTTTGTGAGAAGACTAAAATTCAATCAAACTCATTCAAACCATTTTGCCACTTTGGCGTTTTTTTACATTAACGCTTTTTCTTAAAAGAGATTAGACTCTTGTCGATTCTTGTAGTGATGCGAGCTACTATACTTCTGCGATATGTAGGAAAGTGAGATATTTTCCACTTGGGTGTTGAGTGAGTCTTTGTTTATTTTAAAATCCAAGCTATATCCTCCACCTTGAGATGACATAAATTCTCCTTTCTCATAATCATTGGTAATAAGTATGTTTTTCACTCGGATATGAAGACAATGTCTCTTATCTTAAAATTAACCAACACACTTGTGTTTTAAAACTTTTAAGGTGGACTACGAGTACCCTAATCTCCTATTGCACGAAAGGTGGTACGTAGGCACTAAAGGATCGCAACTGCGGCGGGTGAAAAATTGTAAAAAAATACTTCTTTTCTCATCTCCACCATCTATTTTCGTATACACCGTTTATAGCCAAAATACACAAATTTTCAAAGAGGTTCCTGCAGAGTTCCGTAGATGTTTAGGGTGCTAATACCTTCCTGTAACATGGTGGGAGAACTGACTTGGTTTTGCATTTTATCGCAAATATTGCGGATAACAAGTTTCGCCATCGACTTTTCTTTTATCTAATAAGGAAAGGGTGAAAAGAACAGGAAAGACCTTTTTATTTATTTATTTTTAGTTCGGGGGGGTAGGTTATGAAAAGGGAAGGTGTTAGCACCATTTTCATCCGTAGTTATCTACAGGCTCTTAATCGCTAGCTCACTTTTGAAAATTGCTTTGTATGTATTTGAAAATATTTTAAAATTTTTTGCCAATGTAAGGCAGACTTTGTAATGATTCTTGTATCATTAAGAGTGTATACAAAGCGTTTGTTTTGAAAATATTTATTGAAAGTGTTTGTGAAAAGTTTTTGTTTTTGTGAGCAAGCGATTAACAGAGTTCTACCCTAACTCAAGGTCGTTCTTGTATTTTCCTACTCCTTTAGATATTGTTATCCTACCATTAGTTAGTAGGAAGCCCTATCATTAGATGTGAAGGGACAAGTGTGGGTCATCATATAATCATCAAAGGCAACTGGTAGAGACACTTTAGCAATTTTTTGTAAGGGAATAGATCATTTACCGAAGGCAACATTGAAAGGGTCATCGTGGGACTATGATCTTTGTTTTCGAGGGACTATGCTAAAACGTCCCCACGCTCGAGGGACATGATTGTCTTATAATCCGAAGGCATCAAGGGAGGTTACCCTATAGGTGTAAGTGTGCGAGTGGTTTATGTTCAGTTATTTAGTCTTGCATTAGGTTATTTATCAATTCGTTATTAGTCTTTCCATGCAACCTAATTACTAAGCAATAGTAGCAAATATTGAAAAGCAATAAATGTGCAGAAAGTAAAAGCGGAAAGTAAAAGCAGAAAGTAAATCCTAAGCTATTACATCGTTTCGAGGCAGTTATAAAAGTAGAAGAAGGTGAGAAAGTAAATCCTAATTACTATTACATCCCGGAAAACAGTTACAATAATGATGAAAAAGGAAATGAAAAGTCTAAGCATTACAATTTGCTGAAATAAAAGTAAGAATAAAAGAAAGGTGAAAAGAAAGGAAAAAAAGTTTTTTGAGGGTTTTTACGGAAAGGTTTTATTTTTATTTTTATGATTAACCCTAAAAACCTAATTAATTTTAATTAAAAAATCTATTAATTAAATTAATTAAAAAAACTAAAACCTAATTAGATTAGGGTTTATGAAAAAAACGTTTTGACAAATAGTTAGGTTTGTTAAAAAAAAAGGTTTATGGTTGAATTTTGGGTTTGTTTTAAGGAGAAAAAGAGTAAGAAGAATAAAAAACCACAAATAGCCAAGGGTGGGTGTTGAACCCACGGCCTTAGCTTCCTCATTTAACCGATTCACAACAGCACCAAGCGCGCGCTGTGATTGAGAATAAGAATCAACGCGCTATTTATGTTTATCCTGCAAAACATGAAAATATATAATAAAAAGCATCCAAAATTCCAAAAGGCTGAGATCGAACCCACGCCTTGGTATAGTAGTGACTTAGCACACACGTTTTAACCACTGGGGTGGTGATACATCCAGTGTTATAACTAAAAAAAATTAAATATATCATAAAAACATTGCATGGACCGGAGAAGCGCCATAGCCCTATCTCCAGTCGTCTCCTTCGGTGGGTATGTTTCTCAAACCTGTAAAACAGTAAACATTAGACACACAAAGGTACCCTACCCCCATAAATCCAATCCTGAAAATTCAATGGGAGTGGTATTTTTGGCCAAATTGCACTAGGTTATGAGATACGACTGAAATATCATAGATTAGACCAAACATGGAAATCCTTGGTTCCGATTGCATGAGACCCCTACGATGATCCAAACCTGTATAAACACATCTCAGAAATGCATTAATAGCGTTAGCATACCTTGAAACAATACGACAATTGAAATATGAATTTGCAAAAAAAATATGAGATCAGAGATGTATGCGTGCGTGTTTCATGAGCTTTGGATCATCAGGTTTGATCCATTCTTACTATGTGGTTCTACTGGAAGCAAATGGAGCGATTAAAATG
Source organism: Vicia faba (assembly GCA_948472305.1). Taxonomy (NCBI): domain Eukaryota; kingdom Viridiplantae; phylum Streptophyta; class Magnoliopsida; order Fabales; family Fabaceae; genus Vicia; species Vicia faba. The sequence continues at coordinate 301,283,703 of OX451740.1, read as the reverse complement.
CCTTAAAGGTGGATGCAAATAGGGTTTTAAGGTAGCCCTAGTTTGAATTATTATTTTGGTATTTTTAGAGGTGTTTCTTGCAAATATTTTTCCCTCTTTGCCTTGTCTGAATTGAGGAAAATATATAGAATGAAATTAGGTCAAATAAAACATGGGCTTAAACTTGTGTAAGAAGCCTAGTTTTTATCTTATTTATTTTGACTTTTAAAATAAATAAAAATCAAAATAAATATAGTAAAAAGGTCAAGGGGTGCATGAAGTAACTCAGAGATTCATATGAAGTGTAGAATACACATGGACCTTGAAACAATAACCTATTAGCCAAAAAATTCAAGTTTGATCAATTTGAAATTAATGCATTTGCTCAAAATTTCCTAACTTGTACCAATCATAACTCTCTCAATTTGTATCATTTGAAGAAGCTCTTGGACTTTTTGGATAGATCAGGATGTTCTATACAATCTCTAATTTGATCATTTTTGCATTTGGAGACTTTATCTAGATGTAAGTTGCCTTGACAAAAAGTGTCTTTTTGTTGAATTTTGAAATAACCTATAATGTATTGGTTCATATCTCTCAAATGAAGCATTTTTTGGATTTGATATTAGAGAGTCAAAGTTGTATAGAATTGAATTTCCTCCAAAATGAGCCTTTTTAAGGAAAATCTGATGATGCATGTGAAAGTTATGCTTGGTCAAAGTTCATTTGACTTCTCTTAAAGAAAACCATAATTTGGTAACTTTTTTACTTTTGATGAATTGGAAGTTTCCTTGATGAATCATGATCAACCCTTGATCAAATGATGAATGTGACTTCAAAATGTTGATGTTGACAAAAAATCATGAGGTTTGACTGTATGTTGACCATAGTTGACTTTTTGTCCAATATAGTTAATTTTCAGTCGTTTGTGCCACTGACTGAGCAAACTTGTGATGCAAGGCATGAAAGTTGGAATGAGCCTTATTGGGGACATATGAGGAACCTTGAAATCCACTTGAGGCCTTAGAAACCAAATCTTCCTTGAGAAAAGTAAAACCCTAGTTGTGAATCCATTGCTTAGGAGGAGAGTATGTCTGATCAATTCTTGGGCAACCTTGAGCATTTGAGAACCCTAGGATAATGTCTTGAAGAAAAGGGAGGAAAATTTTTGGGGTACAACAACTGCCACTGTTCTTTCTTCTTAAACCTGAAGAATTAGATTGGCATGTCCGTCATTCGTGATCTGAAGGTGGAAGAGGATTGAACACTTAAGTGCCTAGAAATTTGCACTCGCATGTGCACAAAGTAAGACTGTTGGTTGATATTATTGCTTTAATGGGCTTAAAGATACCATTCACAGAAGTGACAGAGTGTCGTCGTAGATGGGCTTATAGATGGCATCTGTAATACGGTGGGAGAACTGACTTTGGTTTTGCGTTTTATTGCAAATGTTACGGATAACAAGAGTCGCCACCAAATTTTATTTTATCCAATAAGGAAAGGGTGAAAAGAAAATGAAAGACCTTTGAGAATTTTTTTGAGTTCGGGGGGTAGATTATAAAAGAGAAGGTGTTAGAACCCTTTTCATCCGTAGTTATCTACGAGCTCTTAATCGCTAGCTCACTTGTTTTGAAAAATGCTTTATGAATGTGTTTGAAAATATTTTGAAAAATTCCTAAGTATGGAAACTTTGTAATTATTCTTGTATCAGTTAAGAATGCGTACAAAGTGTTTGTTTTTGGAAATATTTCAGAAAAGTGTTTTGTGTGATAAATATGTTTGTTTTGTTTTTGTGAGAAAGCAATTACGAGCGATCTACCTACTGAAAAGTCTTTTGCATTATTTTCCTCCTCCTTTAGATAGTGTTATCCTACCATTAGTTAGTAGGAAGCCCTATTGTTGGATGTGAAGGGACAGGCGCGGGTCATCATACAGTCATAAAGGCAACTCATAGGGGCACTTTAGCAATTTTATTATAAGGGACTAAGATCGTTTACCGAGGCAGCATCGAAGGGTCTTCGAGGGACTACGATCTTTTTAACCGAGGGTCTTTGCTAAAGCGTCCCCACGTTCGAGGGACATGATTTTTTTTTATTCGAGGGCAACAAGTGAGGTTACCCTAGAGGTGCACGTGTGAAGAGTGATTCATGTTCAGTTATTTTAGTCTTACAATTAGGGTTTTCTAAGATTGTTTTTATGTCTTTCCATACAAACCCTAATTACAAGCAAAGTAATATAGAAATAATGAAAAGTAGTAAAGTGTTGGAAATGAAAATCTACGCTATTACAAGGCTTTGGGAGTGGGGGTACAAATAGTAAAAACGGGGAAATAGAAAGTAAAACCCTAATTTAAACTATTACAAACCGTAGCAGTTACATAATCAGAAAATAATAAAGTACGTGAAGCGGTAAAAAGGAAAATAAAAGAGAAAATTGTTTTGTGATTGTTTGATGAAAAATTTTGATGATTAACCTAAAAACTAATTGATTTTAATTAGTTAAAAAAGTTAGTTAATTAAGTTAAACAAAAGCCTAAAATCTAAGTTGATTTTAATTAAGAAAATAGTTAATTAGTGAAAAACCTAAAAACCTAAATTCATTGATTAAATAAAAAAACCTAAAATTAATTATTTGAGTTTATATAAAAAAAGTTTTATGTTAGGGTTAAAAAAAGGGTTTAGATTTTGTTAATTTAAAAGAAAATGAGGGAATGAGTGAAAAGAACAGAGAATTGGAAGAAATAAACCAAAAGGAGTAGGGGTGCGTCTTGAACCCACGCCCTCAGCAGCTTCACGCAGTACATTCACCATCAGGCCAAGCGCGCCTTGGTGTTAGGATATAGCTCTAACGCGTTTTGTTCAATCCTACAAAATATGAAAATATTAGGAAAAACAAAGTGGTAAAAGGATGGATCAAATCCAAGCCCTTTGACACCAATGACTTATTGCACACGCTTCTACCGCTGGGGCGGCTATACATCTGTTTATTTAAATGAAACCATAAATATATATTATAAACATGAATGTATTGACCGAAGAGGCTCCGAATCCCTAGCTCCGATCGTCTTCTCTGGTAGCCTGTTTCTTCCAAAACCTGCAAACATAAAAGGTTAGCAAGCGAAAAACACTCTACCCCCCTAAATCGAGGGTTGCGAATCCAATGGTAGGATTATTATGGGCTAAAACTGGCTGGTTTAAGAGCTATGAGAAAAAACCGCATGGATCGGTGCTAACACTGTGATATGCAATTTAGCATGCATGGGACCTCCATGATTATTCTATCATGCACTACCAAACCTCATTAACACATTATTGACATTAGTACATGTTAATGCAAACAGAAAATCAAGATATGAATGTTAAAAATTATGAAATTGGAAATGCCATGTAATGAGATTTCATATGTTTTGGACCATCCAATTTGGTCCACACTTACTCTATAGGCTTGCTGGAAGAGATATAGTGGATGTTTTGTAGTGAAAGGGTTTGTAACAAGGGTTTCAAGATTTTAGGGTTCTTGAGAAATTTTGATCTTTTTTTGACAAGTTTGAGAGGCAAGGTTTTCGTGTCCTCATATGAGAATGAATGAGGGAATATATAGGTTGAAATTAGGGCAAAAATATGGGCTTGGTCTTTGTATAAGAAGGCCTTGTATTTTATTTCATTTATTTTGCATTATTAATGAATAAATAAAAAATAATTAAAATAATTAAAATAATTAAAATGATTAAAATAAAAATAGGTCAAGGGGTGTAAGAACAAGACTTTAGGTGTATGAGGAGTATAATACACATTTGGACTTTAAACCATGGCCCAATAGCCCAAAATATCAAGTTTGCTCAATTTGAACTTCATGCATTTGCTCAAAATTTCCCAACTTGCACTTGTCATAACTCTCTCAATTTTCATCTTTTGAAGGTGATCTTGGACTTATTTGAAATATCAAGATATCCTCTACAATATATCTTTTGATAATTTTTGCATTTGGACTTTATCTTGATGTAATTTGCGTTGACAAAAAGTGTCTTTTTGTTGACTTTTGAAATGACCTGTAATGTATTGGCTCATATCTCTCAAATGAAGCACTTTTTGGACTTGAGCTTAGACATAAAAAGTTGTATATACTTTAATTTCCTTTAATACTGGCTTTGGTTGGGGAAAAGTTGATGAAATATGTGAAAGTTATGCTTGGTCAAAGTTCAGTTGACTTCTCCTAAGGAAACCCTAATTTAGCAACTTTTGACTTTTGATGATTTGATGGCTTTTCTTGAGGAATCATGATAAAACCTTGATCAAATGATAAATATGATTTAAAAACCTTGATGTTGACCACAAATCTTGAAGTTTGACTGTATGTTGACCATAATTGACTTTTTACCTTTATATAGTTGATTTTCAGTCATCTAAGCAATTGACTGAGTAAACTTGTGATGTAAGGCAAGAAACTTGATATGAGCATTCTTGAATAAATATGAGGAACCATGAAAACCACTTGAGACCTTGGAAACCCAATCTTCCTTGAGAAATACAAAACCCTAGTTTTGGATCCATTACTTAGAAGGAGAATTTGTCTGATCAATTTCTTGAGTAATCTTGAGCAATTGAGAACCCTAGGAAGATGAGGAGACCTCTTGAAATTATTTGATTTGAAAATGGGAGGGAAAATTTTGGGGTACAACAGCTTCCCCTGTTCAATCATCTTAAACCTGAAGAGTTAGATTGGTATGCTCGCCATTCGTGGTCTGAAGGTGGAAGAGGATTGAACACTTAAGTGCCAAGAAATTTGCACTCGTATGTGCCAAAAGTAACACTGTTGGTTGATTGTACCGAGAATGGGATTAAAGATGCCATTTGGAGAGTGACGGGATGTTGTCGGAGATGGGATTATATATGCCATCTAAAGTAACTATTAATAGAAGTATCAGAATGAGTCTACACTTGACTGTATCTGAGGGATGCTTTCTAGAATAAACCTCCGGGGAAGGTGTTTAAGTAGTTGCTTGTCAGATTTAGTCTCTGAGGGAAATGTTTGTTATGTAGATAGTTGCCCCATCCTATTACGGGAATTGATCTAAAATCTGCTTTTGTTGGTAAACCCGTCCTGTTTCGGGAATTTATACCACCTGGTGATAAAGATTGTCACCCCGTCCTATTTCGAGATTTGATCTCCACCTGGTCATAAAGATAAAAAATATAGTTTCCCCGTCTAGTCTCGGGAGTTAATCTTCAACCTGTTTATGTAGATAATCGCCCCATCCTGTTTCAGGAATTGATCTATAATTTGTTTTCACAGATAGTTTTCTTGTCTTGTTTTAGGAATTAATCTGCAACCTGTTTTGAAAATTATTGATGATACTCGTCTATTTGTAGACTTTTACCTGAAAAGATAAAATGTTAGTTTTTATGCAATGTCATGATGTATGTAATGCACTGCGTAATGAGTTTCTCAAAATAAATGAGGGTGTGTTATATGTGTTTTGTATGCGTATGCTATGATACTTATAAATGATGTGTGAATGTGAGATGTCATTGAAGCATATTGATAGCTTTGTATAACATCTTCGATTGGGAAAATAAATCCCTGACTGTTACTGGGGATGGAGTTAGTAATCTTTCGATCTTGTTTAGAATGTTTCCGTTGGGAATTCCTACTTGCTATTTGAGGATACTCCGCTGGGAAATGTTGATTTCTGCTTGGGGAGAAGAGTCCAAGAACATTGGTTGTTCATCGCTCTAATGGGGAATTTAATTCTTATATACCCTGAGTATGGATAAAAGAGATGAATAACTTTCCGAGATGCTGACTGACTGAGTTTCTGATATGAATGCCGACTCATCTGGGGAGGATAATGTTAAATGATATCTGGTCTGGTTTCAAATTCTGTAGCAACTCTCTAGGGATAGCAGCCTAGATTGTCCTTTGGTAAAGAGAGGAATTTTGTCGACGATTTGCAGTAGTTACAACAATAGACTCAAGCTGGGGAGACTGAATTGTGTTGGGGAAATAAACCTTGTTTGGGAAATAAACCCTGCTAGAGAAATAAATTGCTGAGGAATACTCTACTGAGGCACACTCTGATGAGGAAATGAGCCCTACTGGAGAAGAGAATTCTGCAGGGTATTTTATAGTTTTGGAGAAATAAACTCAGTTGTGGAAGAGAACTTCTATAAACTATGCTGATGACATAATCTTTGATGAGGACGGGGACTCTGTAGGTTGGCGATATTGTCGGGGAAGAGATCATACTCCTTTATCCACTAGGGGATCTACCGGGGAGTGTGCTTAGGTTAGTTGTCTCAACTCTTGTCTTGAGGCATATTGGACTTACGGGGAACGTATCTTTGTCAGGAATGAGCTTATGAAGATAGCTTTGTGGGGATTATCCCATGGAGGTTCTATGCATATATTTGTTAATAGTAATCATATTCATATGCATATGTTCATTCAATTTAGTCATTGGACATTTTTGCAAACAAAACAGAAAAAGTAAAATAGAATTTGATTTTGGAATTGTATTTGTATTGATAGTTTGCCTATAAACATGCAGTTTTTGTACAAAGAGAAGGAAATCCTAGTAAGAGGAAATCATCGTAAAATAGAAATAGTACAAAGTGAAAATAAACATATACCTATGTGGAAATAATCTCGTCGGGTTTCAACTCTTCTATTGCCTCTATATCTTCGAGCATCTCATCCCTTGTTGTCGGACGAAGTTGACTGAATTGATCTATACCATTTGAACTTGACATTGGTAATAAAACTATTTATAGGTGATCCAACGGGACATAGTCGTACGCTTTAATCCCTTACTTTTTCCTGGACCGCCCTTTCAGGTTTTCAGTCCACCGGGATACCCTTTTTTGCCCAAACCACCTTTTCAAGTTTTCAACTTGCCGAATGTATAGTCTTTATATATATATATATATATATATATATATATATATATATATATATATATATATATATATATATATATATATATATATATATATATATATATATATATATATATATATATATATATATATATATATATATATATATATATATATATATATATATCCCTAATTTTTCCCTTTTAACTATGTCTACGTTTACAGGATGTGGAAAATCTTCACCGTCCATGGTGGTAAGTATCATAACACCGCCCAAAAATATCTTGTTGATTACAAACGACCCTTTGTAAGTTGGAGTCCATTTTCCCCTGGGATCACCCTAGGGTAGAATGATGCACTTTATTACCAAGTCACCAGTCTGATATACATCTGGCCATGACAGACATCCACATGCCTCTTCTCGTCAATCAAATTCAAATGGTCCAGCCTAGTCTGAATCCAATCGTCTTCGTCTAAATCTACATCTTTCATAATTCTCAGTGAAGGAATCTAGACTTCGATAGGTAGGACAACCTCCATACCGTAGACCAAAGAGAACGAGGTTGCCCCAGTTGATGTCTGAGCTGAGGTGCAATAGCCATGAAGAGCAAATGGTAACCTCTCGTGCCAATCTTTATAGGTCACAACCATTTTCTGCATAATCTTCTTGATGTTTTTATTGGCAGCTTCCACGGAGCCATTCATCTTCGATCATTACAGAGAAGAATTGTGGTGCTTGATCTTAAACCACGTGCACAATTCCATGATCATAGTGTTGTTGAGATTGGTACCATTGTCTGTGATAATTCTCTCGGGGATACCATACCGACAAAAATGGTTATACTTAATGAACCGAGCCACAACATTCTTGGTAACGAAGGCGAGCGAGGCTGCTTCAACCCACTTCGTGAAATAATCAATGGCAACGAGAACGAAGCAATGTACGTTAGAAGCAGTAGGTTTAATCTCTCCAATCATATCAATGCCCCACATTGCAAATGGCCAAGGATAAGTCAAGACATTAAGAGGAACTGGAGGCACATGTACTTTGTCAGCAAAGATCTGGCATTTGTGACAAGTCCTCGAGTGGTGATGACAATCAGTTTCCATAGTTGACCAATAGTAACCCGCTCTCAGAAACTTCTTATCCATAGTATGTCCATTGGAGTGAGTGCCAAAGGCACCTTCGTGCATATCTTCCATAATCTTCTCCGCTTCTTTCTTGTCTACATAATAAAGTAGAGTCGAATCATGGTTACGCTTGTACAAAATTCCGTTGCTCAGGAAGAATTTAGCAGAGAACCTCCATAAGAATTTCTTGCCATTAATAGATGCTTTTTCAGATCACTCTTGAGCCTCAAGGTATCTTTTCACTTCATGAAACCAAGGTTTTTCTTCTACTCCGTCAATATCAACTTTATAGCAGTGTGCTGGTTCGTCTAGTTTTTCAATGGTAATTCTAGGAGCTTCGTTGTCCCATCTAACCTTGAACATGTATGACATGGTAGCTAATGCGTCTTCCAACTGATTCTCTTCTCGTAGGATATGCTCAAAAGTGATCTCCTCTAAGTACATAATTAAGGTCAGCACATGCTCTCTATAAGGAATGAGGTTCAGATGCTTCATATCCTATTCTCCTTTAATGTGATAGATTACCAGGACTGAGTCCCCGTATACGCTTAAGAACTTGATTCTTAGGTCAATAGCAACTTTAGTACCCATGATGCATGCTTCATATTTTTCCATGTCGTTGGCACAATCAAAGTATAATCTGGCAGTGAATGGCGTATGGTAACCCTGAGGAGAGATAATTACAACACCGGTTTCTTTTCCAAGTGCGTTAGAAGCTCTGTCGAAAACCATAGTCCATCGGGGTCCTATCTCAGGTCCTTCATACGGTCCAGGTTCTTCACAATCTATAACTAGCATAATGTTCTTGTTCGGGAACTCAAAATTCATAGATTGGTAGTCGTCTACAGCTTGATGAGCAAAATGATATGCCAGTACACTCCCTTTGATTGCTTTCTGGGTGGTGTACTTAATGTTGTATTTTGTTAAGATCATTTGCCATCTGGCGATTCTTCCGGAGAGAGCTGGCTTCTCGAATATGTATTTGATGGGATCCATTTTAGAAATCAACAAAGTAGTATGAGTCAACATATACTGTCTTAGTCGGCGAGCAACCTATGCCAAAGCACAACAAGTTTTCTCAAGAAGTGAATATCTTATTTCACAGTTGGTAAACTTTTTGCTAAGGTAGTATATTGCATGCTCTTTTTGACAAGACTCGTCATGCTGGCCCAATACACACCCTATTGAGTTTTCTAACCCTGTTAAGTACATGATAAGGGGTCTTCTCTCATTGGTAGATGGTAAACCATAATATCAATATCGAGCCCTGGAATGTCTTTGTATGACCAAGTAGAGATCTCAATATAATCACGCAACATCTGGATTAACGTGTTCTTGACACTATCTTCTAGGTTGGCACCTATCTTGACTTATTTTCTGTTGTTTTCAGTACCCAAGTTTACAGCCTCGATTGGCTCTTCATGTGGTTGTATGGCCATTTCCACTTGTATGAATAGTCTAGCAAGTTCTCCAGGTATTTCACAATCTTCCTCGCCTTCGTCCTCGGCTTGGTAGATCGGGTTTTCAAAGTCATAAGTGGCAATAGTAGAGTTGTTATCAACGGTATCCAGAGTGGATGCGGATTTGCAATTTATTGTATGGGTGTGTGTAAGATCACATAGCTATTTGAATGTGATAAAAATAAAAGAAAGACAGAGAGCGCAAAATTTGAATGCAAAACGTCCAATGCTTTATTAAATGAAAATATGTTTATGAAATGATAACCCTTAACAAATGGACCATTGTGCCCTGGGAAAGGCACAAGGCTTAAAGTCATTGTTTAAAAACTACATAAGCAAAACTTGGAAAGCAATAAAAATAGATATGTAGATATTACTCCTGACTAAAGGAGATAGAGATAATGTCTTTGGCCTTCCAGTTGCTAAGCAAACATGTAAAAGTATTTTTATTCATCATTTTCCAGGCCAAAACTTTTTCAGAGAAAAAAGATATTCTAAGCAAAGATATGCTTTATGGAGAGAGAGAAAGAGAGTAAAAAAGTAGAGGCTTACAGTGGGCAGGCTTAAGACAAAGAGATATAAAACAAAGAGTATCAGAACAGTTCAAAAGAGAGGCAGGAACACATAGAAAAATACATCACAAAAACTGTAAACACATAACCATAACCTCCAAGTTTACAAACTGCTTCAGCCTGCCTCCAACAAACTTCAAACCTGTTTCATCCTGCCTTCAAGATTACAAACTGAAGCAAGCCTTCAAATAAAAAAAGCAACTCAAACATATAACCTGTCAAAACCTGAACCAACTCAAACCTCCACAAACCTGCATAAAAACATAAGCAAGCCTGCCTGTTCAGAAAAGCCTGCTTCAAGCCAAACCAGAAGCAAGCCTGGATCCAAACTGAAAACACATAAAACAAAAACCAGAAAAGCCTGCCTCAAGCTTGCTCCAAACCATCCAAAAAGCCTAACACATCCTGCATCAAGAACATCCAAACAAAATCTGTACCACAAACAGAAAAGCCTAAACCCCAACAAGCCAAAATAGCCAAACTTACTCCAAGCCTGTACCAAACTCAAAGCAAAACAAAATGCCTCAGAATATGTTCATCATAGGCTAAACAACAATATCCAACAAAGATCTCAGATTTAACATCATCATTGAAAGAAAACCAACAAAGCATCAAGAGAGGAAAAGAAACTCAGAAGAGAGCAATACTGAAGCAAGCATTCTCAGATATTATCATCATTGAAAAGAAACAAAGCCCAAAGAGAGGAAGATTGTGAAAGTATCTCAGAAGCACAAATACTCAGAATCAAAATCATCACAGATAAGCAAAAGTTCAGAGGCAAGCAATCAGAGGAGAGGCAGAAGCAAATCATACAGGGTTTTCAGATTATGGCATCATCACTAAACGAAGGTTAAAGACACAAAATACCAGGAAGCAAGCCAGCAAGCAAGTCATCAAGCTCCCACGCCTCGGCTATCTAAGACGCGCCTCCGTCCTCCTCCGTCTCCTCTCCAAAGGTAGTAACTCCTCCCTTTTCTTTAACACCTCACACAAGCCCAAATAACACATAAAGGTCAGAACATATAAGATTAATAACATGTAAGATGGAAATCCAAAACCCTAAAACAGAAATTGTTACCTTTTCTCATCACTGCCTTGCTCAACCATGAGGAGGAGGAAGCGGAGATGGTGCCTGGTGGCCTGAGGCGAGGAGAGGGACATCAGAGGCCATATCGGTTTGGGAACGAGAAAGACGAAGAAGAAGATGGAGAAGCAGCGCCGTTCTAAGAGACAAACCCTTGTTCTGAGTAACAACTAATTCCAACCCTAAAAAATGTTATGATCCGTTTGGGCCTGTCCCTTGCAAAATAAATGCCTAAGCCCAAGATCCTGGCGTACACCCCCTTTTCTCTTCTTAATCCGTTTTTGTTTTTATTTGAGCCCAGCGTGATCTTCCAAGCCCACTTTTCTTATACAAACTAACACCCTATTTTCTTTTTATTATTTATTATCACTTTATTTTTTTTCTCTTTTATATATAACTTAAACTAATATTTTTTGTTAAATAAAAATGATACATTAACTTTTTTTGCCTTGTACAAAATTTTCTGAAAATACCTTTTTATACATAAAAATAGAGTTTACTAAGTTTCTTGTGTTAGAACTTTTTTTAAACTAAAACTCTTGTTCATATATAAAAACCAAAAATACATAAAAATAGAGCTTACTAGGTTAATTAATTTTCTTATATTTCCTTTTCTTTATTAAACCTTTTGTTTCTAGCATTAACAAAAAAACACAAAAAATAATATAAATACTTAATAAATACATTAGGTTAATATTTGCATCATTTGTAAATAATCACATACATTTTACAATCCTTTTGATTCTCTTTTATTCTTATACATTGCTATATTTTACATTGAGAATGCGATTCGATTTGGTTGTAAATAATATTTGGACACTACTATCCTGATAAAACTCATCCCCATTTGTAAATATTTGTACCCCCATCCCCGGATACTTATTTGTAATAGCTTAGACTTTAAATTCCCGCAATTTATCGCTTTCTATATACTGTATAGTAATTAGGGTTTGTATGCGAAGATTCAAAATCAACCGCTAGATAACCTAATACAAAGACAAATGTATGAAAATCAATACACAATTCACACTTGCACCCCTAGGGTAATCTCGCTTGTTGCCTTCCAAAATGGGCCATGGTTGCATGTTAAATGTCTTTGGCAAAACAAAAACAAATCAAATGATCATAGTCCCTCGATGACTCTATCAAGTTGCCTAAACAAAAATGATCAAGTCCCTCAAGAAAATTGCCAAAATACTTGACACTGTTGCATTCGTGGTCTAAACGATGACCCGCGCCCGTCCCGTTAACATCCTAACACGAGGTTGTTCACCAAATACAATGGTGAAACAACACTGTTAAAAGGGTTAAAAACATAAGGAAAGATCTTTGAGTAAATTTAGGGGTAGACAACTCTTAGTTACTTGATCAAACTTGCAAAACACACTTGCCTACTTTCAAAACACACTTCATAAACACAACTTCCAAAACAACTTTCAAAAACATTGAAACATCTTTTCAAAAAGACAAACCCCTTTGTAAAACATTCGAGTAAAGAATTGTTACAATGGTTGCCTAGACAAGGCATCTTTTTCAAAACATTTTCAAAACCACACACACAAAGCACCATTTCAAACAATTGAAAAGCAAAGGCAAGTGATCTAAAACAAGTAACTAAGAGCCCATGGATAACCATGGATGAAAAGGGTGCTAGCACCTTCCCTTTTCATAATCTACCCCCTGAACCCACGAAAACATCTCAAAGGTTTTTCCTGTGCTTTTTAACCTTTCCTTTAGGATAAAATAAAAAGTCGGTGGCGACTCTTGCTAAACCGAACAAGTGCGAATACAAACGCAAAACCTCAAGTCAGTTCTCCCACCGTATCACAGAACTGGCGACTCTGCTGGGGATTATTTTTAAAAGTGGGGTTAACTTTGGGTTTAGATCACCTTTACATACTTGCTTTGATTGCTTTAATTGATTTACTTTTTGGGTCCTTGTTTGGGTTTGTTGTAAATCCTACACCCGGATTTGGGGGCACCTTTTTAGGTAAATAGCAATAAAACTGTGAGGGAACTGTGTGGGGTATACCAACATGGTTGAAGCAGTAAGCTATGTTAGTGTGACATATTTTTAAGTACCGGTAGGACTTGAGTAGTCAAGGAGAATACGGGGCCGCTGAGTGATGTCATGAAGCACTAACGAACTCTTAGAACCTTAATTGACCATCTTGGCCTTTTTAGGGGTAGTGAGATGACCGACTTTGGTGCAGTCCGAAGTTGGTAGATACTCGATACTACACTCATTGAGGATTATTTTCTTGGAATATTTTGGTCGCCAGTTAAGTGGCTAAACCAAAACAATGAACACAGAAAATAATCCTGTGATATTGAGCTCCTTAGAACCCGGTTTCTATTTTAGGACAGGATGAGCCAACTAACTTCAAGAGGGTACTTACCTACAAACCCCATGCAAGCCTAAACCTAAGGACTTATTTGCTTTGTGTGAATATGATTTCCTGTATATACACTTACTTGCTTTTGCATACATGTACATAACATCATAACATCATACCATAGCATTTTTTCAATAACCATTTCAAGGATCTCGAGGGTCTTTTGATGCAGGGTCACGTTGAACCAGGCGTCTACCAAGGGGCAAGAGGTTTTCTGCCCTAAACAAATGCCATCAAAGATCAAGTACAACAACTTGAATCAGGGGCTATGACCCACTTGACATGGTGAGCTTGATTCTCGTGGAAAGACATCCACCATTACAAAGTTCTCCAATCAAAGATGTTGACCAAAGTTCAATCTCCAACATTTTCTCGTGTTTACCCCGAGAGATCCTTGAAAACATGCATCCATATATCATACATATCATTGCATAACAGGTTTCTACCATACAGGTCTCCTTATCTTCCTACTGTTTATTTCAGTAAGATGGATATGGAACAAACGGTGAAAGATCTCCAAGCTCAAAACACTCAATTCAAACAAATGCTTCTGGCTATGGGTAAAGGGCAAGAGGATCTGAAAGCTCTCCTTCTCAAAGATAAGAAAAGTCCAAGAAGGCAACGAGCATCCTGAAGATAAGACCTAAAACCCTAGATCTTTCAACTCCACCCAGCATAGGGGCCAGTCTTGAAGAAGACCGCAATTTGGAGATTGATGAAGCTGGTTACTCCGAAGAACAATATCCTCCTGCTGATGACAAGTACAAACAGTTGGAGGATCGCATCAACGCTATGGAGATTCAACAAATACCTGGCTTGGATTTAGGAGACATAGGTTTAGTTTTTGGATTGGTCATCCCTCCAAAGTTCAAAGTCCCTACCTTGGCCCTGTATGATGGAGTTTCTTGCCCTAAGATGCATCTAAAGTCTTATGTCCGCAAGATTCAACCATACACAACTGATCCAAAGCTTTGGATCCATTTCTTCCAAGAAAGCCTGGTAGGGGCTCAACTCGAGTGGTTCTATGAATTGGAGAGTTCTCACATCCACACCTGGGAAGATTTAGCTATGGATTTTTACAAACAGTATCAATACAATGCTGATCTTGCACCAACTCGTGTGCAATTGCAGAACATGACCATGGGTTCCGACGAGAGCTTCAAAGGATACGCTCAAAAGTGGAGAGATCTGGCTGGTAGGGTGCAACCCCCTTTAACTGACAGAGAGCTGATTGACATCTTCATGGGAACTTTGACAGGGCCTTTCTTCAATCACTTAATTGGAAGCTCCTCATCCGGGTTCACCGAGCTAATACTGACTAGTGAAAGGGTCAAAGCTGGCATCAAAAGTGGAAAGATCCAAGGAGCTACACCCTCTGATGCTCAGAAAATTCCCTACAATGGAAAGAAAGAGTCTAATGCGGTGAACAGTCAAAAGAGTCACCGTGACCAACACGTAGGGGGAGTCCTGATCTCTGGTTCTGCGTCACACCGACAACAGCAAAGGGGAAATCAACGAAGGCCAGACGAGCCTAAAAGACAGTTCACCAACATCAACATGCCGCTGTCTCAAGCACTGCAACACTTGTTGAAGATGAATCTGATTGCATTGATAGGGCCTCATCCAAACCCCAAGCCTTCTTCTCCTAACTACAATCCTAAGGCCACATGTGCTTATCATTCTGATAGTCCCGGGCATGATACTAACGATTGTTGGGCATTGAAGTACAAGATTCAGAATTTGATTGATGATAAGGAGATTGAGTTTGGTCCTCCAGAGACCCCAGCATGATCACTGCTCCTACGCCAAATCATTGAGAATGCCTTTGTTTCATTTTGGATTTTCAAGTTGTAACCTCTTTGTTATTCAAACAATTATCTTTTAATGTCAAACTCTGTTTCATTAATGCATTGCATATGTTTGTCTTGAATTCATCTATTCGTTTTCACTATTCTTAAACTATGCTTTCTACTTTCTTTATGACATTTAACTCTTGCAAAAGCTACAAGCCTTTAGAGGGAGGATGACGAAACAATACCATAATCTCATACAATATGCTTTTGAACAGACCTTGCTGATGATGTACAGGCGTTTCTTTCAAATCCCAAACACTGGAGTTATAAGGAAGATAATCCCTAGTCAACCCCTTCGAGCCAAAGAAGTAGGAGTTTTTTGTTCTGAACAATTTGAAACCTTTGATTTAAACCTGGGGCAGGGTAGTCTCTCAGTTAATTCAAAAAGATGCGCATTAAAGTCGCAAACTCTCAGTTCGTAATACAACGAGCAGCATCAAAAAGCATTCCTCTGGAATCAAAAGAAAATGATGGTTCCTTATCTCATAGGCAGTCATTACCTCTCAAAAGAGAAAAGCCCTCCGAGCCAAAACCTATAAAGGAGGCTTAAGAAAGCTACGGCATCCCGCTGACTGTAATCTCGGAAACAGGAACAGTCATGCAAAAGTTAGGGATAACGAATCAAAAGAAAGAGGTCACTACAAATCCTCAACAACATGAAAAAAAAATGTTGCAAAAAAGGAGATGATGACTGCCTTCCAAATTCAACTTGTGTGAACCATCGCAAAAAAAAAAAAAGGTCGTTCCAAACTCGAATAGAGTTCGACGCACAATTAACTGAGTTTAGGATCGAAGAACATAACGAAGAGCGGGTGGGTACAAATATACTTTGAGCCTTTATCCTTTGTTTCTTAAACCGTGAACCAAGCCACGTTACAACCCTTTAAAAGTCCTAATTGAAGCATGGGTTAGTTCGAAAGCATACTGTTACAAAAGGTATCCTGACTCCTGTAAGGCTTTGCTCTAAATCTTGTGTTGAATTTGTCTTATAAAAAGTTTTCTGCTAAAAAACGCATTTTTCAAAACTTCGAGACAAACATAAAAGTTGCATTACTTGAATATCACTGTTTGCATTTGGCTATTTGTTTGACAGCGGAGAAGTTCACACAATGAATATCCGATGAACGAAATCTCTCTCGGTGAATAAAATCAATTCAAAAAGGATGACACTTCCATTGACAAATCTCCTATCAACAAGGGGGCATGACATGTCACTATCCAGTTAACCTGGGGCAGTCCAGTCAAGATTTTAACAAATCTTTCAAAGTTCAGTTAACCTGGGGCAGTCCAGTCAAGATTTCAAGAAATCACTCAATTGCAGGATAACAAGGGGCAAGTCTCCGTCTCTGGAACTTGGGGCATTGAACGTCAATCCCGACAAAGGGTTACATACAGTCACAAGCACTTGCCACTAGGGGCAGTGACAAATCTCCCCAAAACCCTTCTCATAGGATGATTCCCCAGCTGGAGTTTGCCTCTTCGACTACTACAAATCAAAGGACCACAACTCCTCTTCTCCAGTAGACTACTCTACAATCCCTAGAAAGTTACTGCGAAACCTGAACCCGACCAGATATCAGTACAACTTCAACTCCCCAGTAGAGCAACGGACGACTAAGACTCCTGAACTCTTTTCCCAAGCAGAATGAACATTCTCCCCACATTGTTTTCAATATTCCCCGAGCAGAATGAAGACTCTCATTCTCAATCCATCACAGGATATTCAGGTATTCCCCAATGAAGATCTCCTCAAAACAGGAATCCTTAGTAGATTGGCATACAACCCAAGCTCCTGATTCCCCAACAACGGTCCCAGGACTTCTCATTTTCAACGATCAAAGGATTTTCAATCCCCAGCAGCAGTCAAGGATTTACTTTCCCCGACACCAGTCAAAGATTGCGTTATCCAGGATTCGTCTTCCTCAGCAAGACAGCTACTCAGCTTACATGCACATCCATTACATTCATATATCATAAACATTGACGAAACGCAATTCATTGAATCATACATTTCATGCAACATAACTTTGTGTTTCAACTAACAATTTACCTTTTTCAGAAAAAGGTCGACCACAGCTTTTTTCAAAATCCAAGATGTAGTTTTACACGGACTCATCATCAGGAAACCCTACACCGGTTCCTTCTCAATTCAGATGTAGTTTTACACGGACTCATCATCAGGAAACCCTACACCGGTTCCTTCTCAATTCAGATGTAGTTTTACACGGACTCATCATCAGGAAACCCTACACCGGTTCCTTCTCAATTCAGATGTAGTTTTACACGGACTCATCATCAGGAAACCCTACACCGGTTCCTTCTCAATTCAGATGTAGTTTTACACGGACTCATCATCAGGAAACCCTACACCGGTTCCTTCTCAATTCAGATGTAGTTTTACACAGACTCATCATCAAGAAACCCTACACCGGTTCCTTCTCAATTCAGATGTAGTTTTACACGGACTCATCATCAGGAAACCCTACACCGGTTCCTTCTCAATTCAGATGTAGTTTTACACTGACTCATCATCAGGAAACCCTACACCGGTTCCTTCTCAATTCAGATGTAGTTTTACACAGACTCATCATCAGGAAACCCTACACCGGTTCCTTCTCAATTCAGATGTAGTTTTACACGGACTCATCATCAGGAAACCCTACACCGGTTCCTTCTCAATTTCAGATGTAGTTTTACACGGACTCATCATCAGGAAACCCTACACCGGTTCCTTCTCAATTTCAGATGCAGTTTTACACGGACTCATCATCAGGCAACCCTACACCGGTTCCTTCTCAAATTCAAATGCAGTTTTACACGAACTCATCATCAGGAAACCCTACACAGGTTCCTTCTTTCAACTTACCAAATTACAATTCAACAATCATTCTTGGATGGCATCTTTAAGCCCATCTCCAGTAACTATCCATCCTATCTCCAAATGGCATCTGTAAGCCCATTCCCGACATCACAATACCTGAAACCAGCCAGGACAGATATCTCGTCGACCAACCTTTTCAAGTTCCAGATTAATACTTGAAACCAGACATGACAATTATCTACCTGACCATCTTGAAGCAACCCTACACCGATTTCTTCTCGAATTCAGATGCAGTTTTACACAGACTCATCATTAAGCAACCCTACACCGATTCCTTCTCAATTTCAATTCCAAGACTTCTGAAAACAGTTTACGGATTCTCCAAACACGGATGTTAATCTATCGCTTGTTCAGATTTAACTTCTGAAAACAAATTACGGACGCTTCCCAACATGGATGCTGATCTATTGCTTATTCAACTTCACAACTTCTGAAAACAGTTTACGGATGATTCCAAACATGGATGTCAATTCATTTCTTATTCAGATCCCCAGTTCAGAGATGTTCCAAACATGGATACCTTTCTGATACTCATCCACTCATCAACGACATACAGTTCAACAAACATTCTCAGATGGCATCTCTAAGCCCATCCCCCGACAAGATTCTGTCACATCTCCAGATGGCATCTTTAAGCCCATCTCCAGATGGCATCTTTAAGCCCATCTCCAAATGGCATCTTTAAGCCCATTACCTCAAACTACGCTTTAACGAGCGCAAATTTTTCGGGAACTCTAGTGTCCAATCTCCTTTTACCTTCGAGTCGCGAACGACAAACTTGCCAATCTAACTCTTCAGGTTCAAGAAGATTGAACAGGGGCAACAGTTGTACATCAAAATTTGCCCTCTCTTTTCCACAAGAAATCACAGCTTCGGGCTTTTCCTGATTTTTCAGATTGGCTTAAGAATCGGTCAAACAGACTTTTCTCATCAGTCAGACAAAATTAGGGTTTCCATTGATTTAGAATCAGTTCAAGCAGATTGTTAGGGTTTGGTTGAGTTTGGCTCAGGGTTTGATCAGGCGGACGTTTCTTTGACAATAAATCAAGAATTAGGGTTTGCGTGCGCATTCTCAGAAGGAATTGATTCTGCATTTCTTTTCAATTGACTCTGGGACATGGGTTGAGGCTTCTGATTGAAAGTTTGAAGTTTAAGTTTGATCAGTGAGATAAAGGACATATGGAAGTTTGTTTGTTTAACTGTGCAATGCTTTTGGTTATTCGGAACACCGGACGTTTATTGATTATTTATAATTTCTAAGTTAAAATTATTAGATAATTTCCAATTATTATAATTCAAGAAATTTAAGTAATTAAATAAATAAATGCAGAAGAATTAAAGAATTAACTGACAAAGGATTTTTTTTATTCATTTTCAATTGTTGTTACAAATGTTTATTTGATACAGTAAATTTATTTACAGTGTTACAATGACATTTATTACAATGATTAAAAATAAATTAAATCTACATTCTAAATTGCTTGAAATCTTCATCTTCTACTGCTGCTCCCCTTTGCTCAACTGATATTTATCTGCAAAGACAAAAAAGAAAGAAGTCAAACACAGATGAATTAAAAGGACATTCTCAGACAGATAATTAAAACTCGTCATTAAAAGTTTTGGCCGGAATCAGTTTGTTCGTCCTCTCTTCAAATCGCAAGAAGATGTCTCTTCTTGGTTCACAAAGAGGGAAATTAAATGTTTGCAAGCATGAATTAATCAAATACAAAGCTGCACAAATTCAAACAAACTGCACATGGACAAATTGAATATGCCAAACAACTACAAAGTTCAAACTGAACAAACAAGTTGCCCAAGTTCAAAATGTCAACTAAGCTGTCAAAACTGTCCAAAGAAGCTGCCAAACTGTCAAGAAGATATCAAAAGATATCAAAAGCCAATAAAGCTGTCAACAAGTACACAAAAGCAAAAGGCAGAAAATCTGGAAGATATGCAGAGGAAAGCCAAAGATGCAAGCAAACATGTAAAAGCATTTTTATTCATCATTTTCCAGACCAAAACTTTTTCAGAGAAAAAAGATATTCTAACCAAAGATATGCTTTCTGGAGAGAGAGAAAGAGAGTAAAAAAGTAGAGGCTTACAGTGGGCAGGCTTAAGACAAAGAGATATAAAACAAAGAGTATCAGAACAGTTCAAAAGAGAGGCAGGAACACATAGAAAAATACATCACAAAAACTGTAAACACATAACCATAACCTCCAAGTTTACAAACTGCTTCATCCTGCCTCCACCAAACTTCAAACCTGTTTCATCCTGCCTTCAAGATTACAAACTGAAGCAAGCCTTCAAATAAAAAAAAAGCAACTCAAACATATAACCTGTCAAAACCTGAACCAACTCAAACCTCCACAAACCTGCATAAAAACATAAGCAAGCCTGCCTGTTCAGAAAAGCCTGCTTCAAGCCAAACCAGAAGCAAGCCTGGAACCAAACTGAAAACACATAAAACAAAAACCAAAAAAGCCTGCCTCAAGCTTGCTCCAAACCAGCCAAAAAGCCTAACACATCCTACATCAAGAACATCCAAACAAAATCTGTACCACAAACAGAAAAGCCTAAACCCCAACAAGCCAAAATAGCCAAACTTACTCCAAGCCTGTACCAAACTCAAAGCAAAACAAAATGCCTCAGAATATGTTCATCATAGGCTAAACAACAATATCCAACAAAGATCTCAGATTTAACATCATCATTGAAAAAAACCAACACAGCATCAAGAGAGGAAAAGAAACTCAGAAGAGAGCAATACTGAAGCAAGCATTCTCAGATATTATCATCATTGAAAAGAAACAAAGCCCAAAGAGAGGAAGATTGTGAAAGCATCTCAGAAGCACAAATACTCAGAATCAAAATCATCACAGATAAGCAAAAGTTCAGAGGCAAGCAATCAGAGGAGAGGCAGAAGCAAATCATACATGGTTTTCAGATTATGGCATCATCACTAAACGAAGGTTAAAGACACAAAATACCAGGAAGCAAGCCAGAAAGCAAGTCATCAAGCTCCCACGCCTCGGCTACCTGAGACGCGCCGCCGTCCTCCTCCGTCTCCTCTCCAAAGGTAGTAACTCCTCCCTTTTCTTTAACACCTCACACAAGCCCAAATAACACATAAAGGTCAGAACATATAAGATTAATAACATGCAAGATGGAAATCCAAAACCCTAAAACAGAAATTGTTACCTTTTCTCATCACTGCCTTGCTCAACCATAAGGAGGAGGAAGCAGAGATGGCGCCTGGTGGCCTGAGGAAAGGAGAGGGACATCAGAGGCCATATCGGTTTGGGAACGAGAAAGACGAAGAAGAAGATGGAGAAGCGGCGCCGTTCTAAGACACAAACCCTTGTTCTGAGTAACAACTAATTCCAACCCTAAAAAATGTTATGACCCGTTTGGGCCTGTCCCTTGCAAAACAAATGCCTAAGCCCAAGATCCTGGCGTACACCCCCTTTTCTCTTCTTAATCCGTTTTTGTTTTTATTTGGGCCCAGTATAATCTTCCAAGCCCACTTTTCTTATACAAACTAACACCCTGTTTTCTTTTTATTATTTATTATCACTTTATTTTTTTTTTCTTTTATATATAACTTAAACTAATATTTTTTGTTAAATAAAAATGATACATTAACTTTTTTTGCTTTGTACAAAATTTTCTTAAAATACCTTTTTATACATAAAAATAGAGTTTACTAAGTTTCTTGTGTTAGAACTTTTTTTAAACTAAAACTCTTGTTCATATATAAAAACCAAAAATACATAAAAATAGAGCTTACTAGGTTAATTAATTTTCTTATATTTCCTTTTCTTTATTTAACCTTTTGTTTCTAGCATTAACAAAAAAAAACACAAAAAATAATATAAATACTTAATAAATACATTAGGTTAATATTTGCATCATTTGTAAATAATCACATACATTTTACAATCCTTTTGATTCTCTTTTATTCTTATATATTGCTATATTTTACATTGAGAATGCGATTCGATTTGGTTGTAAATAATATTTGGACACTACTATCCTGATAAAACTCATCCCCATTTGTAAATATTTGTACCCCCATCCCCGGATAATTATTTGTAATAGCTTAGACTTTAAATTCCCGCAATTTATCGCTTTCTATATACTGTATAGTAATTAGGGTTTGTATGCGAAGATTCAAAATCAACCGCTAGATAACCTAATACAAAGACAAATGTATGAAAATAAATACACAATTCACACTTGCACCCCTAGGGTAATCTCGCTTGTTGCCTTCCAAAATGGGCCATGGTTGCATGTTAAATGTCTTTGGCAAAACAAAAACAAATCAAATGATCATAGTCCCTCGATGACTCTATCAAGTTGCCTAAATAAAAATGATCAAGTCCCTCAAGAAAATTGCCAAAATACTTGACACTATTGCATTCGTGGTCTAAACGATGACCCGCGCCCGTCCCGTTAACATCCTAACACGAGGTTGTTCACCAAATACAATGGTGAAACAACACTGTTAAAAGGGTTAAAAACATAAGGAAAGATCTTTGAGTAAATTTAGGGGTATACAACTCTTAGTTACTTGATCAAACTTGCAAAACACACTTGCCTACTTTCAAAACACACTTCACAAACACAACTTCTAAAACAACTTTCAAAAACATTGAAACATCTTTTCAAAAAGACAAACACCTTTGTAAAACATTCGAGTAAAGAATTGTTACAATGGTTGCCTAGACAATGAATCTTTTTCAAAACATTTTAAAAACCACACACACAAAGCACCATTTCAAACAATTGAAAAGCAAAGGCAAGTGATCTAAAACAAGTAACTAAGAGCCCATGGATAACCATGGATGAAAAGGGTGCTAGCACCTTCCCTTTTCATAATCTACCCCCCGAACCCACGAAAACATATCAAAGGTTTTTCCTGTGCTTTTTAACCTTTCCTTTAGGATAAAATAAAAAGTCGGTGGCGACTCTTGCTAAACCGAACAAGTGCGAATACAAACGCAAAACCTCAAGTCAGTTCTCCCACCGTATCACACCAAGGATAGTAACCAAATAGTCCAAGTAACCTTAAAGTTTTTTATTGTTCAAGTTGGTTATTAGGTATCTTCAAAAAGAAAATGAAAAGCTCAAATAAGAAAAATAAAAATGACATAAAGGTAAATGCTCAAGTGAGCAAAGAAGAAAATAACATGAAATGAAAATGCTAAAATAAATGGTGCGTAAAAGTATAGGCATAAAGTAAAAGCATATAAATAAAGTCAATTGTTAATGACTTAGAAATTAGAGATTAGTTGAATTACCATCTTGAATCTTACATTTGAAAACTCATTAGAAGATTTATAAAATCAAAGTCTCTCAATAACAAGTTTCATTTGCTTTTTGTCAAGTATATCATTCATTTCAAATTCTCAATGCAACAACAAATGATCAACGATGTTTAAATGATTCACTTAGACCAAATTTTATGAAAGTACATTAGAGAATTGATAAGACCAAAGCCTCCTAACAATGAACCTCAAGGTTATTGGATCAAAGGTTTCAAATTAAACATACTCGGGCTTGCAAATATAGGTTTGGGCCACAAATGATCATTTCTCGAATCGAGACAAAATTTAGCGCTATGTTAAGCTATCGTAAGTGGACTTATATAGAAGTTGCACCTATTTTGAGGTCGATCAATAACAATCTATGTGCCATATGTTTGGAGAGATGATATGTAGATCATCCTCTAATAACATGTAACACGATGAGAAAGAGATAAGATGAAGAGGAAGGGGATACATTTGAATAAAAAATTTAATCAAACTATCATTAAAATCATCCATTCATTTTAGTGGAGTTAAACTCAAAACTCAAGATCCAATAATGTTAATGAAGTTCATGATCAACAAATACATAGCCAGAATATATTAAAAAAATAAATTGTATTTTTTTAATAAGATAAAAAGGAAAAGTGATTATGAAATTGTTTTTAAAATGAAAATAAAAGGCAAAATATCAAACCATAATCAAAGTATCAAAGAAACATTTAAAGAGACCTTAGAAAAATCTAAAATGATCTCTAATATTTTTATAAAATTTTTGGTAATTTTTTTAAAACAAAAAAGTATTTTTAAACTAATTAAAATCACTCAAATAAGTGAAAAAAGATAAAAAATAGTAGAAGTCAAAATAAAATTCTAGAAAAATTTCAGAAAGTCAGAAATAAGGAAAACGATTTTTATAAAAAATTTAGAATTTAAAAATATCAAAAAGAAATTTTAAATAATTAAAAACAAGTTAAAATAAAGGAAAAATTATAAAAAATATCAAATCTGAAAATAAAATCATGAAAAAAAATAATTAAAAAGAGAATAATTGAAAACATTTTTGTGAATTTTTTCATAGTTTTTGAGTCAAAAATGAATTTTCTATGATTTTTTGAAGTTTAAATCAATTAAAATATAAAAATCAGAAAATAAAAATAAAATAAAAAGATATAGACCATTGGATGAATGTCAAAATGCATTAGTAATCAGATTTAAGGAATCTGGCGCGTTGTGCATATCATGGTCCTTATTGAATAAAACACTGGATCCATTATTAAATCAGATTTTTGAAAAAAACAAGTGGCGCATTCTCATTGGTTGAGAGATGACACGTTGGTCATCTTCAACCTCCAGCCACACGAATTGTAGGTCTCTCATACTGTAAAATCAGAAGCTCAGACCTATGCCATTCGCTTCGTCTCATCAAGACGAAGACAACCGTACCCTCGCGAAAAATTTATTTAAGGTGTAGCTCAGTCGATTTGCAAAAAACGAGAAGAAAAAAATTGAATAGGGATTTGAAAATTCATGGCCAAAACTCAATTCCACTTGAAAGCAAATGTTGTGACTAGTATCAGAATGATGAGAGTTTCATTGTAGTAACAAATTTTGAGAGAATTGACGAAGGAATCTACCTATTGAAGTTCAAATTCAGAGCTCTGAAACTTGACTTGGCTAGCACGATTGAGGATGCTTTAGGGCTTAGTTATTCTTCTGTTAGCTTCAGTGAAGTTCAAGGATGAAGAATCAGCAAAGAAAATAGATTGAGGAAGGCTGTAAAAGCAAATTCGAAGTTGCAGAGAAGTGGGTTAAGGAGAGAGTTTGGCAGGGTGATTCTGGCTATTAAATCTTGAGAAAATGAATGCAATATGTCCCTCTATTTATATGGAAGCAAATGGTGCAAATAATTTAGAGGCAATTTGAAGTTTGGAGGGAAATTGGATCAAGCTCGAAAGTGAAAAAAGTGTGACCCAATGTGTATCAAAACTCAATCAATTCCTGCGTTTTGATCCTTAACTTAAATTTGGGAACTTTTTAAAACATGTTTAAATAAAAAACGCGTGCTAAATTGGTGATTAAAAGCCATATTATGAATTTCAAATTCTGACTTTGGAGAAAACTTCAGTTTCAAGGTACCATCTTTGAATCCATGGTGTTCACAGCTCAAAGGGGTCTTAGGGCATGATTCTTAAAGCAATTGAAAGATAAGGTCACAAACTTTACAATGTGCAAAGAGTGAGATCAATTGAATGCTTGAGCTAAAAGTTATGATGAGTCAAAGTTGAGAAAAAGATGCTGACTTTTTGTACTTAGAAAAATTCGAAGTTTTTCTTCAAAAATGACCTATAATGTTTTTAGTTCAAACAAGGCATTCCTTCAAAATTAAGCTTTAATCATTGATTATATCTTTAAGTGGAAATCCAAAAGAGAATTGTGCAACTTGAATCACTCAAAAATACTAAGTATTGAAAATGTTATGGCCTTGGGAAATTGGTGATAATTCATGAGGTGACCTATAATCTTTTGAGTTCTTAAGGCATCTTCCACTCATTTTCAAGCTTTTCACATAAAAGAAGAGTTGAAGTTAACATCCTTAAGATCATTATGGAAAAATAATGGTCCCAAGGAGATAAAAATTGACCAAGTTATGATCTTTTGAAGTCACATAAGGGAATTTGATGGCCTATCTAGAGGACATGTAATCTTTCTTCATCATTAGGCATTTTCCACTCAAAATTTTCTTGAAACTCTTGAAGTGATTAGTTTATAACCCTTTAAGGAGAAGCATACCTTTGGAATCACCCAAAAATCTCCAAATATGAACAAGATATAACACTTATAAGTTCAAAACCCTAGCTCTTCAAGCACCAAAATAACTTGGAAACCTTTTTCGATTTTGACAATCTTTCTTGCATAATAACTTTTTCCATGTGAATAGATGTTTTTAAGGGTGATAATAAGAAACCATAGCACCAAAAACCACTTCCAAATGTTAAGAATTGAGAGAGTTATGAACTTGTAATCAAGAAATCAAGAACTTATCCAATTAGGTCAAACTTCTTCAATCAACTCTTGCATCTTTTGACTTTCTTTGACAAATTGAGGCATGATGAATCATAGTAGACCTTGTCATGATATTATTTTAAAGCATATTCATGATGAAGCTTTAATCTCAATGAAGATTTGTTGGAAAAGACATGGAAATAAACTCATGAACCTATAAATCAATCTAATGAAATGTGTTGTGCCCTCACCTATAGTATCATCAACTAGAGAAAACATTCATTGCATTTGTTAGTTTCAAAGTTAATCAATACAAAACAAATACGATCACAATAGACAAGTAAAGGTGATTGGTGATTCCTCATGAGCAAACCTAAAGATAGGGGGAAGAACCAAACCCAATTGTGATCTTAATATGGTTGAATTGATATGAGATGATAGAGGAATATTAGGGGCAAAATTTGGGGTACAACAGCTACCCTTATTTAAGTGTCTTCTATCCAGAGATACGAAGGTTAAAATATTCCCGTTGACTCGATTGAAGATACTTAAATATAAAACAAACCCTATTTTGGCCCTAAGATACCATACAATGCATATGATTGCGCATGCAAACAAGCGAATCCGAAGGTAACACATGACACCACTGGGGAAATAGAAAATAAAAGATCAAAAGAAAATTAGACCAGGAATATAAATCACTGGTGAACAGAAGGTTCGACTCTATTGGGGTAAAGTCCAAGGAGGAGACAAAGTAACATCAACTCAAATATTGTGGAGAGAAAATAAAGGATAATAAGTGATCGACAGATAATTGCAAACTATCCACTCACTGAGAAGATAGCAAAAAAAGGTAACGTTGACCCACAAGGGGAAAGAAGTGGTAGGATAATACCAACAAACATCAATATTAGGGTAAATCATAAATGACCATCATTAGTACTTATAACTGGAAACATACAAATTCTTCAGAGCAAAGTAAGTCTCAACGACGAACTATCTCCCATAATGATGAGACTACCATTCATCAGAGTACAAACCTCAACAACGAACTATCCCCCATAATAACGAGACTACCATCCATTGGAGTAACAAATCTCAACAACGAACTATCTCCCATAATGACGAGACTACCATCCATTGGAGTAAAAAATCTCAACAACGAACTATCTCCCATAATGACGAGATTACCATCCATTGGAGTAAAAAATATCAACAACGAACTAACTCCCATAATGACGAGACTACCATCCATTGGAGTAACAAATATCAACAACGAACTATCTCTCATAATGACGAGACTACCATCCATTGGAGTAACAACATCTCAATAACAAACTATATCCCATAATAACGGGACTACCATCCATTGGAGTAACAAATCTTAAAAACAGAACTATCTCCCATAATAACGATACTACCATCCATTGGAGTAACAAATCTCAACAACAAACTATCTCCCATAATGACGAGACTACCATCCATTGGAGTAACAACATCTCAACAATGAACTATCTCCCATAATGACGAGACTACCATCCATTGGAGTAACAAATCTTAAAAACAAACTATCTCCCATAATGACGAGACTACCATCCATTGGAGTAACAAGATCTTCTCAGGGAACTAACACACTTACTGGGGAAGTACATATTGCTCAAATAAAGAGACCCGCCACTTGTTGTTATGAGAAAGAAGTGCAACAATGCTGTTGGGAAATGAATCTCGACTTCTCTGGGGAAGTGTCAATATATTCATACAGAGGAAATAAAGTCTTCTCGTGCAAAATAAATGCATATTCTCAATCCAGGGATTTACAACATGCAGAAAACATCATAATAATATTGCCAGAAACCACAAATTAAAACCAGAAACCAACCAGAGTGAAACAGTCAAATGAGATAGCACGTGATGAGAAATAAACTCAAAAGGGAAACACAGATCTAATTGGGCAATGAACTGAATAGGAAGGCTTGAAGAAAAATTCTTCCACATGGAAAACTTAGTGGGGAAATTGAAAGGATATACACTTTCTGCTTAAGGTTGACACTCTATTAGAGAGAGGGTAACATAACTCAGCAAAATAGGGTAATATGCCAACAAAATATTAATGAATGCAGATGAGAAATGAATTTTGAATTCAGCTATGCATGATGTATGTATGAATATATGAATGTTGTTATGTATATGCTGACAAAACAGACATACAACATTGGGGATAACCAGACAAAACAAGCTTGGGTAACGTCAATACTCGGCTAAATCACGTCCAGGATGAAAATTTTCATAAGAAAGTAAGCACCAACAAATTCCTATTTCACGGCTTAACTTCACCGGGAAGAAACATAATCTGAAAATAATCAATTTAAAGCAGTGAATCAAAACAAATATAGGGATATAACATCTTCCTTCAGGCTTCACCAGGGAACATCACACAGACTTCAATGGGAGAAAATAAAGCTTCAACGTCTAGACTTCCACTAGGGATTACAATACTGACTTCATTAGGGCAGAATGAAAACCATGTTGTCGAGGTATCAGCCGAGGGTCCCGTGATAACTTCATTGAGGAGGGAAATACCACATCATCGAGAGGAGCCCAAAATACATTCTTCAATACCAAGAGTGATGATTACACAAACTTCTCTAGGGAGAAATTACGAAACCAATTGGGGATAACAACTCTCAGAGAGAAACATCATCTCAGCCTTACTTGGGGATTCAATAAGTTAAACAATACAACAAGGAATCAAAATTATGGGGGTTTTAAATCAAACCCAACACGTGGCAGGAGAAAACCCAAAAAGGTGACAACAATTTCAACACTTCTTAGAAAAGATACTACCCTTGTCTAGTTGCCTGGGAAACCGACAACCATAATAATGCCATCACTGTAAAGAGCGATGTCTTGCAAATGATTATAACTCATCACATAAATGGAGAAAGAACTTCCATCAAATGAGCGAAGCCTCACTGGGGAATATGGGATGGAGGTTTCGAACCATGCAGGCCCGAAATCAAAATAATCAACCTGGAGAGAAAAACTTAACCAAGGCTGGATTAGGGCAAATGGGATCACAAACCCAACATCTCACCCTATATCAATTGGTATGATCTCCAACTATTTGAGAAATTACAAGAAGATCATACACATATCAGCAAGAGTGATCTGGAAGAACTTTCTTGGGGAATATATACTTCCAAAACTTCAGAGTTCGTCCATCCTTGGAATCACTATTTTTTGTTTTTCTTGAGTCACCAAATCTAAAGTAAAAAGTAATATGTAAATTATTTTCAAAAACAAAATTACTAAACCTCTTTGTTTTGAAAATTAACATAAATAATAAATGGAGTCTTTGTAAGCAGAATAGAATAAGAATTGCAAAGAGTTGGATAAAAGCTCAAACTTTATTAATAGAGTGGTAGTCTGGGAATGGTGATACCGCATAGATGATTACAAATTTGGAAAATGATAATATATTGGGAAAGATACATTGAAATACAATGGCCACTATTCTCCCTAACAACTTTGAATTCCTGAGCAGCGACTTCTGTTAAAGTATGGTGAGAGTCCAAGAAAATTGTTGCTTTAATGATCAAGTCTTGTCTGATGTAGTGACTTGCCAAGTGTGATACGGTGGGAGAACTGACTTAAGGGTTTTGCGTTTTATCGCAAATGTTGCGGTTAGCAAGAGTCGGCACCGACTTTTCTTTTATCCAAAAGGAAAGGTGAAAAAGCACAGGAAAGACCTTTGAGATTGTTTCTTGAGTTCGGGGGGTAGATTATGAAAATGGAAGGTATTAGCACCCTTTTAATCCATGGTTTTCCATGGGCTCTTAGTTACTTTGCTATATCACTTGATTTTTGTTTTGAAATTGTGTTTTATGTGGTTTTTGAAAGTATTTTGTAAAAGAGGCCATTGTTTAGGCAATCTTTATAATGATTCTCGTTAGTAAGAATGTATACAAAGATGTTTGTCTTTTTGAAAATGTTTTCAATGTTTGTAAAATGTTTTGGAAATGTGTGTGTGTGTTTTGAAAATAGTAAGGATATTTGTTTGAAATGGAGAAAGTAACTAGAAGAAATCTACCTACTCAAATGTCTTTCCTATTCTTTTTCTATTCCTTTGACATTGTTGTCTTACCATTGATTTGGTAAACAATCCTATCTTTGGATGTAAACGGGACGGGCGTGGGTCATCGTATAACCATGATTAGAAATGTTGCAGAGTATCTTATCTTTTTTTGAGGGACCAAGATCATTTTGTAAGGCAACTTTGAATAGCGTCATCGAGGGATTATGATCTTATATTTGTTTATTTTGCTAAGATAATTCGCATGCGTAATATGGCCATTTTTTTGTATAAGGAAACCAAGTGGAGAAACCCTGAGGATGCTTGTGTGCAAGTGTGTTACTTTCATGCTTGATTTTGTCTTGGATTAGGATTTTCTATTTGATTTGTTTTTATCTTTCCATACAAACCCTAATTACTAGCATGGTATATAAAAGCGGTAAATTGTGTAATTCAAAGATTACTACGCTATTACAATATTTTATGGGATGGGGGAATACAAATTATGAATGGGGATTTGCAATAATGTAAACCTAATTAAACTATTACAACCAAATCGAATTTGTACAAATATTTGAATAAACAATATACAATATAATTTAAATATGCAATGTTATGTATATGCAAGGAAAAGAAATTGTTTTATTTTTCATATGCAAAAGAATTTTGACCTAATCCTAATATCTTAAGAAAAGGAAATTAATTCTTGAAAAATGGTTAACCCTAATTTCTAATGTGTGATCGGTGGATCTGGAACTGACTGTTTAACGCTGGTTCGCGAAATGTCGCGGTAAGCAAGAGTCGCCACCGTCTTTTATTTTCTCCAAATGGAAAGGACAAAAGCACAGAAAAATTCCTTATAGAGATTGCTCTCGGTTCGGGAGGTAGGTTATAGAAAGGGAAGGTGTTAGCACCCTTTCTATCCATGGTTATCCATGGGCTCTTAGATACTTGCTCACTTGTGTTTTCAAAATGGTTTGTTTGCTTTTCAACTGTGGGTTTAAAAAAGTTTCTTTGAACATTTCAGTTCCACTCTTGTATCGGTCCTCAAGAGTGTTTGAAAAATTGCTTTCGAAAGCTTTTTGAAAAGGTGTCGGTGTGAAAAGTATTTTTGATTTGTTTTGAAATTAGAGCAAGTATCTAGAGTCGTCTACCTACCCTAAGGAATTCGTCTGTGTAAATGTCCTTAAAGTAGTGCCATCCCACCATTGAGAGGTAGGTAGCACCACCGTTGGAGGTGTTCGGGTCAATTCGAAGGTTCGGGACATGGTGATCACCAGAGCAATAGGAAGACACCTTAGAAGCTACCCTCATGCCAGATTCCTGGATCATGAGGACTTACTAAAACGTCCTCTACTCGACGATCACCTTTCGAGGGGCAAGGCAACAGTGAGGCGTACCCTAGGGGTGGTGTGTGATTAGTGTGTCATGTTCATTTATTTTTGTCTTGTTCATGCATTGGTGATCTATGCATTGCTTTTATTTTGAGCATTCATTCTTTCATGCAATAGTTAACAGTTAAAAAGATGCGAGAATTAAAAGTCCTACGTTATTACAAAGGCGCGGGTCCACATCGCCAAATTAAATCCAGGACCCGATTTGAAAATAAAAATGCGAAAGACAAATATCTAATTAAGCTATTACATGGCTTTGGGAGAATTACATGAAAAAGGAAATAAAATAAAAATGCGAGAATAAGTAAAATCGGGAATGCGAGGGCGTTGGACCCTTTTTAGGAAATTAAATTATAATTAACAAATTAAGTTAAGTTAAATGAGAAAAGGAATTATTTTTGAATTAAAACCTAATTCTAACTATTTTTAATTTATTAAAAGAAAATATTAAAATTGAACCTAAAATTAAACCTAATTATTTACATGGCAATTTTTATTTACAAAATAATTAATATTTAATATGGTGAAAAAAGAAAAAAGAAGGATAAAAGTACAAAACCCTAATTCTACATTTTTTAATTTATTAAGAAAAACATTAAAATTTAAACCTAAAATTAAGACTAAATTAATTAATAAAATTTTTTGCAAAGAAAATATTTAAATAAAATATATTTTTATTTTGACTTTCTGATTTTTTATTATTTTTTATGTTATGAAAAATTAACTTAAGGAATTAAAATAGAGCCAAATCAAATTAAAGCAAATAAAATTAAAATAGGAAAAAAGAAAGGAAATGCAAACCCTTGGGGGTGTTGACCCCAATTTAGAGGTCATATTGTAGCAATCAGGCCCAACGAATTTTGGCCCTTTCTGACTTTTCCATGATCATGTGTGTATGCATTGACCGAGACATTCCATAGACCTTGAATCCTGGCTTTTGATTTGATCTTAGTGGCCATGTGGCACGCTTAGGTGGTGAACGTATGGTGGACGTCTGGGCTTGTGGCGTACCTGAACGCGTTGCAAAGAAAAATAACAAGAATATGGGGGGACCTAGGATTCGAACCCAGGTCCCAAGGTTTGCCAGCGTTGCTTTCCACCATCTGTGCTGCTCGAACGCGTTGTATATAAAACAAAGAATAAATAATATAAAAGAAAATTAGCATTAGTGGCCTATAAACAAAAGAACGCGCGCTGAATTCAAATTGCCTAATCATATCATGCCACATGATCTTCTTCTCCACTCGTTTGCATTTTTACCTGAAAAACAAGCTAAATAGCGGGGGTTTTAAACCCCCACAATCTGAAATATGAAAAATAGCGAATAGGAATTAAGCAAATATAAAAACAGCGCGATGGATGTTTTGGATTCCTTGGAACGTCACGATTTTAATGGTACAAGTCTCATGGACTGATTTTACCCTATGCCAGAATCCCAATTCAAGGTTTCTGAAAACCTAGAAAACTCCAATGGTGGATTCTCCTATAATTCACGAAAACTCAATTGAAGGGCATGGTTAGATTCAGAATGGTTCAATTAGTATAAATCAACAAAGAAAATGCCATGAGGATGCTTAAAAATTGAAACACGAATATGCATCAAGTGTGAGAAATTTTGAGTTCTATGTACCAATTCTTGATGCTATGGGCGTGGAAAAGTATTCAGTCAGGTTCAATGATGTCTTGGCAAGCTAATGGTTTGGTTATTTTCCTTTGAATTGTGCTGGAAGGCAGTTTTCAGTTTTTGAAATTTTGGACAAAATTACAAACTTTGTTCTTGATGTGAGGCGCAGCATCCAGGTCCTTGTGCATTAGGTTTTGATCAGTATATGTATGGGATGGATTAGGGTTGAGATTTGAGTCAAGAGATCCTTGCATTGATGAAAGAAATATATGATTTTCATGCATATTTTTTTCAAATCTTTTCATGTGATTTTGATGTCAATCATGGCCAAACCTTCCAATTTTTGGTATGCACGAATCTTGAGCCTTTAAGGAGAGTTTATTCTGCACAAAAAGATTTGAAAACCTTATTTTAGTATTTTTGTCATATTTTATTTTATTAAATGAATTAATAGTAATTAAAAATTCAAATAAATAAATAAAAATGATGAAATAAATCCCCTTTGGGCCAAATGGTCGTGCATAGTCTTTGGATGATGAATCTTGGAAGAAAATGTGGCCCATTATCAATTTTAAGGCATTTGAAGCAAAGTTGACTTTTCAAAATTCCCAAAAATTTCCCAACTTCCACAAGGCATATCTTGCTCAATTTTTAAGCTTTGATCATGTTCTTGGACATTTTGGAAAGGTCATGAAGTCCTCTAACCAATGCCTTTGGTCCCATGTCATTTTGATTTACCAATCTCAAGTTATGGTCTTTGACTTAAAGTGCCTTTTTGTTGACTTTTGAAAATGACCTATAATGTTGAGATTGATAACTTTTTGTGAGAGCATTTCTTGGACTTGAAGTGTGACGAGGAGTTGTAGGAAATGTCTTTATATTCAAAATGAGATTTGGATGGAATTTTTCTGATAAACCATGTGGAAGTTATGCCTTGGTCAAGTTACAGTTGACTTTTTCAACTGTCCAAATATGGAAACTTTTGCATCTTGAGACTTTTTGAGCCAAGCTTTGAGAATCATGATCAAGAATTGATCAAATGATGTTTGTGGCTTAAAAATGAGATGTTGACCAAAAATTTGAACTTTTGATTGTCAAATGACCATTTTGCCCCTGCAGTTGACTGTAGGGTAATTAGGGTTTTTGACTGTGCAATTTTGTGCTGTAAGTCTTGAAACTTGGCATGAGGATGCTTGACCATGTTTGTAGGCATGTGGGACTTGATTGGACCCTTGGAAACTTCAATTTCTTTGTCAGAACCAAAACCCTAGTTTTTGACTGTTAGGAGGCAATTGGACTGTGCAACCCTTGGGGAGATTTTGAAGCATGCTCTTTGCAATTCTTGAAGAATATGGGAGGGCAAATTTTGGGGTACAACAGTTGCCCCTGTTCAATCTTCTTAAACCTGAGGATGCGGATTGGCTGACGTGCCTTTCGTAATCCGAAGGTGGAAGATGATTGAACACTAGAGTGCCCAGAAATTTGCGCTCACATAGTAGTGTGATGGGGGAATGGGCTTACAGATGCCATTTGGAGATTGATGGATAGGAAGATGGGCTTACAGATGCCATGTGGGTGTCGATCGCGTAAGAGTTTCCTTAGCGAGAACTTGCGTACCTGAAAAAGAAAGATGATTACCTGGCCTGTTGTAGGTACTGGTCTTCACACTCTTTGTATAGATGCGCCCTGACTGGTTACAGGAATTGAATCTGGAGCTTCAAACGGTGATGAATGAACCAGGGATGGTTACTACCTCAACGGGACGGTGAGAGAACCTTGGATGATTACTACCTCAACAGCAACGCTGAGAGAATCTGGGGACGATTACTACTTCAACAGGAACGCTGAGAGAACCTTGGACGATTACTACCTCAACAGGAACGTTGAGAGAACCTTGGTCGATTACTACCTCAACAGGAACGTTGAGAGAACCTTGGTCGATTACTACCTCAACAGGAACGCTGAGAGAATCTTGGGGCGATTACTACCTCAACGGGACGGTGAGAGAACCTTGGACGATTACTACCTCAACAGGAACGCTGAGAGAATCTTGGGGCGATTACTACCTCAACGGGACGGTGAGAGAACCTTGGACGATTACTACCTCAACAGGAACGTTAAGAGAACCTTGGTCGATTACTACCTCAACAGGAACACTGAGAGAATCTTGGATGTCTTCTACTGAGTCTTTATCAGGAAAATCTTTTAGGGATCGATTTAACTGGACTAGAGAAGGCCTTTGACTGGATAAGAAACAGAAAAATCTTAGGGTTGATTTAGCTGAACCGGTCTAGGTCTTGAAATCTTTAACTGGATAAGAAACAGGGAGATCTTAGGGTCGATCTGACTGAACCAGAGAAGGCCTTTGTCCGGATAAGAAACAGGAAAATCTTAGGGTTGATTTAACTGAACCGGACAAGGTCTTGGAATCTTCAACTGGATAAGAATCAGGGAGATCTTAGGGTCGATCTGACTAAACCAGAGAAGGCCTTTGACTGGATAAGAATCAGGAAAATATTATGGTTGATTTAACTGAACCGGTCAAGGTCTTGGAATCTTCAACTGGATAAGAAACAGGGAGATCTTAGAGTCGATTTGACTGAACCAGAGAATGCCTTTGTCCGGATAAGAAACAGGAAAATCTTAGGGTTGATTTAACTGAACCGGTCTAGGTCTTGAATATCTGAGGACTTAACTGGATCTTTCCTGAAAGGTAAAGGTCAGTCATATGCAATGCATGATATGGATCAAGCAATGATGTTCTCAACATAAATGAGATTTGTAAGATATGATGCGTATATGCATGCTATAATGTATGAAGATGTGATGTTTATGAATGTATCTTTTCATCCAGGAAAGTAAATCCTTGACGGGTGCCGGGAAGTCACTCCTGGGCTGATGTTGAAGAGTAGATCTTTGCTTCCGCTGGGGATGATAGTTGCAAGAATACCGGTAGGAGAAGATAACTCCATTGGGGAATAAACTTGGCGAATAGATTACTCTGCGGGGAGAAAAGTACTCTAGTGGTCTTGCTGGAGAGCAATACTCTGTGGGGAGAGAGGTACTTTGCCGAAATGTTGATGGTAACTTCGCTGGGGATACCGTTGTTATGTTGGAATTGCTAGTAGACTTTGCTGGGGATAAGAAGACTTCGCCGAGGACGATCTTTCCGTGGCTTTTGGATGAGGATAACCCAGTTATATCCTGGTAGGAAAATAACTCTTTGAATAAAGTCGGGAGACGCGTTCGTGCTCTACGAGGATAAGCTTCCAGAATCTACTGGGGATAAGCTTACTGCTTGGGGAGATGGATTCCAACTTTTCCTGGGGAAACTGGATTGGACTCTCCTGGGGAAGTTTTGAGATGTATCGGGGAAGTGACTCCATTGAATGTTTGATATACCTCCGGGGAACAGTCTTTAGGTTAAGACTGTCGGGGATGCTTGTTAAAAATATCTGTTTTGAGATCTGCTGGAGGGTACCCAACCTCTTTAAGGTTTGATAACATAGCTTGGGGAGAGTGCACTGACTTTCTGGCTCACTCTCTGGGGAATTAAGATATCTGGTTATGTTCTTCAGCTGAACCTACCTTGATACCTTGGAGGACAGAACAATTAGATTGCTTAGACAACTCTTTATTGCCCCTGTTTCTAATGTTACCTGTAATTAACCCTTTGTTTCATATGCAAATATTCATGAGTGAGCAAATTATTGTCAATGCATATATCACAAATTGAACCTTGGACGTTCTTCGCAAAACAAAACAGAAAAGGAAAAACAGATGGCAATTTTAACTGAAAAGTGATTTTTGTATTGATTTTTGAATTTTCCTGTAAAATAGGCGTTTATGTACAAGAGGCTGACGTCCTAGTAAGAGAACGCCGCCGAATAAAAGAATTTATACAAATTTGTACAAGAGAAAATAAAACAGCTGTGTGAAATGAATGATCCACTGGGTTTCGACTCTTCTATCGCCTTTATATCTCCGAGCGTCTCATCACTTGATGACCTTAGTTGAAGATGAAGCTGACTGATTGATGCCGTCTGAACTTGATGTAGATACCGGATTCTGGATGCAAAGTGATCCAATGAGACATAGTATTACGCTTTATCCCTAACTTTTGCCTGGACTGCCCTTTCGGGTTTTCAGTCCACCGGGATACCCATTTTTGCCCAAGCCGCCTTTTCAGGTTTTCGACTTGCCGGGTGTACAGATTTTTTCATTTCATCCCTTCATTTTGCCCGAACCCTTTTGGTTCGCCGGGAAGCCCTAATTTTTGCCTAGGTATGTCAACCTAGCGGGTCTTTTTTATGCGTAGTATCGTTTTACTATGTCTGCATTGGCGGGGTGAGGAAGGTCGTCACCATCCATGTTGGTTAGAATCATGGCTCCTCCTGAGAACACATGTTTAACCACAAATGGCCCTTCGTATGTAGGGGTCCATTTGCCCTTTGGATCACTCTGAGGAAGGATGATTTGCTTGATTACCAGATCCCCAACTTGATATTCTTGTG
Source organism: Vicia faba (assembly GCA_948472305.1). Classification (NCBI taxonomy): domain Eukaryota; kingdom Viridiplantae; phylum Streptophyta; class Magnoliopsida; order Fabales; family Fabaceae; genus Vicia; species Vicia faba. The sequence continues at coordinate 301,245,553 of OX451740.1, read as the reverse complement.
GTCTGACCTTTTTGTTAAATGCCCTGATCATCCGTTTCTGATACGTTTGACCATGACAAATAGCAGCAAGTCTCTTTTCGTCAATAAGGTTTAACTGATCAAGTCGTGTCTGGATCCAATCATCTTCACTCAGATCTGCGTCCTTCATTATCCGGAGAGAGGGTATTTGCACTTCGATCGGTAAGACTGCCTCCATGCCGTAGACCAAGGAGAAAGGAGTTGCCCCGGTTGACGTCCTGACTGAGGTACGGTACCCATGTAGAGCGAACGGTAACATCTCATGCCAATCTTTATAAGTCACTGTCATCTTCTGCACGATTTTCTTGATATTTTTATTTGCTGCTTCTACAGCCCCATTCATCTTCGGTCTGTAAGGAGAAGAGTTATGGTGCTGTATCTTAAACTGCTCGCAGAGCTCAGTGATCATCTTGTTATTGAGATTGGTACCGTTGTCTGTAATGATCCTTTCAGGGACGCCGTATCGGCAGATCAGGTTATGCCGAATGAACCGTGCCACAACAGTCTTGGTTACCGTAGCGTAGGATGCTGCCTCAACCCACTTCGTGAAGTAATCAATCGCTACCAGGATGAAGCGATGCCCGTTGGATGCCGTAGGTTTAATCCCACAGATCATATCTATGCCCCACATTGCAAACGGCCAAGGCGCAGTCAGAACATTTAGAGGAACTGGAGGAACGTGCACCTTGTCTGCATATATCTGGCACTTATGGCATGTCCGAGAATGCTGGTAACAGTCGGCTTCCATTGTGGACCAGAAATACCCTGCCCGAAGGATTTTCTTTGCCATAGTGTGTCCACTGGAATATGTTCCGAAGGTCCCTTCATGTAGTTCTTCCATGATCCTTTTTGCTTCAGTTTTATCCACACAACGCAGTAAGGTCGAATCATGGTTTCGCTTATACAGGATGCCGTTGCTAAGGAAGAACTTCGCTGTGAACCTTCTCAGAAACTTCTTGTCGTTGACAGATGCACCTTCAGGGTATTCCTGAGCTTCCAAGTATCTCTTCACCTCATGGTACCAAGGTTTCTCAGTCACCAATTCAGTCTCGAGATCACAACAGTATGCCGATTCGTCCAGTTTCCAGATAATGATCAGGGGAGCCTCATTGTCCCATTTGACCTTGAACATAGAAGACATCGTAGCTAACGCGTCCGCCAGCTGATTCTCCTCTCTCGGGAAGTGTTCAAAGGTTATCTCTATGAAGTGGGGAATCAAGGTCAACACACATTCTCTGTAAGGAATAAGATTCAGATGTTTCGTATCCCACTCTCCTTTGATCTGATTGATCACGAGAGCGGAATCTCCGAAGACACTCAGAAACTTGATCCTTAAGTCGATCGCAGCTTGAAGACCCATGATGCATGCCTCATACTCCGCCATGTTGTTGGTGCAGTTGAAACATAGCCGGGAAGTGAGTGGAGTATGAGTGCTTTGAGGGGATATGATCACAGCGCCGATACTGTTACCCAAAGCGTTGGAGGCTCCGTCAAAGTGCATAGACCATTGGGATCATTCCTCAGGTCCTTCATCCGGTCCAGGTACTTCACAATCAGTTACTATCATGATACTCTCGTCTGGAAACTCGAAGTTCATTGACTGATAGTCGTCTACTGCCTGATGTGCCAAGTGGTCTGCCAATACACTTCCTTTAATGGCTTTCTGGGTTGTGTACTGAATGTCGTATTCTGTTAAGATCATTTGCCATCTTGCTATTCTCCCGGACAGAGCAGGCTTTTCAAATATGTACTTTATAGGATCCATCTTTGAGATCAACAAGGTGGTATGAGTCAGCATATACTGTCTCAGCCGGCGAGCAGCCCATACCAAAGCGCAGCAAGTTTTCTCGAGCAGTGAGTATCAGGTCTCACAGTCGGTAAACTTTTTGCTAAGGTAATAAATGGCATGCTCTTTTTGGCCAGACTCGTCATGCTTCCCCAGCACACACCCCATTGAGTTGTTAAGTACTGTCAGGTATAATATCAGAGATCTCCCTTCAACCGGTGGCATAAGGATGGGTGGTTCTTGGAGATACTCTTTGATTCTGTCAAAAGCGGCCTGACATTCATCATTCCAACGTACTACCTGATCTTTCTTCAGCAGCTTGAAGATTGGCTCACAAGTAGCAGTTAGGTGTGAGATGAACCGGGCAATGTAATTCAGGCGTCCTAGAAAGCCTCTGACCTCCTTCTCTGTCTTAGGAACTGGCATCTCTTGAATAGCTTTAACTTTGGCAGGGTCCACTTGGATACCCTTATCACTTACAACGAAGCCTAGCAACTTTCCAGATCTTACCCCGAAGGTGCACTTGTTCGGGTTCAGCCTTAGCTTGTACAACTTCAGACGGTCAAACAGTTTCTGCAGATGATCTAGGTGCTCTTCCTCAGTTTGGGACCTTGCGATCATGTCGTCAACATACACTTCTATCTCATGATGGATCATGTCATGAAATAAGGCAACCATGGCACGTTGGTAGGTTGCCCCAGCATTTTTCAGTCCAAATGGCATGACCTTGTAGCAGAAGGTGCCCCACTGAGTAACAAATGTAGTTTTTTCCATGTCTTCAGGTGCCATCTTGATCTGATTATACCCTGAAAAACCATCCATGAAAGAGAACACCTTATGCTGAGCCGTATTGTCAACCAGGACATCAATGTGTGGTAGGGGGAAGTCATCCTTGGGGCTGGCCCTGTTCAGATCCCTGTAATCGACACACATTCTGACCTTTCCGTCTTTCTTTGGTACTGGCACCACATTAGCGACCCACTGAGGGTAAGAAGTCACTGCAAGGAACCCGGCATCAAACTGTTTCATAACCTCGGCTTTGATCTTTTCAGACATCTCTGGATGCATACGGCGGACCTTTTACTTAACCGGAGGGCAGTCTTCCTTGGTAGGCAAATGATGGACCACAATGTCGGTATCCAACCCGGGCATGTCTTCGTAGGACCAAGCAAAGATCTCCACATAATCATGTAGCATCTGAGTCAACCGTTGCTTCACACTGAGCTCTAGGTTGGCACCAATCTTTACCTCCTTCCCGTCCGTCTCAGTACCCAGGTTTATTGTTTCCACCGGCTCTTCATGTGGTTGAATTGCCCTCTCTTCTTGGAGTAACAGTCTTGCAAGCTCGCCAGGCACTTCGCAATCATCTTCACCTTCGTCTTCGGCTAAGTTGATCGGATTTTCGAAGTCATAACTGGCAGTAGCAGAGTCGTTACCAGTGAGATCCAGAGTGGATTGAAACTTGTATGAGTGAGTGTGTGTAAATACAGTTGTTTTGCAATATATAAAGAAAGGAAAGAAAGAAAAGGAGCATAAGATTTGAAATGCGAGAAAACGTCCAAGGTCTTTATTCATGATATATGAAATGACAATTTATATGCCCTCACAAATGAAGCCAACGGTGCCTCGGGTAAGACATCGGGCCATAGAGTTTTAATTGTTTATTACAAATAACAAAACAAAGAAGTTTATTACTGCGTAACAAAAGTAACAGGAGTATGATCCTTAGCAATCCAATTGGTTAATCCGCCATCAGCCGTCGGGTAGATCCAGCTATTGAACTCTGATTCTCCCACTTCATCTTCGTCCCCAACAACATTCACTCCTGGATTGGTAATGAGCACATGAGGTCTTCTAGTCTTTGCCTTGCGCATAGCCTTCTGACCCTCTGCAGTAAAACCCAGTCCAAACTTGTCAGTTTTCTGTGTAAAATCAGGGAGCCTGCCCCAGTTAGCACATTCACCTTTCTTGATCACAGCCCGGGCATCCTTCAAGGAAGCCATCTTAAAAGGAACATCCTCTTCGACCACTGTTTCCGCTGCTGCCAATGTTGGAGGTACCTCTTCGAAATGCTGAAAGGGGGTTTCAATAAACTCCCCATCCATCTCAATATACCTGAAGGAATTCAAATGGCTCACCATATACTCCTCCTCTCCCTGCACAGTGACGATCTTCCCTCTGACGGGGTACTTGAGCTTCTGGTGCAGGGTAGAGGTCACTGCCCCAACTTTGTGGATCCAAGGTCGACCCAGCAGACAAGAATAAGATGGACGAATATCCATCACATAGAAAGTAGATTCGAATACTTGAGAACCCACACGAATAGGAATGTCCACCTCTCCATGAACCATCCTCTTAGAACCGTCAAAGGCTCTAACGATGATGTTGCTAGGTTTTAGCTCCAGGCCCTCACAATCCAACCGGTCCAAGGCCTTCTTGGGTAGCATATTTAGGGAAGAACCAGTGTCCACCAACACATGCGCAAGAGTAGTGCCCCTGCATTCAATAGAAACATGCAGGGCATCATTGTGGTCCTTTCCTTTAGCAGTAAGGTCAGCATCTGAGAAACCCAAACCATTGTCTGCTGTCAGATTTGCTACGCAATCAGTAAACTGGACTGCAGATGTCTCCTGTGGCACATGGTCCGTCTTGAGGAATGAAATCAGGGCCTTAGCATGGGCCTCTGAGCACAGTAGCAAGGAGAGCATGGAGATCTTGGAGGGTGTATGCCCCAGCTGCTCGACAACATTAATGTCACTCTTCTTGATTATCTTTAGAATTTCCTCCATCTCTTGTTGGGAGGCCTCAACAGTCACAGATTTTGGCGCCTCCATCCGGGAAGGCTCATCTTCAATCCCTTTGCCCCGAGCATTAGATGACTCGGTAGCAGGGGAAACAACTTGATCAGAAACGGGAACAGGTATACTTGCAGGTGTTATAGTGAGAGGTCTTCGAATAGCTGGTGGTGCAATGTTAGGCGAGAAGAGCCTGCCACTGCGGGTAACTTTTGCTGGACTAGTGATATTGCTGATGCTGGTGCCAGTGTTGAACTCTTGCTTGATTCCATGCACATACACGTCTTCCCCATAGTGCCATGGGACAGCCTTATCAGATTCATAGGGGAGAGGCCCCAGAACAGTAATAACAACAGGTGTGATAGTCATGATTTGAACTGGCTTTCTTGGGAGAGCCTTGATCGGATTATTAAAGATTGTAACAACAGAAACTTCTTCTACCGGAACCCACTGAACAACAGTCTTCTTGAACAGAATCTCTTTGCTATCCATTAGGCTTTGGATGCCCAACTTCAGCAAAGGACAACCAGAAAGGGAAACAGAACAGAAAAGGCAACCTTCACTACAACCCGGAAATAAACCGGCCAGCAGTAGGTTCCTCTTGACAGTCATTAAGGGAGTAGCTACATCATTCACAGAAACAGCGTATACATCTTCATCAACGACATTTACTCCATGCTGGGGCATAGGAGCAGTCACCACATTTGGCCTCTCAGGCGCTTCAAACTGTATCTCTTTTGCGTCAATAAGGTCTTGCACCTTATTCCTTAAGGCCCAACAGTCATCAGTGGAATGCCCCGGGCTATCGGAGTGATAAGCACAGTGGGCATTTGGATTGTATTTGGGAGAAACCGTATTCACAACCTTCGGGGCCTCTCTAACAGTCACTAGGTTGGTGGACAGCAACTGCGGCAAGATTTTTGATAGAGTCATACTCAACTGGGTAAACTCTCTTCTGGGTCTTTCAGCCCTTTGAGGATTGGTTTGCCGAGGAGCGGCAGCAGGCTTAGCAATCATCACCGCGTTAACAGACTGGCGGCGCTCTGGTTTTTCTTGTCTTCTAGACCCATATACAGCACTGGTCTCCTTCTTAAAGGGCTTCTTCTCAGAACTTGCAGATGCACCCTTCTGAATTTTGCCGGACTTCATCCCAGCCTCTATTCTCTCTCCACAAGTTCTTGTCCACTGAGTACGGTTGAATCTTCCGCACATAGGATCTGAGATGTAGCTTGGGACAAGACGCCCCGTCATACTTGGTAAAAGATGGTGCCTTAAACTTATGAGGAATAACCACACCAGTAGATAAGCCCAAGTCTCCGAAATCCAGCCCAGGCACTTGTTGGATCTCCATTGCATTCAGTCTGTCCTCCAATTGCTTGTACCGGTCTTCAGCCGGAGGATACTGTTCCTCATCAAAATCAGTCTCGTTGTCAGAGACTACCGGACTAGGACCTTTTCCCCCTTGGGGACTGCTCTTGCCTATAGAAGAACCAACCTCTTCATTCTGCAGAGTGTTGCCAAACCTTCGGCCCGAGTTGAAAAGAACAATTCTCTTCTTCTTCTTCTTCTCCTTCTTCAGGAGCAGAGCCTTCAGCTCTTCTTGGACCTGAGCCAAACCCATGATTAGTTCCTGAAATTGCGCATTCTGCGCCTGAAGAGCCTTGATGGACATCTCGGTTGATGATGAGTCAGGATTCATGATGCTGAAATAAACAGCGAAGAACAGTAAGCGACCTGAAAAGAAGAAAACCTGCTATGCACATGATGAATGATATGTGTTTATGCAATGCATTCAAGGGTTCGAAAGTTCAAATTTGTTGTAGACAAAAAGGAACACATGTTATCATTAAGGAAATAATTGTTCAGTACATCAAAGCCTCATGGGCACAAATTACAAAGCAAATCAATCCCAAAAGACACTACACATCCTCTTTGGAGCTATGTAGGTGTTGAGATTCCTCTCCTCATGCAATAGGCGGGTGAGCTCCAGGACCTACTTTTCACTAGCATGTAGACTGGTCTCAAGAGAATTCTGTTCTTCCTTAAGCTGGATCCAACTCTTCTGCATCTCTTCCCAGGAGGTGGGCATGTCAGGATGCTGAATGGTGTGGGACACCTCTCCTTCCGAGACTGGCTCTTTGATCACAGGGAGCACATGAGGATATGGCATCACTAACTTCTGGGAGCGGGCCCGTACCCACTTGAGATAAGGTTCCAATGGGATGGAATTCCTGTGCCCCAGTGTCTTGCTGTCTATCCTACTTGGCATCCTCCAAGCTCTGATAAATCTCTGGCGAAATCCTTGTGCATCATTGTCGAAGTCAAAAACTATGTCAGGAATTAACATGTCATGAGGGCCATCCCTTCGAGCATAACCAAATTGTCTCCAAGCCAGGCACGGGTTGTAAGTAATACCTCCTCTGATTCCAAGTAAAGGAACATTAGGGTACTCCCCGCAACGATCAATGATAGTGACATCCTCTCTGGACCGAGGGCACCAATGTATGTCTGCATGTGTAAGAGTCATCAACCGTTGTGACCATCTCAAACCCCGCTCATTCTTCAAAACTGATTGTGGAAGGTGCGAAATAAACCACCTTCCCAGGAGAGGAGTGCAGCACGTAAGGACACCTCTTTTTCTCATGGTTCGAGTGTAACATGAATGAAGGATGTCCCCCAGCAACGTAGGTATAGGATTCCTGGACATGAAGATCTGGACAGCACTGATATCTATAAGCTAATCTGGATTAGGGAACAACACCAAACCATAGACAAAGAGGGTCACAACTTCTTCAAAAGCTTGTAAGTCAAGGGAGTTCCAACATTCATGGGCCTTTTCAAACAGAAACCTGGCTAAGAACCCTTTGATACCACTTCTAACTTCCCAATGTCCCTTGAGGTCAGATGATTGTAGATGTAAGGCTTTAGCAATCTCTTCAAGCTTGGGTTCCTTTTCCGTACCGTTGTAGGGTAGTTGATCAAGGATAGGGACCTTCAGGAGCCGGGAGAAATTCTCCAATGTAGGTACCAGCTGATAATCCAGGAAAGTGAAACAGTGATGCAGAGGGTCAAAGAACTGGAATAGGACCTTTATCATATCTTCCTCAATGTTGGTGTTGACCAAGCTGATGAGTCTTCCATGTCTTTCACTGAATGAAGAGCTCTCGGGAATCCTGGATATAAGCTCCTTAAGCTGAGGAGGGACCCTTACGAGGCTGATTTGAATTGTCTTTCTGCGAACGGTTTCCATGTCCTACAAAACAAGAACAAAGATGAAAATTCGAACCCCTGAAATGGTTAGTCAATGCATATGATGCTGGATGATGTCATGATGCTATGATTAAACACACCACAAATATTTACAAAGGAAAACATGTAAGGCACACAAGTCACACAAGACAAACCCTTAGAGTTTAGACCAGCATGGGGTCTGGGTATTACCCTCTTGAAGTTGGTGGGTTCAACCTGTCCTATTAGAAGTAACCGGGTTCTAAGGGTCTCAATATCACGGGATTGCTTTCATTGTTCATCGTTTCGATTTAGCCACTGAACTGGCGACCGAAATATTCCAGGAAAGCAACCCTCAATTGAGTGTAGTATCGAGTATCAACCAACCTCTGACTGCACCAAAGTCAGTTATCTCACTACCCTAAAGAGGCCAAGATAGTTCAATTAAGGTTCCTAAGGTCTGTTGATGCTTCACGACACCACGCGGAGGCCCTGTACTCTCCTTGACTGAACTCAAGGGTTATCGGTACACACCAAAGTGCCATATCAACGTAGCAGACTGTTTCAACCATGTCGGTATACCCCGCACAGTTCCCTCACAGCCTTGTTGCTACTTTCTAAGAAGGTATCCCCAGATCCGGGTTAGGATCTATAGAACTCCCGAGACAGTCCCACAATAATAAAACAAGCAAATCAATACATTTGAAAACACAGTTATGAACTAATCCTAAGGTACACCTCACTTTATTAGTATTCCCCAGCAGAGTCGCCAGTTCTGTGATCGGTGGATCTGGAACTGACTGTTTAACGCTGGTTCGTGAAATGTCGCGGTAAGCAAGAGTCGCCACCGTCTTTTATTTTCTCCAAATGGAAAGGACAAAAGCACAGAAAAATTCCTTATAGAGATTGCTCTCGGTTCGGGAGGTAGGTTATAGAAAGGGAAGGTGTTAGCACCCTTTCTATCCATGGTTATCCATGGGCTCTTAGATACTTGCTCACTTGTGTTTTCAAAATGGTTTGTTTGCTTTTCAACTGTGGGTTTAAAAAAGTTTCTTTGAACATTTCAGTTCGACTCTTGTATCGGTCCTCAAGAGTGTTTAAAAAATTGCTTTCGAAAGCTTTTTGAAAAGGTGTCGGTGTGAAAAGTATTTTTGATTTGTTTTGAAATTAGAGCAAGTATCTAGAGTCGTCTACCTACCCTAAGGAATTCGTCTGTGTAAATGTCCTTAAAGTAGTGCCATCCCACCATTGAGAGGTAGGTAGCACCACCGTTGGAGGTGTTCGGGTCAATTCGAAGGTTCGGGACATGGTGATCACCAGAGCAATAGGAAGACACCTTAGAAGCTACCCTCATGCCAGGTTCCTGGATCATGAGGACTTACTAAAACGTCCTCTACTCGACGATCACCTTTCGAGGGGCAAGGCAACAGTGAGGCGTACCCTAGGGGTGGTGTGTGATTAGTGTGTCATGTTCATTTATTTTTGTCTTGTTCATGCATTGGTGATCTACGCATTGCTTTTATTTTGAGCATTCATTCTTTCATGCAATAGTTAACAGTTAAAAAGATGCGAGAATTAAAAGTCCTACGTTATTACAAAGGCGCGGGTCCACATCGCCAAATTAAATCCAGGACCCGATTTGAAAATAAAAATGCGAAAGACAAATATCTAATTAAGCTATTACATGGCTTTGGGAGAATTACATGAAAAAGGAAATAAAATAAAAATGCGAGAATAAGTAAAATCGGGAATGCGAGGGCGTTGGACCCTTTTTAGGAAATTAAATTATAATTAACAAATTAAGTTAAGTTAAATGAGAAAAGGAATTATTTTTGAGTTTTTGTATTTATGGATTTTTTATGAGAATTAATGGAATTAAAACCTAATTCTAACTATTTTTAATTTATTAAAAGAAAATATTAAAATTGAACCTAAAATTAAACCTAATTATTTACATGGCAATTTTTATTTACAAAATAATTAATATTTAATATGGTGAAAAAAGAAAAAAGAAGGATAAAAGTACAAAACCCTAATTCTACATTTTTTAATTTATTAAGAAAAACATTAAAATTTAAACCTAAAATTAAGACTAAATTAATTAATAAAATTTTTTGCAAAGAAAATATTTAAATAAAATATATTTTTATTTTGACTTTCTGATTTTTTATTATTTTTTATGTTATGAAAAATTAACTTAAGGAATTAAAATAGAGCCAAATCAAATTAAAGCAAATAAAATTAAAATAGGAAAAAAGAAAGGAAATGCAAACCCTTGGGGGTGTTGACCCCAATTTAGAGGTCATATAGTAGCAATCAGGCCCAACGAATTTTGGCCCTTTCTGACTTTTCCATGATCATGTGTGTATGCATTGACCGAGACATTCCATAGACCTTGAATCCTGGCTTTTGATTTGATCTTAGTGGCCATGTGGCACGCTTAGGTGGTGAACGTATGGTGGACGTCTGGGCTTGTGGGGTACCTGAACGCGTTGCAAAGAAAAATAACAAGAATATGGGGGGACCTGGGATTCGAACCCAGGTCCCAAGGTTTGACAGCGTTGCTTTCCACCATCTGTGCTGCTCGAACGCGTTGTATATAAAACAAAGAATAAATAATATAAAAGAAAATTAGCATTAGTGGCCTAGAAACAAAAAAACGCGCGCTGAATTCAAATTGCCTAATCATATCATGCCACATGATCTTCTTCTCCACTCGTTTGCATTTTTACCTGAAAAACAAGCTAAATAGCGGGGGTTTTAAACCCCCACAATCTGAAATATGAAAAATAGCGAATAGGAATTAAGCAAATATAAAAACAGCGCGATGGATGTTTTGGATTCCTTGGAACGTCACGGTTTTAATGGTACAAGTCTCATGGACTGATTTTACCCTATGCCAGAATCCCCAATTCAAGGTTTTTGAAAACCTAGAAAACTCCAATGGTGGATTCTCCTATAATGCACGAAAACTCAATTGAAGGGCATGGTTAGATTCAGAATGGTTCAATTAGTATAAATCAACAAAGAAAATGCCATGAGGATGCTTAAAAATTGAAACACGAATATGCATCAAGTGTGAGAAATTTTGAGTTCTATGTACCAATTCTTGATGCTATGGGCGTGGAAAAGTATTCAGTCAGGTTCAATGATGTCTTGGCAAGCTAATGGTGTGGTTATTTTCCTTTGAATCGTGCTGGAAGGCAGTTTTCAGTTTTTGAAATTTTGGACAAAAATACAAACTTTGTTCTTGATGTGAGGCGCAACATCCAGGTCCTTGTGCATTAGGTTTTGATCAGTATATGTATGGGATGGATTAGGGTTGAGATTTGAGTCAAGAGATCCTTTCATTGATGAAAGAAATATTTGATTTTCATGCATATTTTTTTCAAATCTTTTCATGTGATTTTGATGTCAATCATGGCCAAACCTTCCAATTTTGGGTATGCACGAATCTTGAGCCTTTAAGGAGAGTTTATTCTGCACAAAAAGATTTGAAAACCTTATTTTAGTATTTTTGTCATATTTTATTTTATTAAATGAATTAATAGTAATTAAAAATTCAAATAAATAAATAAAAATGATGAAATAAATCCCCTTTGGGCCAAATGGTCGTGCATAGTCTTTGGATGATGAATCTTGGAAGAAAATGTGGCCCATTAGCAATTTTAAGGCATTTGAAGCAAAGTTGACTTTTCAAAATTCCCAAAAATTTCCCAACTTCCACAAGGCATATCTTGCTCAATTTTTAAGCTTTGATCATGTTCTTGGACATTTTGGAAAGGTCTTGAAGTCCTCTAACCAATTCCTTTGGTCCCATGTCATTTTGATTTACCAATCTCAAGCTATGGTCTTTGACTTAAAGTGCCTTTTTGTTGACTTTTGAAAATGACCTATAATGTTGAGATTGATAACTTTTTGTGAGAGCATTTCTTGGACTTGAAGTGTGACGAGGAGTTGTAGGAAATGTCTTTATCTTCAAAATGAGCTTTGGATGGAATTTTTCTGATAAACCATGTGGAAGTTATGCCTTGGTCAAGTTACAATTGACTTTTTCAACTGTCCAAATATGGAAACTTTTGCATCTTGAGACTTTTTGAGCCAAGCTTTGAGAATCATGATCAAGAATTGATCAAATGATGTTTGTGGCTTCAAAATGAGATGTTGACCAAAAATTTGAACTTTTGACTGACAAATGACCATTTTGCCCCTGCAGTTGACTGTAGGGCAATTAGGGTTTTTGACTGTGCAATTTTATGCTGTAAGTCTTGAAACTTGACATGAGGATGCTTGACCATGTTTGTAGGCATGTGGGACTTGATTGGACCCTTGTAAACTTCAATTTCTTTTTCAGAACCAAAACCCTAGTTTTTGACTGTTAGGAGGCAATTGGACTGTGCAACCCTTGGGGAGATTTTGAAGCATGCTCTTTGCAATTCTTGAAGAATATGGGAGGGCAAATTTTGGGGTAAAACATAATGTAAAAAGAAAATAAAGCTCTTTAAGTATTATTTTTGTGTATTTTTTGTCTTAAAATAATAAATAATATTTTATGAAAATATTTAGTCTTTTTATATGTCAAAATAAATATTTACAAGTGTGAGAAAAAGAATAAATAATTAACCTAATTCTATTTTTTTATTTACAAGTTTATTAAATAAAGTATATGTATGATATGTAACTAAAATAAAATATTTTCTATGAGAAAAATAAAATAAAATGGACCAAAAATATAAATTTAGCATTTTTATATTTTTTATGATTTTTAATATTAAGGAAAATATATTTAATGAAATAGAAATGAAAATAAAATGAATAATAAAAATACATGGGCCAGGGGTGCTGCAAGCAAACAGGGGGTAATATGTTAGAAAAAACAAAAAGGCCCAAGAATGAGAGGCCCAGCGCTTCCAGAAATAAAAAAAAAAAGAACAAAAGTGTGAAAAATGTAAAAAGGCAGGCACCAAGGCTCGAACCCATGATCTTGACATTCTCAGCGCGTTGCCTTGCCACTGGGGTGGCTGTACATCCGTTAATTTAAAAGAAACAAGAAAACATAACATATAAAGCCTCCTTGCCCTGTACTTCATCTTCTTCCTCAAGCTGGCCAGAACCTCTGTATCTTTCTCATTTCTCCATGAAAATGGAAAATTCCAACATGAACATGATAGTACTCTTTCCCACGATTTCAGACATGTAACTTATGAAAACTAACAATCAAAGATCAAAACGAATTTTAAAGGCCCTAATTTCAAACCTAATTTTTACAGAAATTTGAACTCTAAAATTCTCTATACATAATGAACAGAAATGAAATATATGCACATGGTTGGCTTTAGCACAATAATATCTATATTTTCCTTTCACAAATCGTGGCCAATGGGTGCCTGTATGAAGAGATAAAAGTTGGAGTTCTTATCTCTTTCAGCTGAGATCGTGAATGGAGTTTGAGTGAGATTTATGAAGGCCTGAAGATTCCTTTAGCTTGCCTGAACCTCCCTGAGTGTGTTCCAATCCTTGCCTTGCTTTGAAAGTGCCTAAATCTCTCTATCCAAGTAAACCTACAAGATTAAAAAACAAAAATGACAGATGAGGAAGGAGGAGTTAAAGTGAAGGGATGATGGTCTGGAACACTTAGATATGAGGTAGGTAAGGTGTTTGAGTGATTAAAAATTGTAACGCACGAGTAAATTTGTGGATTGCTATGCTTGGTTTACAACTGCAAGTTTTTGATAGGTTTTTAGTGATAGGGAGTTTTGGAGTGTTTCTGGCCTTTAGAAATCGTGTTCTAAGTTGTAATATGTTTGTGTATTAGTATAGAGAAGGTTTCTAATCCACTGCACAACAGATTTCTGAGTTGTAGCCTTTTTGCACTCTTACTTGCTTTTAAAGAAAGGTGAAGAGACAAGTCTCCACATGCTTGTACTGGCCTTCTTGGAGTTGGTACAAGTCCTAGACAACTTGTTTTTGGTTTATAGGACTTGTGTATGCAGAGAAAACAGGTCCAATGCTCAAGAAGTGAAAAGTTGCAAAAGTTAAGCTTTTCTAAAATGGCAATGGCAACTTTTTACCATTTATGGAATTAAAGCTTGGACAAAGACTCTTGTGCTTGGATTAAGGCTTTATCATCTGTGTAAGCATTAAATTATGAAGTGAGAAACAAGTTTGAGGCCTTTAAAGCAAGGATTAGGCAACATAGGTTCAGATTGGAGTTTTGTTCTTCATGAAATGGCTTGAATTCAAAGTGAGAAATTGCCAACTTCCTCTCTTCGATTCTCCCTACTAAAAAATGATCTCAAGGAGTTCTTGGACATTTTGGAAAGCTTGTAATGTGATATATAATTCATATTTGAAATGAATTTCAAGATTCCTCTTGGAACTAGGTGAAAAATTGCCATGAAGTTAGGTCAAAAACCTGCCTAAATTAGGGCAAAATTTCACTAAGTTATTTTAGTTCATGAGCATGTATTCATAAAATTATATCTTGAGATCCAAGCATCTTTATGGAGAAATGTGTGAAGCAAAGTTGTATATTTCATGGAGTTCTACAACTTTAATGTTGGGAACTTTCTTTGAATCATCTTGTATCATGGTGAAAAAATGGCTTAAAGTTGAGAAAAAATAAGAAATTTTCTATACTTAGAAAAATTTCTAAGTTAAGAAAAATCCAAATTTCAAAACCAAATCTTCAATGTTTGATTTCTTGATGAACAAGTTTCACATTTTGACATGTTTTGATGAATTGTGATCCTTGGCACTTGATTTTGACCAAAAAGTCATAGTTTGACTTTTTAGTATACAATTGACTTTTGATCAGTTGACTGCAAATTTCATCTGTCAATCCAATGAAATTGCAATGTTTTGAACCATGTTATTGGGTCAAGATGATGCAATTGAACCCTTGAAATCATGCTTCAAATCAATTGGTCATTTTCTAGGTCAAAAATCAGAAATTACCCTTTCTTAGTCAAAACCCTAATTTTGACCATTTTGCCCTTTTGATGATTTGATCAAATTTCTTGGGGAATTATGGTCCAAACTTGGTAAAATGATACATATGAATCCAAAATATTTATGTGGATAAAAAATTATGAAGTTTGACTGTAAATTGGCCATGGTTGACTTTTTCCTCAATACAGTTGATTTTTAGGTAAACTGTCCAATTGACTGATAAAAAATGTGGCCCAAGGATTGAAACTTGACATGAGTAATCTTAGGGATCCATAATGATGTTTTAAATTCATATGAAGCATTGATAGTCCAAAAGTATTTGTGCAATTTCAAACCCTAGTTTTGGGTCATTAGTGCAAGATGAGATGTCTTGAGCTGATCAAACCCTAATCCAGTCTTGAGTCAAAGAGATCTTGTGAGAAAAGTCTTGATAAATGAGAGGGAAAATTTTGGGGTACAACAGCTGCCCCTGTTCAATCTTCTTAAACCTGAAGAGTTATATTGGCGAGATTTTCCATTCGTGACTAGAAGGTGAAAGATGATTGGACACTAGAGTGCCCAAAAATTTGCAAGTCGATAATGTGATGATAGAAGTAACGGGCTTACAGATGCCATTTAGAGAGGTGATAGAATCTTGTCGGAGATGGGCTTATAGATGCCATCCAAGAATGTTTGTTGAATTGTAAATTGTAAGCTGAAAGAATAAGTATCAGAATGGTGTCCGCGTCTGGAGCGTATCTGAATTGTATCAAAAGTTGAATCTGAATGAGTATCAGAATGGCATCTGTGTCTGGGGCGTATCTGTATTGTATCTGAATGAGTATTAGAATGGCATCTGCGTCTGGAGCGTATCCGTACTATATCTGAATTTAAAAATCTGAATGAGTATCAGAATGGCATCCGTGTCTGGAGCGTATCTGTACTGTATCTGAATTTAGAATCTGAATGAGTATCAGAATGGCATCCGTGTCTGGAGCGTATCCGTACTGTATCTGAATTTAAAAATCTCAAATGAGTATCAGAATGTCATCCGTGTCTGGAGCGTATCTGTACTGTATCAACATTTGCATATTGTTAATGGTAACTGCTAATCTTATCCTGAAAAGGGTAAAACGTTAGCTAAAACACAAAGTTATGTTGCATGAAATGTATGATGCAATGTATTTTCTTTATCAATGTTTATGATATATGGATGCAATGTATGCGCATGTGAGTTGTTTTGCTGTATTGCTGTTTGACTGAGGAAAATAAATCCCTGAATGTTGTTGAGGATATGTTGAATTTTCATGTCTTGAAGTTGAAGTACTGGTTAACATTTGTTGGGAGAAGTAAATTCTGTTGTGAGGGCAATGCCATGTACTGCTTGTAAGATCTGCTTGAGAATCTTGAGAAATTTGACAATTTCTACTGGGGATTAAAACTTGAAATTTAGTTCCGCTGGGGATTTAAATGACGTACTGCGGGGATTACTTATGGAATAGCCTAGAGACATTTTCCTGTCCTTTCAATCTATCAGTAATTGTCTTTCTCATTTTGTTTATTTGTAAACAATAATTATGTTCAAATGCATATGTTCATCAATGAATCATTGGACGTTTTTGCAAACAAAACACAAGAGTAAAGGAAAAGACATGTAGTTTTTGCACTTTCAAAGGGACATCTTTGTATTGACTTTGAATAAGTATTTTTGTACAAAGGGAACAAACATTCTAGTAAGAGAATGTTGTCATAAAACAAGAAAAATGTATACAAAGAAAGATAGTTATGTGTGATAATCTCATGGGGTTCCCATTCTTTTATAGCCTTCATATATCCGAATATCTTGTCTATTTTCCTTGTCCGAAGATGATTGAATTGATCAGAAACTCTGAGTTTGTCCGTGGAAGTCAAAGGTTGTCCGTAAAGTGATCCGACGGGACATAGTCATACACTTTAATTCCCTAACTTTTTCCTGGACCGCCCTTTTGGGTTTTCAGTCCACCGGGAAACCCTTTTTTCCCAAGTCGCCCTTTCGGGTTTTCAACTTGCCGGGTGTACAGATTTTTTTATTTTATACCTAATTTTTTCCTGAACCTTTTTGGTTCGCCAGGATGCCCTTGTTTTTCCTAGGTGTGTCAACCTAGCGGGTCTCTTATGCGTAGTATCTTTTGACTATGTCCGCGTTCGCAGGGTGGGGCAGGTCGTCACCGTCCATGGTGGTCAAGATCATTGCCCCACCGGAGAATATGTTCTTGATTACAAATGGTCCTTCATAGGTAGGAGTCTATTTTCCCCAGGGGTCACTTTGTAGCAAAATGATACGTTTGATCACTAGATCCCCAACTTGATATACTTGGCGTCTGAATTTCTTGTTGAAAGCCTTGATCATCCATTTTTGATACATCTGACCATGGGAAACAACAGTAAATCTCTTTTCATCAATTAAGTTCAGTTGATCAAGTCAAGTCTGGATCCAATCTTGTTCATTCAAACCTGCATCCTTCATAATCCTTAGAGAGGGGATTTGGACCTCAATAGGCAAAACAACTTCCATGGCATATACCAAAGAATAGGGTGTTGCCCCAGTTGATGTGCGAGCCGTGGTACGATACCTGTGGAGAGAGAATGGTAGTGTCTCATGCGAGTCTTTGCATGTGACTGTCATTTTCTGTATGATCTTCTTAATGTTTTTATTTGCAGCTTCGACATCACCATTCATCTTTGGCCGATAGGGAGAAGAATTGTGATGCTGGATCTTGAATTGCTCACATAAAGCGGTGATCATAGTGTTGTTGAGATTTGTACCATTGTCAGTGATGATCCTTTCTGGGATACCATACCGGCAAATAAGGTTTTGCTTGATGAAGCGGGCAACAACATTCTTGGTAACAGAAGCAAAGGAAGCTGCTTCGACCCACTTGGTAAAATAGTCAATGGCCACTAGGATGAAGCGATGTCCATTGGAAGCTGTCGGCTTGATCTCTCCAATCATATCAATTCCCCACATAGCAAAGGGCCAAGGAGCCGTCAAGACATTCAGAGGAAATGGAGGTACATGCACCTTTTCAGCATAAATTTGACACTTATAACAAGTTCGGGAGTGTTGATAGCAATCTGCTTCCGTGGTAGACCAATAATATCCTGCCCGTAGGATTTTCTTCGCCATCGTATGCCCACTGGAGTGGGTTCCAAAAGTTCCTTCATGTAATTCAGCCATGATCTTTTCAACTTAAATCTTATCCACACACTGAAGCAGAATGGAGTCATGATTATGTTTGTACAGAATGCCATTACTAAGGAAGAATTTAGCAGAGAATCTCCTTAAGAACTTCTTATCATTGATTGAAGCTCCTTCTGGATATTCTTGAGCCTCAATATACCTCTTGACCTCATGAAACCAAGGCTGGTCCATTACCTATTCGGTATTAATCTCGTGACAGTGTGCCGGTTCATCCATTCGTTCGATGGTGATCTGGGGAGCTTCGTTATCCCAATTAAGTTTAAACATAGATGACATTGTGGCTAGAGCGTCTATTAGCTGATTTTCTTCTCACGAGAAATGCTCGAAGGTAATCTTCTCAAAATGTGGTAGCAATGTTAAAACATGTTCTTTGTAAGGATAAGGTTTGGGTGCTTAGTGTCCCATTCCCCTTTGATCTGACTGATGACCAAAGCTGAATCTCCAAACACATCTAAAGATTTGATTCCCAAGTCTATGGCATCTTTGAGACCAAAGATGCATGCTTCGTACTCCGCCATGTTGTTTGTACAATTGAAGCAAAGTCTGGCAGTAAAAGGAGTATGACACCCTTCTGTAGATATGAGGACAGTGCCGATACCATTACCAAGTGCATTTGATGCCCCATCAAAGAACAGGGTCCATTTAGATCCTTGTTCAAGTCCGTCGTATGGCCTGATTTCTTCACAATTGTCTAATGTCATGATGTCTTCATCCGAGAATTCAAATGTCATAGACTGATAGTCTTCTACAGCTTGATGAGCAAGATGATCAGCTAGCACACTGTCCTTTATGGCTTTCTGGGTAGTATACTGTATGTCAGATTCTGTTAGGATCATCTGCCACCTAGCTATTCTCCCAGACAGAGCAGGCTTTTCGAAGATGTATTTTATCAGATCCATCTTAGATATCAATAAGGTAGTATGAGTCAGCATATACTGTCTTAGCCGGCGAGCAGCCCATGCCACAGCGCAACAAGTTTTCTCAAGCAGTGAATATCTGGTTTCGCAGTCGGTAAACTTTTTGCTCAGGTAGTAAATAACATGCTCTTTTCGGCCAGACTCGTCATGCTGCCCCAATACACACCCCATTGAGTTTTCTAAAACAGTCAGATACATGATCAGTGGTCTTCCCTCGACTGGTGGCATCAAAATAGGAGGCTCTTGCAAGTACTCTTTGATTTTGTCGAAAGAAGTTTGGCATTCATCATTCCATTTGACTACTTAATCTTTCTTCAATAGCTTGAAGATCGGCTCACAAGTAGCTGTTAGGTGAGAAATGAATCTGGCAATATAGTTCAAGCGTCCCAAGAATCCTCTGACTTCCTTCTCAGTACGAGGTGCAGGCAACTCTTGTATTGCGTTAACCTTGGCAGGATCGACCTCAATACCTTTTTTACTGACGACAAAGCCTAGGAGCTTACCGGACCGTACTCCGAATATGCACTTGTTTGGATTCAACCTCAGCTGTATTTCTTCAGTCTCTCAAACAAATTTTGCGTGATCAAGGTGCTCTTCCTCCATTTGTGATCTGGCTACCATATCGTCTATGTAGACCTCTATTTCATGATGTATCATGTCGTGAAATAAAGCTACCATGGCGCGTTGATAGGTTGCCCCAGCGTTCTTCAGTCTGAATGGCATCACCTTGTAGCAGAATGTGCCCCACTGTGTGACAAATGTAGTTTTCACCATGTCCTCAGGTGCCATTTTGATTTGGTTATAACCTGAGAATCCATCCATGAAGGAAAACACTTTGTGCTGTGCCGTATTGTCAACCAGGATATCAATGTGGGGGAGTGGAAAATCATCTTTAGGGCTTGCCCTATTCAAATCTCTATAGTCCACGCACATTCGTACTTTTTTGTCTTTTTTAGGCACGGGAACAATGTTTGCAACCCATTGAGGATAGGAAGTGACAGCCAAGAATCCAACATTGAATTGCTTCATGACCTCCGCTTTGATCATTTTTGACATATCAGGTCTCATGCGGAAGACCTTTTGTTTTATTGGTGGACAATCTTCTCTTGTAGGCATACGATGTACCACAATGTCCGTATCAAGTCCTGTCATGTCTTCATATGACCAGGCAAAGATCTCAACATAATCATGCAACAGCTGAATTAGACGCTCCTTGACACTGGGCTCTAGATTGGCACCCACCCTGACTTCTTTTTTATCCTCCTCGGTACCCAGGTTAATTGTACCCACAAGTTCCTCATGAGGCTGAATGGTTCTTTCCTCTTGTTGTAGTAGTCTCGCCAGTTCCCCTGGTACTTCACAATCTTCCTCACCTTCGTCTTCGGCTTGGTAGATTAGATCCTTAGAGTCACAAAAGGCCATAGCAGTATCGTTACCCATGGGATCCAGAATGGAGGGGTACCTGCATTTGTGAGTGTGGGTGTGTGTAAGGGTATAGCCATCCTTTAAAAAATAAAATGTAAAAGAAAAACAATGAGCATAAATTTTTTTTGTGAAAAAACGTCCATGATTCATTGAATGTCATATGAAGATGAAATAATAACCCTTACAAATGGACCATTGTGCCTCGGGCAAGACACAAGGTTTTAAATGTGCGAATTGTTTGTGAATATTACAAGTCCAACAAAAATGTAAAGATAAATTACTGAGGGATGAAAGTTATTGGGACAAAGTCTCTGGCCTCCCAATTGCGAAGTCCTCTGTTGACAGTTGGAAATATCCAATCCTCCAAGCTGCAATCCTCTTCACCATCTTCCACCGTATTGACCTCTTGGTTGCTAATCTTTAAGGGTGGCCCTCCAACACGGGCACGACGTACAACCTTTTGAGCACTTGAAGTGAACCCTAAACCAAACTTGTCAGATTTATACGGAATATCCAGAAGTTGCCCCCAGATGGTGCATCCACCCTCCTCTACTACTGCCTTGGTGTCCTTCAGAGATGACATCCGGAGTGGAGGTCTTGTAATCTTGGCAATCTGGGACACAGTCTTGGTTACTGCTACCTCTTGGGGTACTTCTTCGAAATTTTGGAAAGGAGTTTCAATGAACTCGCCGTCCAATTCCACATACCTGAAGGGATTGAGGTGGCTAATCATATATTCTTCCTCTCCGTGGACAGTGATAATCTTTCCCTGGACCGGATATTTCAGCATCTAGTGCAGTGTAGAGGTGACAGCGCCAACATGGATCCACTGCCGTCCTAGTAGACAGGAGTAAGAAGGGCGTATGTCCATTACATAAAAGGTTGAATTGAAAGTTTGAGTCCCAACCTTTATGGGGATATCCACCTCCCCGTGTACCATCCTCTTTGAGCCATCAAATGCCCTTACGACTATGTTACTGGGTTTCAACGTCAATCCTTCGCAGTCTAGTCTGTCGAGAGCTTTCTTCGGTAAGACATTCAAAGATGAGCCAGTGTCTACCAAGACATGGGCCTGAGTTGTGCCTCTACATTCCACGAAGACATGAAATGCCTCATTGTGCTTTCTTCCCCTTGGTGTAAGATCAACATTTGAGAATCCTAGCCCGTTATCCGCCGTCAAGCTGGCCACACAATCTTCAAATTGGTCAAAAGATGTCTCTTGAGGTACATGGGCTGTCTTTAGGAACTTCACCAGGGCTTTCGCATGTTCCTCGGAACGCAGTAACAATGCCAGCATGGAGATCTTGGAGGGAGTTTGCCTCAACTGTTCAACTATGTCGTAGTCGCTCCTATTTATTATTTTCAGGATCTCCTCCATTTCCTTCTTGGAGGCCTCGGGGATAGTAAGTGAATGAGCCTTCGTCCAGACAAGCTCTCTTGAATACTTTTTCCTCGAGTTTCAGCAGCAGGAGTGTTGGTAGGAATGACAGTAGGGGCTGTATCGTCTTAGTCAATAGGAACACTTGCAGAGATGATTAGCGGTACAAAAGTAACCTTTGGAGCAGCCACGGGTCCAAAATCTTCCTTTGGGGGGGGGGGGGGGGGCAATTTCAGGAGAGAAGATTCTACCGCTTTGGGTAATCTTACTTGTTCAGGAAATATTGCTAATGTCGGAGTCTTCTTCTTTGGAGTTTATCTCTTCGGCGCCCAGCCCATCTTGTTTGATGCCATGATAGTAGATGTCCCCACCGTAATTCCACGACACATTTTTGTCTGATTCATACGGGACTGGCCCAGGCATTGTGATTATAAGAGGAGTAGCTTTTGGAACAAATGTAATTCTATCGGGTCTTTTGGAGACCCTGGAAGAATTGGCGGAGATGGTAATGATTGAAATATCTTCAACAGGAACAGGTGAAACAGGAGTACTTTCAAACAGAATCTCTTTGTTGTCTATCAAGTGTTGAATGCATGTTTTCAACAAAGGGCAAATAGTTGGTGAGGATAAGCAGAGGTGGCAGTCTTTATTACAACCCAGGAATACACCAGCCTTCAACAAGTTTATCTTAATGATCGGGAGTGGAGTCAAGAGTTCATCAATTGTGGTAACAAATGAATCTTCTTCAATAGCATTGGTGTGGTGACCATGTCTAGGCATAAGAGCATAAATGACGTTTGGCTTCTCGGGCGCATCAAACTCAATTTCTTTTGCCTCTATAAGGTCTTGAATTTTGTTTTTCAAGGCCCAACAGTTGTTAGTGTCATGACCCGGACTTTCAGAATGATATGTGCAACGGGCATTTGGGTGATAATGAGGGGACGCTGTGTTGGGGGGTTTTTTGGAGCTTCTTTCAGAGTTACCAGATTGGATTTCAGAAGGTGGGGTAATACTTGGGACAGAGTCATATTGATTCTGGTGAATTGCCGAACTGGCCTTTCCACTCTCGGTTGATTACTTCTTGGTTGATCAGATGCAGGCTTTGGGATCATAACAACCCCTACCATTGGTCGGCGTTCAGCTCTCCCTTGGTTGCTTTTTGGATATACAGCAGCTACTTCTTTCTTCCCAATAAAAGGCTTCCTCACAGCTGTAGAAGAAGATGAATCCTTCTGAATCTTTCCATTTTTTATGCCAGCTTCCACCCTCTCTCCGGTCAATATTGACTTAGTAAATCGTGTAGATGAGCTCCCAATTAAATGGTTGAAGAAAGGGTCCGATAGAGTGCCTAAGAACATGTCCACCAATTCCCTTTCAGACAGAAGGGGCTGAACTCTTCCAGCTAGATCTCTCCATTTGTGCACGTAATCCTTGAAACCTTCATTGGAAGCCATAGTCAACTCTGAAGTTGAGTACGGGTAGGTGCCAAATCAGCATTATATTTATATTGCCTCTAGAAAGCTTCGGAAAGATCTTCCCAATTATGGACGTTGTCCCTTTCCAGTTGATAAACCAGTCGAGTTGTGTTCCAGATAGGCTATCTTGGAAAAAATGTACCCACAAGTCTTTATCAGTGGAGTGTGGCTGGATCTTTCTCACATATGATCGGAGGTGCATCTTAGGACAGGACACCCCATCATATTTTGCAAACAAAGGCACTTTGAACTTCGGAGGAATCACGATCCCCGACACTAGTCCCAATTCTTCAAAGTCTAGACCTAGAACTTTTTGTATTTCCATAGCGCTCAAACACTCTTCAAGATGTCTGTACTTATCATCAGCTGGAGGATACTGTTCTTCAGATTAGTCTTCCTCTTCTTCCTCCTCTTTAGATTTTGACGGGACCGATGTTTCCTTTCCTTTCCCCTCTCCTTCACTGGATGTTGTTGCAAAATTCAAGGTTCTTCTAGTTTGTCCCTGGAACCTTCTCCCCATGTTTAAAACCCCGGTGACCTTCTTTGTTTTATTTTTTCTTTCCTCAGTCAGCAGAGTCTTCAATTCCTCTTGCCCCTTGGCTAGGGTCATGAGTAACTGTTGAAATTGTGTGTTCTGTGCTTGGAGATCTTTGACTGTTTATTCGAGATCCATCATATAAACAATAGAGAGATGAGGAAACTCGTTGCAAAAGACCTGTTTATGTTATGATGAATGATATGTGCATATGCAATGTTTTCAAGGATTTTAAAGATTCAAGTTTGTTTTAGACAAAAAGGAAACACACTTTATATTAATAAGATAAAGTTTGAGTACATCAATGCCGCTTGGGAAAAATAATACAAAACTCTAAGATAAAAAAGTAGTGCGCATCCTTTTTGGTGCTATGTAGGCATTTAGAGTCTGCTCCTCATGAAGTAGCCTAGTGAGTTCCAAAACCTTCTTCTCGCTTGCGTAGAATTGGGCTTTGAAAGTATCTCGCTCTCCTTTGAGCTCTATCCAATCCCTTTGTAGGTCTTCAAGAGATGTGGGCATGTCAGGATGTAGGATAGTGTATGGAACATCTCCCTCATTGACAGGCTCAATAATTATCGAAAGAATGGAAGGATAAGGCATCATAAGACTTTGAGCACGGGTTCGTACCCATTTGAGATAAGGCTCAAGAGGGATGGAATTCTTGTGCCCCAAAGTCTTACTATCCACCTTGTTTAGCATCCTCCAAGCTCGGATGAATATCTGGCGAAGACCTTGACCGTCGTTGTCGTAGTCGAATACCAAACCTTGAATCAGCATCTCATGCGGGCCATCCCTTTGGGCGTAACCAAATTGTCTTAGAGATAAACATGGGTTGTAGGTGATGCCTCCCCTAATTCCAAGTAGAGGGACATTAGGGAATTCCCCACATCGATCAACAATGATAACACTCTCTTTGGATCAGGAGCACCAATGAATATCTGAATGTTTGAGCGTCATTAACCTTTGTGACCACCTTGAACCTTGCTCATTCTTTAAGACTAATTGGGGAAGATGAGAAATAAACCATCTTGCCAGGAGAGGAGTGAAACACATAAGGAGACCTCTTTTCCTCATTGTGCGAGTGTGAAAAGAGTGTAGGATATCCCCTAGCAATGTAGGCATCGGATTGCGTGACGTGAAGATTTTGACGGCACTCACATCTATGAGTTGGTCAGGATTGGGGAACATGACCATCCCATAGATAAGAAGAGCCACAATTTCCTCAAAGGCTTGCAAGTCTAAGGAACTCCAACAGCTTTGTGAAGATGTGAAAAACACAAGAAGGGGGGGGGGGGGGGGGGGGGTTGAATTGACAAACTTGAAATTAAAAGCTTAATGACACAGTATTTTTATCCTGGTTCGTTTGATCTCAAACTACTTCAGTCCACCCGTCAAGGTGATTTCGCCTCTCTCCAATGAGGTCTTAATTCACTAATCTTAACAAGATTACAAAGGATACTTTAACAACTATTAAAGTCTTCTCGAGTACACCCACAGTTCGGTTAATCTCAAGGAACACTTTTTCAATACATTTATACAAGATATGTGTTGTTGTTTTTCTAACAAAAACTGTTTATTACAACTGTGATAAATTACACAGGATTATAGCTTGGAAATGTAAATGATATTACATGCAGCTTTGAATATGCGTGAGTAGTAATATGGAAAAAATCATTCTTTATTTTGAATGCTAACTTTGATTATATAGGCAGTGGAATGACGTTGATCATAAAGTATGTTTAATGTCATTAACACACTTTCCATTTGGAGAAGATCCTGTCTGAAAGAAGCCGTTGGAATTGATGCTATTATGAATGATCAGTAACGCTTCAGAATCTTATCTCCTTACTTGCTGACGACGCTTCAGAATATTGATGACTTGGATTAACATGTTCTTGTTCAGAATCAGAGTTTACTTTGCTTAAGCGCAGGTTCTGGTCATCAGTCTTCAGCGCATGTTCTGATTGCTTCAGCGTGTAGCTCTTATGGCTTATCTTCTGATGCTAATATGGTCAGAACTTCTGCATACATAAAACATAATTTTTAGGGTGCATATTTGTTCTTTGTATTTATTATTTATTTTTTGTATTTGTTATCATCAAAACTCTAACTAAGGGTTGTTTTATCAAACTATATTCTAACAATCTCCCCCTTTTTGATGATGACAAAAACTAGATTTTTCAATTAAAAATAAAGAACAAAAGGTTTAAGAGACACTCCCCCTGATTTGATTACTTCCCTTAAGTTCCTTGAGCATCAGAGTTTAGCTGCATCTTTCATCAGAATTTGCACCTGTTCAAGCTTTTTCAGAAGATAGAGGTTAAGTAATTCAAAATGTTTGAGACTTCTGTCTCGGTAAACCATTATTGAAAATATCTTACTTTCTCCCCCTTTTTGTCAGTTATAAAAAAGGCAATATAATCATATCCAAAATAGTTGAATTATATTAAAAAACATGATGCAATGATAAGTTCCAGAACAGAAAAGGTAAAAAGTTAAGCGTTACAGATAAACAGATTTAAAACAAAAAATCTAAGAAGGAGGAGGAAGACGTGTGAAAAAAGCTTCCAGCAAGCTCTTGATCTGAGAATTAGACTCTTCTTGTTTGCCCAAAATGCTTTTAATATCTTTGTTCGTGTCCTCCTGCTTATCCAACCTTGCATGGATTATAGCATTTTCTTTCTTCAACTCTTCCAGAGTTTGCATGACTAAGGAAGGTGCTGGAATTTCTTCAGGAGTTGGACGTTTCTCAAAGCATTCTGCAGCTTGTTCAGAGTGAACCATTTCTTCTGCTATGATCATGTCTTATGGAGCAGCAGTCAGGGAGAGACTTTCTGATTCTGGTTGAACTTCATCTGAGGGATGATGCTCTGTCCAGGGAGCATTATCCGGAGAGAGAATATCTTTCTTGAGCAGTTGGCTCAGAACTTGGTCTTGAAAAGCCTTCAGCTTAGCACTAAAGTTCTGCTGAACATGTTCATAACTCTGTTCCTTCAGCTTTAGTGTTTTAGAACTAAGCCAGTTTCTGAATTTTGTTCATATATAATCAGAAGCAGCAGGATTAGTCATCTCTTGACTAGCATGCTTCAAAGAATTTATCCATTACTGTATTCCTGTTTCAAAAATCAACAAACTTGTACCAACATCTGATGTGGTTTCAGTTGGTTTAGGTTTTGGAATGGCAGTTTTGTGAGAGATAGAAGTTAGTCTTTCCAGCACAATTGGATCAATGATAAGTCTTACATTGTCAACTGGACTATTAGTGGGTGAAGGAGTGGTAGAGTCAGGTATGATGATTGGACTGGTAGGGGAGTTTCGTGGTGTGGATTCCAGAGAAGAAGGAATTTCTGGAATATCGTGGATGGCGAGAGGCATGCGAATAGCAAGTGGTTTTGTGATTCTAGGTATTGGGATTGTATCAGAATCTAAATGAGGTTCTTCAGATTAGTTTGTTGAAACATGGTGAGGTTTTGGTTCATGGATATCAGAAGATTGATTCTCAAAAGGTTGAGCTTCTGGTTGTTGTATTTCATGTTAAGGTGATTGTGGATGAGGAATTTCTTGTTGTGGAGAGAGAGGTTGCAGAATTTCTGGTGTGGTATCAGAGTTTGGATTTTCAGGTAGTTGAGAATTTGGATTTTGTGGTATGGGAGCTGAAAATTCTTGGTCAAATGAATCAATATCAGACAGAACTTTGGTAAGTTCTGGTTGGGTTTGTTCAGGATTTGGATTATGAGAAAGGGAGTTTCATTCAGACCTAGAGTTTCTGATGGATCAAACCCTATGTCAAAGTCTTCAAATGTTTGTGGAGTTGGATGTTCTGGTTGAGTAGGCATGGCTTCAGATGTTGATACGTTTATTGATTCTATAACAGAAACAAAGGAAGGATTACCTTTATTTTTGGAAGCTTTTGGAGTCCTCTGAGATGGTCCTTCTGCTGCAGCTTTCCTCTTCTTGGTCTTCTTTAAAGCAACTTCAGGAGCAGCCTTGTGTAAGTCCTGGATATTGATTTCTAGTGCAGTACCATCTTCCTTGCAAGCGTCCAGATATCTGACTATTATTTCTGGCTTGGAGTCAATATCAGAATATAGAGGAAAATCATCCAGGGGTATCCTTCTGGAATTGATGGTTGCATGAGAAGTAATAGTAGGTTCCTTCTTGATATTCTCAATGATTTTTATCTTATTCAGATTTTTTGCGTTCAGGGGCTTCTCAGCGGTTGCTTCTAAAGTGCTGATTTCCTGGGCTTCAGTCAAATGTTCTATCAGCCTATTCTCTGTCAGAATATCTGATATGAGTCTTCCTAAAGGTATCCAGTCCCCTTTGGTTCGTTCATCTTCTCTTTTTTCCTTCACACTAGTTCTAAGATGATTAAACAACAAGTGTGGGAGGTTTACCTTAGTCCTCTTGGCAATGAAATAGATCAGAAACTGCTGATCAATATTGATATAATCAGGAGAGCTAGTTGGCTTCCTGTGGTTGATACACCCCAGAATAATTCTTTCCCAAATTCTGTGGTGATCCTTCAGATCTCTGATTTTGCTGGAGGGAAGTCCATGAGTAAATATTTCCCTTGCAATAGAGCCTACGTCAGAGCATCTCTCAACCATGTCAATGCATTTGACACCTCAACCATTGTAACCAATAAGCTTTGAAATTAGGTCTTCTGTAATGACAATTTTCTTCCCCATGACATAAGAGGTAACTTGATGATTTGATGAAGAAGCATGTATCCAGAATTCTTTGAGAAGAATTGGAAATGTTGGCCCCAGAAGAGGGTCAAAGTATCTGTTCCAACCTTGAGCAGTAACGTCTTCATACAGATTGAAGCCGTTTTCTTGCAAGCTTTCAAAGTCAATAATCAGTTATGAAAGAACTTGTAGATTATCAATCGTAGTGAGTAGCGTTCTGTAAGGTTCTTCGTACTGTTCCATTGAAGCAGATTTCTGAGTACTGATATTTTGGACGCTTGAAGAAGCCATTGTTCACACAAGATTTGAGGAAGATGAAAGGGGTTTTTGAAAATACGAACTTGAAACGATAGAAAGTATTTAGAGAGTAAAATGAAGTGATTGTAAAAAGTGAGATTTGAGTTTAAATAGTTTTTCTTGAAAGTGTAAACAGTAAGAGAGAGAAATAATTAGTCACGATTATAAGCATTAATGACAACTGAAATTAGGGGATTCAGAAAGATATTGGAACGGTTACCCATGACATGTGTCTCAATGCACCCAATCAGCGCTTTTGACCTTTCAGAAAGGTGAACGCGTGTTCAGGCTCAAAAAGTAGCTGATGAATGGATTACAACTGTTTGATTATGTGAACAGCACACTTGTATCCTTGAAATGAAACATTCACATCTTCATGGATAGATTCTGATGCAATCTGTACTTCTAAAACTCTAAAGACAGGTTGATCAGTAGTTCACAGAAAATAATAAAGTTCTGAAGGTTAAGATATGCAAATAAAATATTTTATTCTGGGCATAGCTTCATGCTGAGATGATTCAGAATGAAGTTAAACCTATCTTCAGAAATAGGTTTTGTAAAGACATCAGCCCATTGATGGTCTGTGTCAATGAATTTTAAGTTAAGAATCCCTTTCTGAATATATTCCCTATAAAAATGATGTTTTATTTCTATATGCTTAGCCCTAGAATGAAAAATTGGATTCTTGCTGAGACAAATAGCAAAAGTATTGTCACAGAGGATAGGAATGTTACTCTCAAATATGTTGAAGTCTTCAAGTTGACTTTTCATCTAGAGCATTTGCGTGCTACATCCAGTAGCTGCTATGTATTCAGCTTCTGCTGTTTATAGTGCTATTGTGGATTGTCTCTTATTGGTCCATGAGATCAGATTTTCTCCCAGAAACTGGAAGGTTCCAGAAGTGCTTTTACGTTCTACTCTGTCTTCAGCAAAGTCAGCATCACAATATCCTACTAAGCTGTAATCATTTGATTTTCTATAAAACAAACCCAGATTAGCAGTACCTTTCAGATACTTGAAAATTTGCTTAACTGCTGCTAAGTGATATTCTCTAGGATCTGATTGGAATCTAGCACATAAGCAAAAACTAAATAAAATGTCAGGCCTTGAAGCCGTCAGATAGAGGAGAGAACCAATCATACCTCTGTAGACCTTCTGTTCTACCTTTTTACTTACCTCTTCCTTTTCCAGAATGCACGTGGGATGCATTGGAATCTTTGAGGGCTTACACTCTGAGAGATCAAATTTCATCAGAAGTTCTCTGACATATTTGCTCTGATGAATGTAAGTTCCTTCTGGAGTTTGGTTTATCTGAATGCCCATAAAGAATTTGAGTTCCCCCATTAAGCTCATCTCAAACTCTGCCTACATACATTTAGCAAACTCTCTTCCCAGAGAGGGTTTAGTAGATCCAAAGATGATGTCATCAACATAAATCTGACATACTAATATGTCATTCTTAACTGTCTTACAGAATAAGGTTGTGTCCACTTTCCCTCTGGTGAATTCCTTTTCTAACAGGAAGTTACTTAGTCTTTCATACCAAGCTCTGGGAGCTTGTTTCAGACCATAGAGTGACTTCTTTAGTTTGAAAACATATTCTGGATTTTTGGAATTTTCAAACTCAAGGGTTGGTGCACATATACCTCTTCATCTATATATCCATTTAAGAATTCACTTTTGACATCCATCTGATACAGAGTGATGCCTTTATTTACAGCAAATCATATTAAAAGTCTGATAGATTCTAACCTGGCGACTGGATCAAAGGTTTATGTATAGTCTATCCCCTCTTGCTGACTATAACCTTGTGCTACCAGTCGTGCTTTGTTTCCGATGACTTCTCCTTGTTCTTTCAGTTTGTTTCTGAACACCCATATTGTTCCAATGACGTTGAATCCTTTTGGTTTGGGAACCAGATCCCATACATCATTTCTGGTGAATTAATTCAGTTCCTCTTGCATTGCCAGAATCCAATCATTATCCAGAAGTTCTTCATCAATAGTTGTTGGTTCAATCAGAGAGACTCGTCCCATGAGGGATTCTTCAGAGTTTCTGAATATTGATCTTGTTCTTATTAGACCATCCTTCTTTCCCAGTATTGTATCTTCTGGGTGATCAATGTTGCTTCTGGATAGTCTTTTCTGGAGTTGATCAATAGGAAGTGTTGGATTGCTTATAGTAACTCTTTCTGATGTTGAGGGAGTGTCTCTGTTGAGAACTTCTGATGAGTTTCCTTCAGTACCTGTGAGTTCAACTTCCATACCTGCAAGGAATTCACTCTGCTTTAACTTTTGAGAGTCAATCTTATCATCAAACCTAACACTGATTGACTCTTTAACAATCTGTGTTTCTGTATTGTATACTCTGTACCCTCTTGAGCATTCAGAGTATCCTAACATAATACACTTTTGTGCTTTAGAGTCAAACTTGTT
Source organism: Vicia faba (assembly GCA_948472305.1). NCBI lineage: Eukaryota > Viridiplantae > Streptophyta > Magnoliopsida > Fabales > Fabaceae > Vicia > Vicia faba. The sequence goes on along the minus strand of OX451740.1, from coordinate 301,214,402 downwards.
CAAATAATTTTTTGTATTCAGAATAAAGCATGTGCATCCAAATGGATGAAAATAAGAAATGTTGGGCTTTCTGTTCTTCCACAATTCATATGGAGTCTTTTCCAGAATAGGTCTTATAGAGATTATATTATGAATGTAACACGCTGTGTTAATTGCCTCTGCCCAGAAGATCTTAGCAATGTTAGTCTCATTGATCATGGTTCTGGCCATTTCTTGCAGTGTTCTGTTCTTTCATTCTACAACTTCATTTTGTTGGGGAGTTCTAGGATAAGAGAAGTCATGAAAATGCCTTTTTCATTAAAAAATAATTCAAAATTTTTATTTTCAAATTCTCCACCATGATCACTTCTGACTTTGACAATTCTAAGATCCTTTTCATTCTGAATTTGGTTGCAGAAGGTAACAAACACAGAGTCTGACTCGTCCTTGTGTCTTAAGAACTTTACTCATGTCCATCTACTATATTCATCTATGATTACTAACCCATACTTCTTGCCATTGACTGAAGCAGTTTTTACTGGTCCAAATAAGTCAATGTGCAGAAGTTCTAATGGCTTAGAGGTGGAAACAACATTTTTGGATTTGAAAGCAGGTTTTGCAAATTTGCCTTTCTGACATGCTTCACACAGAGCATCTGAGCTGAACTTCAATTTTGGAAGTCCTCTGACCAGATTGAGTTTGTTAATCTGAGATATTCTTCTCATACTAACATACCCCAATCTTCTGTGCCAGACCCATTGCTCGTTGTTAACAGAAAGTAGGCATTTTACATTCTGACTCTTTAGTTTAGAAAGTTTTATTTCATAAATGTTGTTTTTCCTCTTTCCATTAAATAGGATAGTCCCATCTTTCTGACTAACAGCTTTGCATGAATTTTGATTGAAGATTATATCATAACCATTATCACTTAATTGACTTATGGATAACAGTTTATGCATTAATCTATCAACTAATAATACATTATTTATAGAGGGAAGATTTCCATTACCTATTGTTCCAGAGCCAAGGATCTTTCCTCTCTGATTACCTCCAAAGCCCATGTAGCCTCCAGGCTTAAGTTCCAGGCTTTGGAACATATGCCTTCTTCCCGTCATGTGTCGTGAGCAGCCAGAGTCCAGGTACCATGATTGGTGTCTTAGCCTTGTTGCTAAAGATATCTGCTACATGTATAATTTTATCCTTAGGTACCCACATTTTCTTGGGTCCTAATTTGTTAGTTTTACCAAAATTCTGACTGAATTTTGGTTTGACAGAATAATTACTACTTGTGTATTTTATGTCATGTGTGTGCCCGTATATAAAATGTGAATTGAGTGGTGTGTGTTTTATAACTAAGTCCATGGCATTTTTTGGTGTAGATACCTTACCTTGATATCCTATCCCTTTTTTGCCATTTCTACTAACTCCATAGATCATTGAAGCCATCTTGCTTCTGTCTATGTTTTTAGCTAGAAACTTCTGAAAGCTGTGATCATACTCTTTGATGATTTCATCAGCATTACTGGGAGTTTCAGAGATTGTCTCCTTCTGAGAGTTTTGCAAATCATTTTCTAATTTTGAAATTTTTTCTTTTAACTCAGAATTCTCTAATCTGAGACTCTCAGACTTTTTAGAGTCAGAGGCAAGATTCCTTTTCAGGTTCATGAATTTGACTCTGATTTGCTGATACCTTTCCAGAATTTCATTTAGGCTTTCTGCAAGTTCAGCCTTAGTAAAATTTATGGTAAAATCAGGAAATACCTCTTCAGTGTCTGATTCTGAGTCTGAACCAGATGTTTCACTGTCTTCTGATTTGTTTGCCATGAGAGCTATGTTTGCTCTTTCATCATCTGATTCGGAGTCAGCTTCAGATGTGTCAGAATCATCCCATGTAGCCATGAGGCTTTTCTTCTTTTCCTTGAAGAACTTCTTTTTGGGCTTTTCCTTATGAAGCTTTGGGCAGTCACTTTTGTAGTGCCCTTGCTCATTACATTCATAGCAGATGATGTCCTTGTTGTTTGGCTTTCTGTATCCTGAAAAACCTTCAGATCTTCTGTGTCCAGAGGAAGACTCAGACTTTATGTATCTGGAGGAGGATTCATTATGATTCTCTGATCTTCTGGGATTTCTGAACTTCCTTTGTCTCTGCTTCCACAATTAGTTCACCCTTCTGGAGAGGAGAGACAATTCATCTTCTTCTGATGAGGATCCATCAGAAGTTTCTTCCACAGCCTGCAAAACCTTAGAGTCAGATTTTCTGTTAGATTTTAAAGCTAATGGCTTACCTTGCTTTTGAGGCTCATCTTCTTCTAGCTCTATCTCGTGACTTCTGAGGGAGCTAACAAGTTCCTCCAGAGAAATTTTGTTGAGATCTTTGGCTAGCTTAAGTGTTGTGACCATTGGCCTCCATTGTTTGGGCAAGCTTCTGATGATCTTCTTAACGTGATCAGAAGTGGAATACCCTTTGTCAAGAATCTTCTATCCAGCAACAAGGATTTGGAATCTTAAAAACATAGTTTCTATTGATTTACTATCTTCCATCTTGGATGCCTCATACTTCTGAATGAGTGCAAGGGCCTTGGTCTCTTTGACTTGAATGTTGCCTTCATGCGTCATTCTCAAAGAGTCAAACATGTTCTTGGCAGTCTCTCTGTTTGATATTTTCTCATATTCTTAGTATGAGATGGCACTGAGAAGTATTATTCTAGCCTTATGGTGGTTTTTGAATTCATGCTTTTGCTGATCAGACATCATTTTTCTGTCTATCTTCTGACCACGTCCATCCACTAGGTGCGTGTATCCATCAGTCACCATGTCCCACAGATCAACATCATGAACCAGAAAGAAACTCTCAATTATATCTTTCTAGTAGTCAAAGTTTTCTCCATCAAAGACTGGAGGTTTGCCACTGAATCTGTCCTTGTCTTCATGGTTGTCATTGCTGATGTTTTGGCTTGTTCCCACCATAGTATTTTTCTGAAGCTTGGATCTTGTACTGACACGGTTAAGTGTTTAAGCTCAGAACTAGGCGCTCTGATACCAATTGAAGATGTGAAAAACACAAGAAGGGGGGGGGGGGGAGGGGGGTTGAATTGACAAACATGAAATTAAAAGCTCAATGAGACAGTATTTTTATCCTGGTTCATTTGATCTCAAACTACTCCAGTCCACCCGTCAAGGTGATTTCACCTCTCTCCAACGAGGTCTTAATTCACTAATCTTAACAAGATTACAAAAGCTACTTTAACAACTGTTAAAGTCTTCTTGAGTACACCCACAGTCTGGTTAATCTCAAGGAACACTTTTTCAATACAATTATATAAGATATGTGTTGTTGTTTTTCTAACAAAAACTGTTTATCACAACTGTGATAAATTACACAGGATTATAGCTTGGAAATGTAAATGATATTTCTGGCATCTTTGAATATGCGTGAGTGGTAATATGGCAAAAATCGTTCTTGATTTTGAATGCTAACTTTGTTTATATAGGCAGTGGAATGATGTTGATCATAAAGTATGTTTAATGTCATTAACAGACTTTCCATTTGGAGAAGATCCTGTCCGAAAGAAGCCGTTGGAATTAATGCTGTTATGAATGATCAGTAACGCTTCATAATCTTATCTCCTTACTTGCTGATGACGCTTCAGAATATTGATGACTTGGATTAACATGTTCTTGTTTAGAATCAGAGTTTACTTTGCTTAAGCGCAGGTTCTGGTCATCAGTCTTCAGCGCATGTTCTGATTGCTTCAGCATGTAGCTCTTATGGCTTATCTTCTGATGCTGATATGGTCAGAATTTCTGCATACATAAAACATAATTTTTAGGGTGCATATTTGTTCTTTGTATTTATTATTTATTCTTTGTATTTGTTATCATCAAAACTCTAACTAAGGGTTGTATCATCAAACTATGTTCTAACACTTTGGGCTTTCTCAAATAGGAACTTTGCTAAGAAGCCTTTGACACCACTTCTAGTTTCCCAATGAGTTGTGACATCAGATGAGTGCAAGTGCAGAGCTTGAGAAATCTCTTCTAGCTTTGGGTCTCTTTCCGTACCGTTGAAAGGTAGTTGATTGAGAATGGGAATCCTCAAGAGTTGGGAGAATTCTTCCAAAGTAGGCACAAGCTGATAGTCAGGAAATGTGAAGCAATGGTACAAAGGATTAAAGAACTGGAAGAGCACCTTCATCATATCCTCATCTGTGTTGGAGGTGACCAAGTTGAGTAGACGACCATGCCTCTCGGTGAATGGAGAGTTCTCAGGGATCCTTAAAGCTACCTCCTTAAGTTGTGGAGGAATTCTTACAAGGTTGACTTGGATGGTTTTCCTGCAAAGTGAATCCATATCCTACAAAACAAGAACAAAGATGAATCTCTAAAAACCCTTGAAATGGTTAGTGAATGCATATGATGTTCATGATATCCATGATGTTATGTACAAGTATTCATATACAAGCAAAGCAAACAAATTCTTAGTTTAGGCTTTTATGGGGTTTTATAGGTAAGTACCCTCTTGAAGTTCAGTTGGCTTAAACATGTCCTAATAATAGTAACCGGGTTCTAAGGAGCTCAATATCACCGGATTGTTTCCTTGGTCATTGTTTCAGCTCAAGCCTCTTTAATGGCGACCGAAATATCCCAAGAAACCAACCCTCAATGAGTGTAGTATAGAGTATCTACCAACTTCGGACTGCACCAAAGTCGGTCATCTCACTACATCCTAAAGGCCAAGTTGGTCAAGTAAAGGTTCTAGAAGTTCATTAGTGCTTCATGACATCACTTAGCGGCCCCGTATTCTCTTTGATTAACTCAAAGGCTACCGGTACTCACAAATATGTCACACTAACATAGCTATTGCTTAGACCATGTCGGTATACCCCGCACAGTTTCCACAATGTATTGCTACTTACCTATAATGTATCCCAAATCCGAGTAGAGGATTCAAACCCAAACAAAGAACCATAATGTAAAGCATAGAAGTCAAACAATGTAAGAAAATAAATATGATCTATCCCTAAGGTAACCCCACTTTTATAATTATCCTCAGCAGAGTCGCCAGTTCTGTGATACGATGGGAGAACTGACTTGAGGGTTTTGCGTTTTATCGCAAATGTTGCGGTTAGCAAGAGTCGCCACCGAATTTTCTTTTATCCAAAGGAAAGGTGAAAAAGCACAGGAAAGACCTTTGAGATTGTTTCTTGAGTTCGGGGGGTAGATTATGAAAAGGGAAGGTATTAACACCCTTTTCATCCATGGTTTTCGATGGGCTCTTAGTTACTTTGCTAGATCACTTGCTTTTTGTTTTGAAATTGTGTTTTGTGTGGTTTTTGAAAGTATTTTGTAAAAGAGGCCATTGTTTAGGCAATCTTTATAATGATTCTCGTTCGTAAGAATGTATATAGAGATGTTTATCTTTTTGAAAATGTTTTCAATGTTTGTAAAATGTTTTGGAAATGTGTGTGTGTTTTGAAAATAGCAATGATATTTGTTTGAAATTGAGCAAGTAACTAGAAGTAATCTACCTACTCAAATGTCTTTCCTATTCTTTTTCTATTCCTTTGACATTGTTGTCTTACCATTGATTTGATAAGCAACCCTATCTTTGGATTTAAACAGTACGGGTGTGGGTCATCGTATAACCATGATTAGAAATGTTGCAGAGTATCTTAGCATTTTTTCAGGGACCAAGATCATTTTGTAAGGCAACTTTGAATAGCGTCATCGAGGGACTATGATCTTATATTTGTTTGTTTTGCCAAGATATTTTGCATGCGTAATATGGCCATTTTTTGTATAAGGAAACCAAGTGGAGAAACCCTAAGGATGCTTGTGTGCAAGTGTGTTATTTTCATGCTTGATTTTGTCTTGGATTAGGGTTTTCTATTTGATTTGTTTTTATCTTTCCATACAAACCCTAATTACTAGCATGGTATATAAAAGCGGTAAATTGCGTAATTCAAAGATTACTACGCTATTACAACATTTTATGGGAGGGGGGAATACAAATTGTGAATGGGGATTTGCAATAATGTGAACCTAATTAAACTATTACAACCAAATCGAATTTGTACAAATATTTGAATAAACAATATACAATATAATTTAAATATGCAATGTTATGTATATGCAAGGAAAAGAAATTGTTTTATTTTTCATATGCAAAAGAATTTTGACCTAATCCTAATATCTTAAGAAAAGGAAATTAATTCTTGAAAAATAGTTACCCTAATTTCTAATGTAAAAAGAAAATAAAGCTCTTTAAGTATTTTTTTTGTGTGTATTTTTTGTCTTAAAATAATAAATAATATTTTATGAAAATATTTAGTCTTTTTATATGTCAAAATAAATATTTACAAGTGTGAGAAAAAGAATAAATAATTAACCTAATTCTATTTTTTTATTTACAAGTTTATTAAAGAAAGTATATGTATGATATGTAACTAAAATAAAATATTTTCTATGAGAAAAATAAAATAAAATGGACCAAAAATATAAATTTAGCATTTTTATATTTTTTATGATTTTTAATATTAAGGAAAATATATTTAATAAAATAGAAATGAAAATAAAATGAATAATAAAAATACATGAGACAGGGGTGCTGCAAGCAAACAGGGGGTAATATGTTAGAAAAAACAAAAAGGCCCAAGAATGAGAGGCCCAGCGCTGCCAGAAATATAAAAAAAATGAACAAAAGTGTGAAAAATGCAAAAAGGCAGGCACCAAGGCTCGTACCCATGACCTTGGCATTCTCAGCGCGCTGCCTTGCCACTAGGGTGGTTGTACACCCGTTAGTTTAAATGAAACAAGAAAAAACATAACATATAAAGCCTCCTTTCCCTATACTTCATCTTCTTCCTTAAGATGGCCACAACCTATGTATCTTTCTCATTTCTCCATGAAAATGGAAACTTCCAACATGAACATGATAGTACTTTTTCCCACGATTTCAGATATGTAACTTATGGAAACTAACAATCAAAGATAAAAACGAATTTTAAAGGTCCTAATTTCAAACCTAATTTTTACAAAAATTTGAACTCTAAAATTCGCTATACATAATGAACGGAATTGAAATCTATGCACATGGTTTGCTTTAGCACAATAATATCTACATTTTCCTTTCATAAATCATGGCCAATTGGTGTCTGTATGAAGAGATAAAAGTTGGAGTTCTTACCTCTTTCAGCTGAGATCGTGAATGGAGTTTGAGTGAGATTTATGAAGGCCTGAAGATTCCTTTAGCTTGCCTGAACCTTCCTGAGTGTGTTCCAATCCTTGCCTTGCTTTGAAAGTGCCTGAATCTCTCTATCCAAGTCAACCTGCAAGCTTGAAAAACAAAAATGGCAGATGAGGAAGGAGGAGTTACAGTGAAGGGATGATGGTCTGGAACACTTAGATATGAGGTAGGTAAGGTGTTTGAGTGATTAAAACTTGAAACGCACGAGTAAATTTGTGGATTGTTATGCTTTGTTTACAACTGCAAGTTTTTGACAGGTTTTTGGTGATATGGAGTTTTGGAGTGTTTCTGGCCTTGAGCAATCGTGTTCTAAGTTGTAATATGTTTGTCTATTAGTATAGAGAAGGTTTCTAATCCACTGCACAACAGATTTCTGAGTTGTAGCCTTTTTGCACTCTTACTTGCTTTTTAAGAAAGGTGAAGAGACAAGTCTCCACATGCTTGTACTGGCCTGCTTAGAGTTGGTACAAGTTCTAGACAACTTGTTTTTGGTTTATAGGACTTGTGTGTGCAGAGAAAACAGGTCCAATGCTCAAGAAGTGAAAAGTTGCAAAAGTTAAGCTTTTCCAAAATGGCAATGGAAACTTTGTGCCATTTATGGAATTAAAGCTTGGACAAAGACTCTTGTGCTTAGATTAAGGATTTATCATCTGTGTAAGAATTAAATTATGAAGTGAGAAACAAGTTTGAGTCCTGTAAAGCAAGTATTAGGCAGCATAGGTTCAGATTCGAGTTTTGTTCTTCATGAAATGGCTTGAATTCAAAGTGAGAAATTGCCAACTTCCTCTCTTCGATTCTACCTACTCAAAAATGATCTTAAGGAGTTCTTGGATATTTTGGAAAGCTTGCAATGTGATATATAATTCATCTTTGAAATGAATTTCAATATTCCTCTTGGAACTAGGTGAAAAATTGCCATGAAGTTAGGTAAAAAACCTGCCTAAGTTAGGGCAAAATTTCACTAAGTTATTTTAGTTCATGAGCATGTATTCATAAAATTATATCTTGATATCCAAGCATCTTTAGGGAGAAATGTGTGAATAAAAGTTGTAGATTTCATGGAGGTCTACAACTTTCATGTTGGGAACTTTCTTTGAATCATCTTGTATCATGGTGAAAAAATGGCTTAAAGTTGAGAAAAAATAAGAAATTTTCTATACTTTGAAAATTTTTTAAGTTAAGAAAAATTCAAATTTCAAAACCAAATCTTCAATCTTTGATTTCTTGATGAAAAAGTTTCACATTTTGACATGTTTTGATGAATTGTGATCCCTGGCACTTGATTTTGACCAAAAATTCAAAGTTTGATTTTTCAGTATACAATTGACTTTTGATCAGTTGATTGCAAATTTCATCTGTCAATCCAATGAAATTGCAATGTTTTGAACCATGTTATTGGGTCAATATGATGCAATTTAACCCTTGAAATCATGCTTAAGATCAATTGGTCATTTTCTAGGTCAAAAATCAGAAATTGCCCTTTCTCAGTTAAAACCCTAATTTTGACCATTTTGCCCTTTTGATGATTTGATCAAATTTCTTGAGGAATTGTGGTCCAAACTTGACCAAATGATACATATGAATCCAAAATGTTAATGTGGATAAAAAATTATGAAGTTTGACTGTAAACTGGCCATGGTTGACTTTTTCCCCAATACAACTGATTTTTAGGTCAACTGTCCAATTGATTGATAAAAAATATGGCCCAAGGCTTGAAACTTGACATGAGTAATATTAGGGATCCATAATAATGTTTGAAAGTCATATGATGCATTGATAGTCCAAAAGTCTTTGTGCAATTTCAAACCCTAGTTTTGGGTCATCAGTGCAAGATGAGATGTCTTGAGCTGATCAAACCCTAATACAGTCTTGAGTCAAAGAGATCTTGTGAGAAAAGTCTTGATAAATGGGAGGGAAAATTTTGGGGTACAACACCAAGAAATCCATGACTTTTGCTTAGGCGGCCCTTGTGGGTTTTCAACATAGCAGGAGAATTTATTCTGTTCATGTCTCTCATTTTTGCCTAGACCGCCTTTTCGGGTTTTCAGCCTACTGAGACGCTCTTTTTTGCCTAAGCCTCCCTTTCGGGTTTTCGACTCAGCGAGATTTTCTTTTATTTCTTTAGGCAAAGTATTTCTTGACTGCATTAGCATTCATAGGACGTGGGAACTTCTCGCCATCCATAGTTTCAAGAACCAATGCACCGCCAGAGAAGGCTTTCTTAATAACATATGGGCCTTCAAAATTGGGAGTTCACTTGCCCCTAGAATTAGCATTGAAAGACATGATCTTCCTGAGCACGAGGTCGCCTTCTCTGAATTCACGAGGCTTGACCTTCTTATAAAAAGCTTTCTTGATTCTCTTCTGGTATAACTGGCCATGACATAAGGCCGCCATTCTTTTTTCTTCAATTAAATTCAATTGGTCAAACCCGTTTCGGACCCATTCAGCCTATGACAACTTAGTTTCCATTATCAGACGTAAAGAGGGAATATCAACCTCAATGGGGAGCACTGCTTCCATACCATACACAAGAGAGAACGGGGTTGCCCCTGTCGAAGTGTTGACGGATGTACGATACCCATGCATAGCAAAATGGAGCATCTCATGCCAATCTTTATAGGTAACAACCATTTTCTGGATGATCTTCTAAATGTTTTTATTAGCAGCTTCAAACGCCCCATTCATCTTTGGCCTGTAGGGAGATAAATTGTGATGGACAATCTTGAATTCTTCACAAAGTTTTCTCATCATTTTGTTATTCAGATTCAAGCCGTTGTCGATGATAATCCTACTTGGCACACCATACCGACATATAAGATCGTTCTTGATAAAACGTACTACCACCTTCTTAGTAACATTAGCATATGAAGGTGCTTCCACCCATTTGGTGAAGTAGTCAATTGCTACCAAGATAAAACGATGTCAATTCGACGCCTTGGGTTCAATCATTCCAATCATGTCAATACCCTATGTAGAGAAAGGCCACGGGGAAGAAATAACATTGAGAAATGTCGGAGAGACATGAATTTTGTTAGCATAAATCTGGCACTTATGGAACTTCTTTGCAAATTTATAACAGTTAAATTCCATTGTCAGCCAATAGTAACCTGCCCTAAGAATCTTCTTTGCCATCGAATGTCCATTGGCATGAGTACCAAAGGAACCTTCATGGATTTCATGCATCAACATGTCTGCTTCGTGTCTATCCATACATCTAAGAAAGACCATGTCATAGTTTCTTTTGTATAGCACATCCTCATTAAGGAAAAAACTGCCTGCTAACCTTCACAGTGTCTTTCTATCCTTGTTTGATGCACCATCCGGGTATTCCTGAGTCTGGAGAAAATGCTTGATATCATAATACCATGGTTTTTTGTCTGACGTTCCTCTGCTGCAAACACATGAGCCGGCCTATCCAGATGTCAAACTATGATATAAGGCACATCGTTTCAAGTTTTTACTTGATACATGGAGGCCAAAATGGCTAAAGCATCTTCCATTTGATTCTCATCTCTGGGAATATGATGGAATTCAACTTTATCAAAGAAGGGTAATAATCTTATAGCATAGTCTTTGTAGGGAATCAAACCAGGGTGGTGAGTATCCCATTCTTCTTTAATCTGATTTATTACCAAAGCTGAATCACCATACACATCTCGAATTTTCATTATGAGATTAATAGCCTCCTCGAGACCCATGATACAAGCTTCATACTCTGCCATGTTATTGGTGCAATCAAATGCCAACCTTACAGTAAATGGGATATGCGATCCATGAGGAGTGATAAACATAACACTAATTCCTTTCCCATAAGCATTCACAGCTCCATCAAACAACATACCCCAACGAGATTCAGGATCTGGACCTTCCCCAAGCAAAGGTTAATCACAATCTTTAATTTTCAAAAACATCACATCCTCATCAGGGAAATCATATTTAACATACTGATAATCATCCACCGGTTAGTGAGCAAGATAATCCGCCAACACATTGCTTTTTATAGCCTTTTGAGTGCGATATTCAATATCATATTTAGACAACAACATCTGCCAACGAGTGATTCTCCCGGTAAGAGCAGGCTTTTCAAAAATATACTTAATTGGATCCATTTTGGAAATCAACCAAGTAGTATGATTCAACATATATTGCCGCAACCGTTTTGCCGCCCAGGCTAAAGCCCAACATGTTTTTTCCAGCATAGAATACCGTGACTCACAGTTAGTAAACTTCTTGATGAGATAATAAATGTCATATTCTTTTCTCCCCATTTTATCTTGTTGTCCAAAATACAGCCCATAGAATTATCTAACACTGTCAGATACATAACCAATGGTCTTTCTTCAATAGGAGAGAGCAAGATAGGAGGTTCAAGCATATACTCTTTCTGTCCATACACAAACTTGATCTTTCTTTAACAACTTAAAGATCGGCTCACACGTTGCGATCATATGGGAAATAAATCTGGAAATGTAATTCAAACGCCCAAGGAAGCCGCTAACTTGCTTTTCAGTTCTTGGTGCTGGCATTTCTTGAATCCCCCTAAATTTGTCAGGGTCGACTTCAATTCCTTTTTGGCTAACAATGAAACCTAACATTTTTCCTGATCGGACACTAAAGGTGAATTTATTTGGATTCAAGCGGAGACGATAATTCCTCAAACGCTGAAACAATTTCAACAAATCCTCAATATGCCCTTCTTCAGTCTGGGACTTAACAATCATATCATCAACATGTACGTCAATTTCCTTGTGCATCAGATCATGGAATAAGGTTGTCATAGCCCTCTGGTACGTTGCACCAGCGTTCTTCAACCGGAAGGGCATCACTCCGTAACAAAATGTTCCCCTGGGTGTGATAAGCATTGTTTTTTCCATGTCTTCAGGAGCCATTCTGATTTGATTATATCCGGAAAATCCATCCATGAACGAGAATGCTTTGAATTTTGCTATACTGTCAACCAACATATCAATATGTGGTAATGGAATGTCATATTTTGGACTAGCTTTGTTTAAATCTCTATAATCTACGCACATGTGAACTTTTCCATCTTTCTTTGGTACTGGACAATATTGGAAATCCATTGAGGGTACACTGTTGTCACAAGAAAACCGACATTAATATGTGTGATCGGTGGGAACGAGAACTGACTGTTTTGGAATGCTGGTTTGCATTTGCGTTGGTTTTCGCAAAATGTCGTGGTAAGCAAGAGTCGCCACCGTCTTTTATTTTATCCAACAAGGAAAGGACAAAAGCACAGAAAAATTCCTTTTCGAGATATTTCTCGGGTTCGGGAGGTAGATTATAGAAAGGGAAGGTGTTAGCACCCTTTCTATCCGTGGTTGTCCACGGGCTCTTAGGTACTTGCTCACTATGTTTTCAAAAGTTTGCTTTTCTTTGTGTTTGTGGGTTTGAAAAGAGTTTTTGTTTGAAAAGAGTGTAAGTGCGAAAAGTTTTGTTTTCTTTTTTAAAAGGAGCAAGTACTTAAGAACCTCTACCTACTCAAAAAGGAATTAAACTGTGTAAATGTCCTTTAGACAATCTATCCCACTATTGAGGAGTAGGTAGCATCGTCGTTGGAGTTTTTGGGTCAATTCAATTTAAGGGACGTGTGGTCACTAAAGCAATGTTAGGATGCTTTAGCGGTAACCCTAATGTCTTAGATCATTTTTATCGAGGCAACCATTTCTAGGCAACTTTGATCTTTGGACAGGAGGGCGACCTCTAAGACTTCCTATACTCAATGACCACGTTCGAGGCAACCAAGTGAGGCGTACCCTAAGAGTGGCATGTGCGAGTGTGTTGTTTTTCAGTTTATATTATCTTTGTACATGTTATGGTGAGCTACGGTTAATTTTAAGTTAAGATAGATCTTGTCATACAATCCTAGTTAGCATACATCTAAACAGTCAATATATGTACAGGAATTTAAAGTGCGGGAATTGTAAATCCTACGCTATTACAAGGCTTCGGGGAGTAGGGATTATTTACATGTCCAAAATTGGGGGAATAAAGCAGTAAAGCGTAAAAGTCTTAGCTAAGCTATTACAAATCAGTAGGTAGTTACAATAAAATAAACGCGCGCGAATCTGAAAATAACCTCTAAAAATACTAAGAATAAAATATTTTTGTTGTTTTATTTTATTTTGAGAAAATGATCTAAATCTACTTAATTTTAGTTTTGAGAAAATGTTAAGATAATTAAATGATTAATTGACAAAGTTAATTTAATAGAAAAAAAACTAGCCTAATGTTTTTGTGTTTTTGATTTTATGTTGATTAAAAAAAAAGAAATAAAAATGGTTAAAACAAAAATAAAATACAAGGGGGATCCTTCAATCCAGGAAAAAAAAGGAGCTTAGAGCCAAGGAGGGAATGGAAGCTTCGATCCAAACAGGGTCATGGTTCTTTCGATTGGGCTAGGAAGTGGGCATGAACAACCTTCAATCCAGGGAAGGGGATTTCCCTTTAATCCTGGGAAAAATGCCTTCTTCGATCCAGGAGGACTATGGGAAGCTTCGATCCAGAGAAGGTGTCTCCTTCGATCTGGGATGCTATACCTGCAAAAGCATGTTAGCAAAATAAAACTCAGGGCCTGGTATCGAACCCTAGGCCCTTCGATCCTGCGTGCGCTAAGTCTTTTTCAGGCTAAATCTGCAACAAATGTTAGTAAACAAAGAATATGACATGGGGCCAAACCCAAGCCCTTGGATTTTGTCTAGGATGGCAAATCGAATGGGATAGAAAATATGGAGGTGTTATGCAAAATGAAAAGTTTTGACAATTTACTCTCTCTTACCAGTAGATTGAATCTTCGATTTGGGTACTGGTTGGATGGGAGCACTTTCAATCTGAGGGCTTCTGGGCGTGGGCACCTTCGATTTGAAGGACTGCTTTGGCTTGGAAAATTCTGACAACCTTTGATGGATTGTATGGGCAGCGCCTCTCCAATGTTTTTTTGTTCTCTGTCCGTGTGTTTGGATATGCATGTTGGCCCTTGTATTTATAGGAGTGTGAGGGTCTAGTAACGGCAAGAGACAACCCATTAAATAGGACTTTAAAGCCATGAGACAAGAATCAGACACATTAAAAGTTTTCCTTTTTTGTAATATGCATGTCTCTTATGAATCTTGAATGAACATGGACACTTTTGAATTTCAAATGCATTCAGGCCCTGCTCTTCGATTGGTCCTGATTTGAAAAGAATCCCTCTGGTCGAATCAGCTCTTTAGGAACAGAAAAGGCAAGAATCTGGCCTTTAACTCAGGAATTAAATCCACAATCAGCATTTAATTATTTCTATATTTACAAGGGAAACACGCCATTTTCTCATGTTCAGTGTACCTGGACATGTTTTTTGAGTGTCCTCTTGATGGCTTTGTTAACAGGCCAGTCGAAAGGCTTTGTTAACAGGCCAATCGAAAGGTGTTGTTCATGCTAATCGAAGGACATGGTTAACATGCCTGTCGAAGCTGCCTTGACACAATGCTAAATCGAAGGATCCCTTGGCATGCCAATTGAAATGATTGGCCCAGGGTGCCAAACAAAAAGGTCTTTCAGAATTCCAATCGAAGGCATTGACACAATGCCGATCGAAGTGCTTGTCCATAATGCCAATCGAAATGCTCATTTAGAATACCAATCGAAGGGCTTTGACATAATGCCAATCGAAATGCTCCTTCAGAATACCAATCGAAGGGCTTTGACATAATGCCAATCGAAATGCTCCTTCAGAATACCAATCGAAGGGTCTTTCAGAATGCCAATCGAAGGCCTTGACATAATGCCAATCGAAGTGCTCCTTCAGAATACCAATCGAAGGGTCTTTCAGAATGCCAATCTAAGTGATGGTCCATAAAGCCAATCGAAAGGCTCCTTCAGATTACCAATCGAAGGGTCTTTCAGAGTTCCAATCGAAAGGTACTTAAAGCACCACTCAAAAATTTTCTTTTTCCTTAGGCAAGGGTTTGTGATCAACCATGCAGGGGGAAGACTTTGGAAAATAGGAGAGGGAAAATTTTGGGGTACGACAATTGCCCCTGTTCAATTTTCTTAAACCTGATGATATAGATTGGCTTTCGAGCCTTTCGTGATCCGAAGGTGGAAGATAATTGAACACTAGAGTGCCCAGAAATTTGCACTCGCATGGTCTAGTATAAGCATTGTGACGTCGGGAATGGGCTTACAGATGCCATTTGGAGAGATGATGGATAGTTGTTGGAGATGGGCTTAAAGATGCCATCCAGAAATGATTGTTGGACTGTATTTGAATGAGTGACAGAATTACATCTGAATCTGGATCGTATCTGGACTGTTATTTGAAGGTCTTTGATTGCCTGTCATTAACTGGAAGAAATAAATCTAACCAGAGGAGGTCTTTTTTGATAATGATGTGTGATGAAGGAATCTGAGACGATTGCTACTCCAAACAGATGATGAAGGAATCTTGGATGATTACTACCTCAGCAGGATGATGAAGGAATCTTGGACGATTACTACCTCAGCAGGATGATGAAGGAATCTTGGATGACTTCTACCTCATCAGGATGATGAAGGAACCTTGGACGATTACTACCTCAGCAGGATGATGAAGGAACCTTGGACGATTACTACCTCAGCAGGATGATGAAGGAATCTTGGAAGATTACTACCTCAGCAGGATGATGAAGGAACCTTGGAGGATTACTACCTCAGCAGGATGATGAAGGAACCTTGGATGATTACTACCTCAGTAGGATGATGAAGGAATCTTGGTCGATTACTACCTCAGCAGGATAATGAAGGAATCTTGGACGATTACTACCTCAGCAGGATAATGAAGGAATCTTGGACGATTACTACCTCAGCAGGATGGTGAAGGAATCTTGGACGATTACTACCTCAGCAGGATGGTGAAGGAATCTTGGACGATTACTACCTCAGCAGGATGATGAAGGAATCTTGGATGACTACTACCTCAGCAGGATGATGAAGGAACCTTGGACGATTACTACCTCAGCTGGATGATGAAGGAATCTTGGACGATTACTACCTCAGCAGGATGATGAAGGAATCTTGGATGACTTCTACCTCAGCAGGATGATGAAGGAATCTTGGACGATTACTACCTCAGCAGGATGGTGAAGGAATCTTGGACGATTACTACCTCAGCAGGATGGTGAAGGAATCTTGGACGATTACTACCTCAGCAGGATGATGAAGGAATCTTGGATAACTTCTACCTCAGCAGGATGATGAAGGAATCTTGGATGACTTCTACCTCAGCAGGATGATGAAGGAATCTTGGGTGATTACTACCTCAGTAGGATGATGAAGGAATCTTGGATGACTTCTACCTCATCGGGATGATGAAGGAATCTTGGATGACTTCTACCTCAGCAAGATGATGAAGGAATCTTGGATGATTACTACCTCAACAGGATGATGAAGGAACCTTGGACGATTACTACCTCAGCAGGATGATGCAGAAATCTTGGACGATTACTACCTCAGCAGGATGATGAAGGAATCTTGGACGATTACTACCTCAAAAGGTAATGACTTTTATCTGTCGATAGATCTTTCCTGAAAAGGTAAAGAGTGAGTTGTATGCAATGTCATGATGTATGCATTGTGTAATGATGTTCTCAAAATAAATGAGATTTATGTTATATGTATTTTGTATGCATATGCTATGAATGTTATTGAATTTTAATTTTGTCTTGGAGAATAAATTCTTGACAAGTGTTGGGGAGTTATTAAATCCTGGACTGCTGTTGAAGAGTAGGTATGTCTTCAAATTTTGCTTAGAACGTTTCCACTAAGGATCCTTGTTTTGTTGAGGATAACTCTGTTGGGGAAAGTTGTGAACTCTGTGGAGAGCGTTGATTCATTCTTGGGGAACATGTTCAGGAGTCTCGGTTGTCCGTTTCTCTACTGGGGAGTCAAAGTTGAACTGATATCTGGTCGGGTCTAGGTTTCACAGTAACTTGCTGGGGATTGTAGAGTAGTCTACTGGGGAAGAGGAGTTGTGGTCCTTTAATTTGTAGTAGTCGGAGAGGCAAACTCAAGCTGGGGAATCCTGGTGTTGTTGGGGAAATAAACCCTGTCGTCAGTCCGCTAGAGAGGTGACATCTTCGTTGGGGGAAGTCCTCGAGGATTCTTGAGGTTGATTCAGTTGGGGAAAGGTTTTCAGAGATTAAACCCTTGCTGGGAGTCATCCTATGAGAAGGATTTTGGGGAGATTTGTCACTGCCCCTAGTAGCAAGTGTTTGTGACATTGCCAGAAAATGTTTAATTGCACGTAACCCTTCACTGAGATTGATGTTCAATGCCCCAAGTGACGGAGATAGAGACTTGCCCCTGGTTACTCTGCACTTCTTTAGAGATTTCTTGAAATCTTTACTGGACTGCCTCAGGTGTGCTGGATAGTGACATGTCAAGTCCCTTTGTTGATAGGAGATTTATCAATGGAAGTGTCATCCTTTTTGAAGTGATTTTGTTCACTGAGAGGGCTTTAGTTCATCGGATATTCGTTGTGTGAATTTCTCCGCTGTCAAACAAATAGCCAAATGCAAACAGTGATATTCAAATAATGCAAAGTTTATGCTTGTCTCGAAGTTTTTTTTTGAAAAATGCGTTTTTTTAGCAGAAAACTTTTTTTAAGACAAATTCAACACAAGATTTAGGGCCAAGCCTTACAGGAGTCAGGATACCTTTTGTAACAGTATGCTTTTGAACTAACCCATGCTTCAGTTAGGAATTTTGAAGGGTTGTAACGCGGCTTGGTTCACGGTTTAAGAAACAAAGGATAAATGCTCAAAGTATATTTGTACCCACCCGCTCTTCGTGATGTTCTTCAATCCTAAACTCAGTTAATTGTGCATTTGAACTCCAAATGAGTCTGGAATGACGTTTTTGGTGATGGTTCACACCAGTTGAATTTGTTGGAAGGCAGTCATTTTTGCAACATTTTTTATGTTGTTGAGGATTTGTAGCGACCTCGTTCTTTTGATTTGTTATCCCTAACTTTTGCCTGACTGTTTCTATTTTCGAGATTACAGTCAACGGGATGCCCCAGCTTTCTTAAGCCTCCTTTATAGGTTTTGGCTCAGTGGGCTTTTTTTCTTTTGAGAGATTGACTGCCTATGAGATAAGGAACCACCACTGTCTTTTGATTCCAGAGGAATGCTTTTGATGTCGTCCGTTGTATTATGAACTGAGAGTTTTGCAACTTCAATGCGCATCTTTTGAATTAACTGAGAGACTACCCTGCCCCAGGTTTAAATTAAAGGTTTCAATTTATGTTTAAAACAGAAAACTCCTACTTCTTTGGCTCGAAGGGGTTGACTAGGGATTATCTTCCTTATAACTCCAGTGTTTAGGATTTGAAAGAAATGCCTGTACATCGTCAGCAAGGTCTGTCCAAAAGCATATTGTATGAGATTATGGCATTGTTTCGTCATCCTCCCTCTAAAGGCTTGTAACTTTTAGCAAGAGTTGAATGTCATAAAGTGAGTAAAAAGCATAGTTTAAATGTAATGAAAGGATGAATTCAAGACAAACATATGCAAGGCATTAATGAAACAGAGTTTGACATTAATAGATAATTTTTTGAATAACAAAAGAAATTACAACTTGAAAATTCAAATGAAACAAAGACATTCTCAATGATTTGGCGTAGGATCAGTGATCAAACTTGATCTCCTTGGCATCAATCAAGTCTTGGATCTTGTTCTTCAAAGTCCAACAGTCGTCGGTGTCATATCCAGGACTGTCAGAATGGTAGGTACATCTCACACTCGGATTATACTTAGAAGAGGAAGTATCGGGATTTTGAGGAGGATCCTTTAGCCTGATTAGTTTTAACTTCAGCAAATGTTGTAACGCTTGAGACAAAGGCATGTTGATGTTAGTATACTTCCTTTCTTGATATCTTACCCTACGCCTATTGCTCTGTCTTTGTTGAACAGGCGTGGGATCGGAGATCAGGATTGCCCCTATATGTTGATCATGACGACTCTTTTGACCATACACAGCATTGGACTCTTTCTTCCCATTGTAGGGATTTTTCTGGGCATCAGAAGGTGTAGCTTCTTGAATCTTCCCACTTTTGATGCCAGCCTCGACCCTTTCGCCGGTCAGTATTAGCTCGGTGAATCCGGCTGAAGAGCTTCCGATCAAGTGTTTGAAATAGGGACCAGACAAAGTCCCAAGAAACATGTCCACCAACTCCCTATCAGACAGAGGGGGTTGGACTCTTCCAGCAAGATCTCTCCACTTCTGAGCGTAGTCCTTAAAGCCTTCGCCTCTACCCATAGACATACCCTGAAGCTGAGTACACGTGGGAGCAAGGTCGGCATTATACTGGTATTGCTTGTAAAAAGCAGCAGCAAGGTCCTCCCAGTTGCGGATGTTAGCTCCTTCCAGTTGACAGAACCATTCAAGTTGAGTCCTTGACAGACTATCTTGAAAGAAATGAACCCAGAGATTTCTATCAGCAGTATAGGGTTGAATCTTCCTTACATATGACCGGAGGTGTAGATTTGGACAGGAAGCTCCGTCGTACTTGGCAAAGGCAGGTGCCTTGAATTTATGGGGAATCACCACCCCAAAGGATAGACCTAAATCTTCGAAGTCCAGACGGGGCACCTTCTGTATTTCTATAGCGTCCAAACGGTCTTCCAGTTGTTTGTACTTATCCTCAGCAGGAGGATATTGTTCTTCATCATAGTCCGTCTCGTTGTCGGAGACTTCAGGGCTAGGAGCCCTCCTTTCTTGTGGACTTTCTTTCCCCCCAGATGAGGTGGTCAGGTCAACTTCATTCTGCATCCCGTTTCCAAACCTGCGTCCAGTGTTGAACAGGATGGTCCTCTTTTTCTTCTTCTTTTTCTCTTTCAGAAGCAGGGTCTTCAGGTCCTGCTGACCCTTAGCTAGGCTCATGACCAACTCTTGAAATTGGGCATTCTGGGCCTAGAGGGCCTTGATAGCTTGCTCAGTGGAAGGTTCAGTAGACATGATGATTGCTGAAATAAACAGCGAATAAGATAAGAGACCTGTACTGAGAGACCTGTTATGCAATGATATGTATGATATATGTATGCAATGTTTTCAAGGATCTCGCGGGGTAAACAAGAAAATGTTAGAATCTGAATCTGGTAGCTTGATTGAAGGAACTTCATGTTGCTGAGAGTCCTTCTTCAAGAGTCAAGCTCACCATATCGAGTGGGTCATAGCCCCTGACTCAAGTTATCATGTTTTGATCTCTAGATGGCATTGGCTAGAGGAAAATAAATCCCCTTTGCCCCTTGCTGGATATCTGATTTACCATAACCTGCATCACAGACCCTTGAGATCCTTGAAATGGTTAAAGAAATGTTAAGGCATGATGTTATGATGTGTATACTATACGTTTAAGCAAAAGCGTGAGGTGATGTAAGTAAGTCCTGCAGTAAATCCAGATTATTGGATAAGGACTGTAAACAAAACCTGCAAGGAACTCATGTTGTCAGATAACAAGAATGTGCAAGTAGTTCAAGTTTGAAGGCACACAAGTCACACAAAAGAGCCTTAAGTTTAGGCTGGCATAGAGTTTAGGCATTACCCTCTTTCAGTTTAGTTGGTTTAAACCTGTCCTAAAAATAGTAACCGGGTTCTAGAGGATCTCAATATCACTGACTACCCTCAATCGGTCATAATTCCAGTTTAGCAACCTTTTCTTGCGGCCGGAATCATCGCGAGAGTTTAGTCTCAATGAGTGTAGCATACTGCTACAGTTCTATGGCCAAGTTGGTCAATTTAAGGTTCTAAGGTCAGTTGGTGTTTAATGACTCCTTAGAAGACCCATATTCTCCTCGTTTCAACACAAGGGATATCGGTACAGACTAAGGTGCCACACCAACGTAGCTACTGCTTCATCCATGTCGGTCTACGCCAGACAGATCCCTCACAGTTTATTGCTACTTACCTAAAGGGTATCCCCAGATCCGGGTTAGGATCTATAGAACTCCGATACAAGCCTACAAAATTTAAAGCATACAAAGCATACAATTGAAAACACAAGTGATCTAATCCTAAGGTACACTTCACTTATATAGTCCCCAGCAGAGTCGCCAGTTCTGTGATCGGTGGGAACGAGAACTAACTGTTTTAGAATGCTGGTTTGCGTTTGTGTTTGTTTTTGCAAAATGTATCCGTAAGCAAGAGTCGCCACCGTCTTTTATTTTATTCAACAAGGAAAGGACAAAAGCACAGAAAAATTCCTTTTCGAGATATTTCTCGGGTTCGAGAGGTAGATTATAGAAAAGGAAGGTGTTAGCACCCTTTCTATCTGTGGTTATCCACGGGCTCTTAGGTACTTGCTCACTATGTTTTCAAAAGTTTTCTTTTCTTTGTGTTTGTGGGTTTGAAAAGATTTTTTGTTTGAAAAGAGTGTAAGTGCGAAAAGTTTTGTTTTGTTTTTTAAAAGGAGCAAGTACTTAAGAACCTCTACCTACTCAAAAAGGAATTAAACTGTGTAAATGTCCTTTAGACAATGCTATCCCACTATTGAGGAGTAGGTAGCATCGTCGTTGGAGTTTTCGGGTCAATTCGATTTAAGGGACGTGTGGTCACTAAAGCAATGTTAGGATGCTTTAGCGGTAATCCTAATGTCTTAGATCATTTTTATCGAGGCAGCCATTTCGAGGCAACTTTGATCTTTGGACAGGAGGGCGACCTCTAAGACTTCCTATACTCAATGACCACGTTCGAGGCAACCAAGTGAGGCGTACCCTAAGAGTGGCATGTGCGAGTGTGTTGTTTTTCAGTTTATATTATCTTTGTACATGTTATGGTGAGCTACGGTTGATTTTAAGTTAAGATAGATCTTGTCATACAATCCTAGTTAGCATACATCTAAACAGTCAATATATGTACAGGAATTTAAAGTGCGGGAATTGTAAATCCTACGCTATTACAAGGCTTCAGAGAGGGGGATTATTTACATGTCCAAAATTGGGGGAATAAAGCAGTAAAGTGTAAAAGTCTTAGCTAAGCTATTACAAATCAGTAGGCAGTTACAATAAAATAAACGCGCGCGAATCTGAAAATAACCTCTAAAAATACTAAGAATAAAATCTTTTTGTTGTTTTATTTTATTTTGAGAAAATGATCTAAATCTACTTAATTTTAGTTTTGAGAAAATGTTAAGATAATTAAATGATTAATTGACAAAGTTAATTTAATAGAAAAAAAACTAGCCTAATGTTTTTGTGTTTTTGATTTTATGTTGATTAAAAAAAAGAAATAAAATGGTTAAAACAAAAATAAAATACAAGGGGGGTCCTTCGATCCAAGGAAAAAAAGGAGCTTAGAGCCAAGGAGGGAATGGAAACTTCGATCCAAACAGGGTCATGGTTCTTTCGATTGGGCCAGGAAGTGGGCATGAGCAGCCTTCGATCCAGGGAAGGGGATTTCCCTTTAATCCTGGGAAAAATGCCTTCTTTGATCCAGGAGGACTATGGGAAGCTTCGATCCAGAGAAGGTGTCTCCTTCGATCTGGGATGCTATACCTGCAAAAGTATGTTAGCAAAATAAAACTCAGAGCCTGGTATCGAACCCAAGGCCCTTCGATCTTGCGTGCGCTGAGTATTTTTCAGGCTAAATCTGCAGCAAATGTTAGTAAACGAAGAATATGACCTGGGGCCAAACCCAAGCCCTTGGATTCTGTCTAGGATGGCAAATCGAATGGGATAGAAAATATGGAGGTGTTATGCAAAATGAAAAGTTTTGACAATTTACCCTTTCTTACCAGAAGATTGAATCTTCGATTTGGGTACTGGCTGGATGGGAGCACTTTCAATCTGAGGGCTTCTGGGCGTGGGCACCTTCGATCTGAAGGACTGCTTTGGCTTGGAAAATTCTGACAACCTTTGATGGATTGTATGGGCAGCGCCTCTCCAATGTTTTTTTGTTCTCTGTCCGTGTGTTTGGATATGTATGCTGGCCCTTGTATTTATAGGAGTGTGAGGGTCTAGTAACGGCAAGAGACAACCCATTAAACAGGCCTTTAAAGCCATGAGACAAGAATCAGACACATTAAAAGTTTTCCTTTTTTGAAATATGCATGTCTCTTATGAATCTTGAATGAACCTGGACACTTTTTAATTTCGAATGCATTCAGGCCCTACTCTTCGATTGGTCCTGATTTGAAAAGAATCCCTCTGGTCGAATCAGCTCTTTAGGAACAGAAAAGGCAAGAATCTGGCCTTTAACTCAGGAATTAAATCCACAATCAGCATTTAATTATTTCTATATTTGCAAGGGAAACACGCCATTTTCTCATGTTCAGTGTACCTGGACATGTTTTTTGAGTGCCCTCTTGATGGCTTTGTTAACAGGCCAGTCGAAAGGCTTTGTTAACAGGCCAATCGAAAGGTGTTGTTCATGCTAATCGAAGGACATGGTTAACATGCCTGTCAAAGCTGTCTTGACACAATGCTAAATCGAAGGATCCTTTGGCATGCCAATTGAAATGCTTGGCCCAGGGTGCCAAATGAAAAGGTCTTTCAGAATTCCAATCGAAGGCCTTGACACAATGCCGATCGAAGTGCTTGTCCATAATGCCAATCGAAATGCTCATTCAGAATACCAATTGAAGGGCTTTGACATAATGCCAATCGAAATGCTCCTTCAGAATACCAATCGAAGGGCTTTGACATAATGCCAATCGAAATGCTCCTTCAGAATACCAATCGAAGGGTCTTTCAGAATGTCAATCGAAGGCCTTGACATAATGCCAATCGAAGTGCTCCTTCAGAATACCAATCGAAGGGTCTTTCAGAATGCCAATCGAAGTGCTGGTCCATAATGCCAATCGAAAGGCTCCTTCAGAATACCAATCGAAGGGTCTTTCAGAGTGCCAATCGAAAGGTACTTAAAGCACCACTCAAAAATATTCTTTTTCCTTAGGCAAGGGTTTGTGATCAACCATGCAGGGGGAAGACTTTGCAAAACATGAGAGGGCAAATTTTGGGGGTACAACAATATGCTTTAAAACTTCTTCTTTAATTTTCACCGCCATATCGGGATGAGTTCTTTGCAATTTTTGCTTGATTGGCGGGTGTTTTATGTTGGCAGAACCGACTGTTTATATACTGGTTTTGCATTTTTCGTTTGCAAATGTGCGATAAGTAAGATTCACCATCGTCTTTTCTTTTATCCAACAAAGGAAAGGGTGAAAATAACAGAAAAAGACCTTTTTTGAGATGTTTCTGAGTAAGGAGGATAGATTATGGAAAGGGAAGGTGTTATCACCCTTTCCATCTGTGGTTTTTGAAAAAGTGAAAAACACAAGAAGGGGGGGGGGGGGGGGGGGGGGTTGAATTGAAACTTAAAATAAAAAGCAATAGACACGGTATTTTTATCCTGGTTCGTTTGATCTCAAACTACTCCAGTCCACCCGCTAAGGTGATTTTGCCTCTCTCTAACGAGGACTTAATTCACTAATCAAAACTGATTACAATAATACTTTGACAACTACTAAAGTCTTCTTGAGTACAACCACAACCCGATTTATCTCAAGGAAAACTAGCTTAATCAAGATAAAATAATATACAGTGTACTGTTGTTTTTCCTTACAAAAACTATATCACTACTGTGATATTTTACACAATTTGAACGTATATGAGAATATAAAATATTGCAGCATTTGAGAGGTATTTGCAGTAGTGTGTCAAAATCATAAATGATTTGTCCTTTAAGCTTGTTTTTATAGGCGTGGAAATCTTGTCCAACATAAAGCGTGATAATGGACACTCAATGCTATTTCCATATTGAGAAGATTCTTGTCTGAATGAAGCCGTTGCATATGATGTTGTCTTAATGGAAAAGTAACGCTTCAGAACTTAGAATCTTGCATGCTGCAATTGCTTCAGAACATTGATGACTCTGAGATGTGAGGATCTAATGGTATATTAAACTTTTGTTCAAAATCAAAGTATTCTTCACTTCAGCGCAGATTCTGATGGTATATTAGACTTCTGTTCAGAATAAGAGTATTCTTCACTTCAGTGCAGATTTTGATCATCATTCTTCAGAATATTCTGATTACCTCAGCTTGAAAGTTTCTGTAGCTTAATTTTATGTTGTTTCAGTCAGAACTTCTGCGTACAAAATAACACAAATTTAGAGTGCATATTTGTTCTTTGTATTTGTTATCATCAAAAATCTAATTAAGGGTTGTAGAATCAAACTATGTTCTAACAATCTCCCCCTTTTTTATGATGACAAAAACTAGGTTTTTCAATGAAAAATATAGAACAAAAAGCTTAAGAGAGTCTCCCCATGAGTTGATTACTCAGATAGAGATGAGTTACTTCCCTAAAGTTCCTTCTCGTCAGAGCTTTTGATGCATCTCCTTCTGTCCTTATCAGAATATGTTCCTGTTCAAGCTTTTCAGAAAAACATAGGGGTTAAGATATTCAGAATGTTTGAGACTTTGTCCCGGTATACTGTTATTGAAAATATCTTACTTTCTCCCCCTTTTTGTCAGGTATCAAAAAACAATATAATTAGAGACGAAAAGATGATTTATATTGAAAACAGAATGCAATGACATTTTTTCAGAAACAACGAGGATAAGATAAAAAATACAGATAAACAGTTAAAGAAAATCTAAGAAGGAGGGGGAAGTCGTATGAACAACGCTTCCAACAAGCTCTTAATCTGAGTGCTTGATTCTTCCTGCTTTCCCAGAATGTATTTGATTTCTTTTGTTGTATCTTCTTGTTTATCCAATATATCCTTGATCTCTTTGTTGGTGTCTTCTTGCTTATTCAGTCTGGCATGGATTAAGGCATTCTCCTTCTTCAACTTTTCCAGAGTTTGCATGACTAGAGACGAAGCTGGTGTATC
The DNA here is from genome assembly GCA_948472305.1 of Vicia faba. NCBI lineage: Eukaryota > Viridiplantae > Streptophyta > Magnoliopsida > Fabales > Fabaceae > Vicia > Vicia faba. Next base: position 301,188,304 of record OX451740.1, on the reverse strand, counting down.
TTCAGGGGTTGCATGTCGTTCAGAACACTCTGCATCCTCTTCTGATTGAAAAACTTCTTCTATTGCAATCACCTTTTCTGGAGAAGTAGTCAGAGGGTGACTATCAGAATCTGGTTCAGTGGCTTCTGAAGGTTGGTGCTCTTTCCAGGGAGCATTATCCAGCAGAAGAATTTCTCTCTTGTCCCAGTGGCTTAGAACTTGATCTTTGAAGGCTTTCAGCTAATCACTGAAGTTCTGCTGAGCCCTTTCATAGCTCAATTATTTCAGCTTTTGGGTTTCAGAGTTGAACCATTTTCTGAATCTTTCCCACATAGAATCAGAAGCAGCGGGATTAAAAATCTCTTGACTTTCTTGCTTCAAAGAAGTAATCCATTCCTGTATTTCTGTTTCAAAAATCAACAGATTCTTACCAAAATCTGATTTGGTTGAGGTTGGTTTAGGTTTGGAGGTGGCAATTTTGTTTGAGATGGAAGCTAGATGGTCCAGCGTTTGTAGATCAATGACAAATCTGAGTTGGTCAGCTGGACGGTTGATAGGTGAGGGAGTGGAAGAGTCAGAAATCAGGATTGGTAAGTGAGGGGTGTTTGGTGGAGTGGATTCATATGGTGAAGGTATTTCTGGAATATCATGAATGGAGAGAGGTAAATGAATCGTAAGAGGTTCTGTTATCCCAGGAATTAGGGTAGTGGTATTAGAGTCTGAAAGGGAGTCTTCTGATTGGTTTGCGGTAGCGTGTTGAATTTCTGGTTCAGGTATTTCAGAAGATGGATTTTCAGATTGAGGAGTGAGAGGGTTTTCATTTTCTAGGTTGGGGTGAGTTGAGGTTTTGGTGTTCTGGTTGAGGAGAGTGTGGTTGTGGATTTTATGGTTGTTGAGATTGAGTATTTGGATTTTCTGGTTGTTGAGGTTGAGTGTTTGGATTTTCTGGGAGTGGTGAGGAAAAATCTTGATCAAACAGTTCAATATCAGAGAGAACTCTTGCAAGTCCTGGTTGATGTTGTTCTGGATTTGGATTGGGGTAGTGAGGTTCATTTAAGAAATTTCCAAGAGTTACATATGGGTCAAACTCTATGTCAAAATCCTCAAATGTTTGGGGTGAAGGATTTTTTGTTGGTTGAGGGGGAATGGTTTCAGATGTTGGAATAGCTATTGATTCTACAACAGAAACAAAAGATGGGTTACCTTTCTTTTTCGTAGCTTTGGGTGTCCTCTGAGAGGATCCTTCTCCTGCCACCTTCCTCTTTTTGGATTTCTTTAGCACAACCTCTGGAGCTGTCTTGTGCAGATCTTGGATGTTGATTTCTGGAATAGTCCCATCAGCCTTGCAAGCTTCAAGGTATCTAACTATAATCTTTGGAGAGGCATCTATCTCAGAGAATAGTGGAAAATCCTTCAGAGGGATTCTCCTAGAAGTGATGACCTCATGAGAAGCAATTGTTGGTTCCTTCTTAATGTTTTCAATAATCTTCATTTTCTTCAGATTCTTGGCATTCAAAGGTTTCCCAACAGTTGCTTCCAGAGTACTGATTTCTTGAGCCTCTGTCAGATGTTCTATCAGCCTGTTTTCTGTTAGAATATCTGAAATCAATCTTCCTAGAGGAATCCAATCCCTTAGTTCTTTCTTCTTCTCTTGTCTCTTTCACACTTGTTCTGGGATGGTTGAAGAGAAAATGTGGAAGGTTTATCTTGGTCTTCTTTGCAATGAAGTATATTAGAAATTGCTGATCAATGTTGATGTAATCAGGAGAGCTTGTAGGCTTCCTGTGATTGATACATCCCGGAATTATTCTAGCCCAGATTTTGTAATGATCTTTCAAGTCTCTGATCTTGCTGGATGGTTGTCCAGAAGTGAAGATTTCCCTAGCAATGGATTTTAGGTCAGAACACTTATCAGCCATATCAATGCATCTGACTCCACCGCCATTGTATCCAATGAGTTTCCCAATCAAATCTTCTGTAATCACTATCTTCTTCCCCATAACATATGATGTGACCTGGTGGTTGGATGAAGTAGCATGAATCTAAAACTCTTTAACAAGAATGGGAAAAGTTGGACCCAACAGACGATCAAAGTATCTGTTCCATACCTGTGCAGTTACATCTTCATACAAATTAAACCCATTTTCTTGTAAGCTTTCAAAATCAACGATCAATTCACAGAGAACTTCAAGGTTGTCGACCGGAGTGAGTAGCATTCTAATGGGCTCCTCATATTGTTCAGTAGATGAAGAATCAGGAGCACTGTTGAGATTCTTGAGACTTGATGATGATGCCATTGTTCACACGGATTCTTTGAAGAAAATTGATAAAAAGGGTTTTTGAAAAAGAAACTAGAACAAGAGAAAATATTGAAGATGGTAAAAGGTGAATGAATGAAATAGTAAATTGAGTTTATATAAGTTCTTTAGAAAACGTAATCAGCAAGAAAGAGAACATAAGTAATGATTATATTGAATTAATGAAACCTGAAATTAAGGGATTTAGAGAGATATTGAACAATTACTGTGATACGGTGGTGTGATGCGGTGGGAGAACTGACTTGAGGTTTTGAGTTTGTGTTTGCAAATATTTCGGTTTAGCAAGAGTCGCCACCGACTTTTTATTTTATCCAAAGGAAAGGTCAAAAAGCACAGGAAAGACCTTTGAGATTGTTTTTGAGTTCGGGGGGTAGATTATGAAAAGGGAAGGTGCTAGCACCCTTTTCATCCATGGTTTTCCATGGGCTCTTAGTTACTTGTTTTAGATCACTTGCTTTTGCTTTTCAATTGTTTGAAATGGTGCTTTTGTGTGTGTTTTTGAAAGTAATTTGAAAAAGAGGCCTTTGTCTAGGCAACCTTTGTAATGATTCTTGTTTGAATGTATACAAAGGTGTTTGTCTTTTGAAAAAATGTTTCAATGTTTGAAAGTTTGTTGGGAAATTGTTTTGAAATTGTGTGATAGTTTGAAAATAGCAAGGATGTTTGCAAATTTGATCAAGTAACTAGGAGTTGTCTACCCTACTCAAAGATCTTTCCTATACATTTTTAACCCTTTGACATTGTTGTTTTACCATTGCATTTGGTAAACAACCTTGTGTTTGGATGTTAAACGGGACGGGCGTGGGTCATCGTATGACCATGATAGCAATGGTGCTAAGTATCTTAGCAAGTTTTTGTTTGAGGGACTAGATCATTTTTGTATAGGCAACCAAGATAGCGTCATCGAGGGACTATGGTCTCTTGTTTTTGTTTTGTTTTGCCAAGATACCTAGCATGCATACCATGGCCATTTTTAAGGAAACAAGTGGATGAAACCCTAGGAGTGCTTGTGTGCATTGTGTTGTCATTTTTTATGCATTTTGTCTTGTATTAGTCAAGCTATTTGTTTGATTTTTGATTCTTTGCATACAAACCCTAGTTTTACTATCATGCATATTAAAGCAATAAAATGCGTAAAATAAATCTAAGCTATTACAACATTGATATGGGGAGGGGGATACAAGTTTGAATAGGGGAATATTTGCACAAAATAAAACCCTAAAACTATTACAACCATATTGAATTTATTTGCACAAATAAATAAATAGACAATATTTAAATATGCAATTAAATATAAATATGCAAAAATGTTTTTGTATTTATTTTAGGTATGAAAAATAAATTATTTAATGTATCAAAAATAAGAAAAATATTAATGATTATTTTTGGAAAGGGGTGGAAACCCTAATTTTTGTTTTAAGAAGATATATATTCTAAATATTTATTTATTCATTTATGTACAAAGAAAATAAATAAAAATATTCACAAAAATATTAAAAAATAAAATATGTGAGAAAATATTATTTTATATGTATAAATAATAAAAATAAAAATATATAATATTTTTATAATATTTACAAGTTTTTTATTTAAGAAAATAAATGTATTCAACCTAATAAACTAAATATTATGCCAAAAAATAAAATAAAAAAAAATAAAAATAAAAAGTGAAAATTTAAGAAAATATTTTTGGTGATTTTTAATATTTGGAAAAAATAAATAAAAGTCAGAAATGAAAATAGAAATGAAAAATATGAAAAAATAAAAACAATGGGCCAGGGGGGTGTAGGAAGTAAACAAGGGGTGCCAATAGGAGAAACAAGACACGCCCAACCCATTTCCACTTCATCCCTGTCCTTTGAATCAGAAAATACACGCGCTATGTACAAATCTGGAACTCCTGCATACGTGCTCAAAAACAAAAACTTGCAACATGAAAGTTATAGCTCTCGATCACACGATTCTAACCATGTAAAAAATTTAATCTAACTCTCAAAGACCAGAGAGAATTTCATTGGCCCTAAATCTTGACCTAGTTTTTTCAGAAAGTTCAACTATCAAATACTCCTAGCTCAGTTAACATAAATGAATTCTATGCATATGTACAGCTCAAGGACAATGAGGACTACATTTTTTCTTCACAAACCTAAGCCTAATGATTCCTAAATAAGGAGATAGAAGTTTGAGAAATACCTGTTTCAGTCAAGTTCGAATATGGCAATGTAGGGGTTGTGAGTGAGGCCTGAGATACTTGTGAGCTTGCTTGAAGTTCCTTTGAGCTTTCCCAATGCTTAGCTTGCTTTGAACTTGCCCGAATCTTCTTGTAGAACTCAACCTGCAAACTCAGAATTTGAAAATGGTGAAGTGTGTAAATGGAGTTACAGTGGCTTGGGAATGGTTGGGATAGTTTAGGTATGTTGTATGGAGTGTGTTGGAACTAGTTTGGGACAAAACGCACGAGGCAATGTGAAGATGGAAATGATTCTGCAGGGCCTGCCCTGTTTTTGCAAGAACTTGTGATTTTGGTGTACAAGGGTGTTTGAGAGGTGGTGAGCTCGTGTTTCTGGCTTAGTGTAATATGATGAACTTGTTTGAAATATGCACAAGACTTGGTTATATCAGATTACAAAGTTGTTGACCTTTTGCACACTTTCTTGCTTTTGAAGCAAAAGTGAAATGACAATGCTCAAGAGCCTGTACAGACCTCCTTCTTAGCTGCACATAGTTGGTGTACCTTGCCCTAAGTTTTTGGATGTTGTTTGTTGAAAGAACTTTGGTCCATGGCTCAAGAAATACAATTTGACATAAAGCATGCTTTATCAAAGTGGCAATGCTACCTTTTTGCCAAAAATGGATTAATTCTTTATACAAAGCTCTAAAGCTCAGAATAAAGCCTTAATCCAATGTGTTTGCATTTAATTTATGAGTTTGGAAATGTTTAAGGCCTGTAAAACAAGTACAAGCAAGGTTTGGACAGAATTGCAAGTTGTAGCAATGTGCAAAATGCCTTGGCCAAAAGTGATAATTTGCCAATTTCAAACTTTCGATTCTCCCTAACCATAAAATATTTTGGAGAGTTCTTAGACATTTTGGAAAGCTTGTAACATGCTCTACAATCCATATTTGAAATTAATTTTGAGATTCCACTTGGAACTATGTGAAAAATTGCCATGAAGATAGGTCAAAATCCTGCCTAAACTAGGGCAAAATTTCACTAAGTTAAAAGTTTCATGGACCCTTATTCACAAAATCATAACTTGAGATCCAAGCATCTTTTGGGAAAACTTTGTGAATAAAAGTTGTAGATTTTATGGAGGACTACAACTTTAATGTTGTAAGTTTTCTTTTAAGCCAGTTGCATCATGGTGAAAAAGTTGGGGAAAGTTGGGAAAAAAATAAGAAATTTTCATAACTTAGAAAATTTCTAAGTTATGAAAATTTTCCATTTTAAACCCTAATTTCCAATTTTAGGTTTCTTGGTGAACAAGTTTCATGTTTTGACACATCTTGATGAAAAATGACCCTTGGCACTTGATTTTGACCAAAAAGTCAAAGTTTAACTTTTCAGTGTACAGTTGATATTTGATCAGTTGACTGGAAAATTCATTTGTCCATCCAATGCATTTGAGATCTCTTGAACCTTGTGATTAGGTCAAGATGATGCCATTGGGTCCTTGAAACCATGCTTGAACCCATTTTGCCATTGGCTGGGTTAAAAATCAGAAATTGCCCTTCTACAGTCAAAACCCTAAAAATGACCATTTTGCCCTTTTGGTGATCTGATCAAATTTCTTGAGGAGTTGTGGTCCAAACTTGATCAAATGGTTCATATGAGTCTATAATGTTGATGTGGATAAAAAATTATGAGGTTTGACTGTAAATTGGCCACAGTCGACTTTTTCCCCAATACAGTTGATTTTTAGGTCAAATGTCCAATTGACTGGGCGGAAATTTGATTCAAGGCTTGAAACTTGGTATGGGCAATATTATAAGTCCAACATGAAGTATGAAAGTCACATTAGGAATTGGAATTCCAAAAATCCTTGTGCAAACTCAAACCCTAATTTCAGGTCATCAGTGCAAGGAGATGTCTTGAGCAGAGCAAACCCTAGCTTGGTCTTGAGTCCAAAGAGTCTTGTGGGGAAAATACTGATAAAATGAGAGGGAAAATTTTGGGGTACAACAGGTGGCAGAACCGACTGTTTTGAAAAATGCTGGTTTGCATTTTGTATTTTGTATTCGCAAAATGTCGCGGTAAGAAAGAGTCGCCACCGACTTTTATTTTATTCAACCGGAAAGGAAAAAAGCACAGAAAAATTCCTTTTTCGAGATATTCTGAGTACGGGGGGTAGATTATAGAAAGGAAAGGTGTTAGCACCATTTCTATCCATTGTTTTCCATGGGCTCTTAGGTACTTGCTCATCTTTTAAAATTGCTTGTGTGTGTTTATTTTGAAAAGTTTGGTTTTACTTCGTTTTAACCCTTGTTTCTGTCCTCAAGAGTGTTACGAAGTTGTTTTTGAAAACTTTGTTTGAAAAGTGTAAGTGTGAAAAGTTTGATTTTGAGCAAGTACCTACGAGCATCTACCTACTCGAAAAAATATTGTTTCTGTCCTTGTTTCCTTTAGACAGCGTTATCCCATTATTGAGAAATAGGTAGCACCGTCGTTGGAGTTGTAAGGGTCAACTCGAAAGGGACGTATGATCACTAAAGCAATGTTAGGACGTATTAGTGATAACCCTAATGTCTTAAGATCACATTCGAGGCAACATTTTCGAGGCAACATTTCCAAACGAGACATTTGATCTTTGTTTAGACAGGAGGGCCACCACTAAGACACCCTATACTTAATGACCATTTACCGAAGGAAACCGAAGTGAGAGTATACCCTAAGAGTGCGCATGTGCTAGTGATTTGATTTCAAGTTATTATCTTTGCACATTAGGGTTTTCTAGCCATTTTAAAATTATCATGCAATCTTGTCATACAATCCTATTAACATACATCTAAACAGTTAATATTTGCGAGAATTAAAAATGCGAGAAAATAAAAACCTACGCTATTACAAGGCTTCGGGGTAGGGATTAATTACATAGCCAAAAAAACCCGTAAAACGATAAATAAAGGAAAATCCTAGATTAAACTATTACATACCATGGGCAGTTACATTAATATTGCAAAAATAATAAACGTGCACGATGAATCGAAGACGAGAGATCTAGGGTTTTGACCCTAACTACCTAATTGCAATTTAAAAGAAAAAATCATCATTTTTTTGTGTTGTTTTTTATTATTTTGAGAAAAAAAAGTCTAATTGAATAAATAAAAAACCTAATTTCTAATTAACTTAAATTTGAGAAAAAATAATTAAATAAACCTATTTTGTATTTTTTATATTTTTTGAGAAAAGAAATAAAAATTAAATCAAGAGTCTAACCCTAATTTTTCTAATTGATTTTAATTATATACAAAAAGTTAGAATTACCCTAAATTAAATTAAACTAACATTAAATTTAATTTGATAAAATAAATAAAAAAACCTAATTCTAAATTTTGTGAAAACTTGATTTTATGATTTTTTGTGAAAAAAGAAATTAATTTTGTTAAAAAAAACAATTAAGTAAATTAAATTGAATAAAAGAAAAGAAATAGAAAAGAGAAAGAATGGGCCTGGTATTAGCAAAAGGGAGGGGTGTTGTTTGCAATTTTCTGGGCCCAATAAGCTCCTGGCCCCATTGACTTTGCCAATCCCATGTGCTTGCTTGATTGGGCGTATGGTGGACCCTCATTGGGAAGCCTTGGATCTGCAGCCTTGATGATCTTGATGGTTGGATGCTGATGATGTATGGTGGACGCAGGGGATACATTTGCACCTAATTATGTAGGAAAAAATAATATGAAGCAATGTTGGGACCTGGGGATCGAACCCATGTCCTGGAGCATTATCACACTGTGCATTTGCCATCTGAACTAGCCATGTTAGTTGTACAAATAATAACAAAAGAATATTATATGATAAAAACAAAAGTCCAAGTTCTGAAACGTGCGAAATTTAAATTGGCAAGTCAGGGAGTGCCACGTTACTTTCTTCTTCCTCCCACCGTCGTGTTAGCCCTGGAAGCTTTTACCTACGTACATCTGAGTGTAACTATAACCCCTGTTCATTCCAAAATCTTGTATACGCATGATAAATCAAAACCAATGGTACCAATCAACTCATTGCAACCTCACGAGCATAATGGTACCATTATTAATGGCCAATTGTTCCTGTACAATAAATCCCTAAAAACGAAGAAAAAACCCTAGCCATGGCATTTTCATGTTCAATCAGTAAAAACGAAATTGGATAATCAATAGCTTGCAAACAACTCAAGGATCATGAATATATCAATTAATCATGCTAAATGTGCCAGAATGATTGTATTCAATTTCAAGAAAAGAGCCAAACCGTATGAAACTTGAAGCGCGATTCTGAGTGTGAGGAAGCTTGCTAGTGGTTGCAACACGATCCAGGAATGTCCAGCAAACGATTGTGATGGTTAGAATGCCTTGAGATGGCCTGAAACCTGGAAATTAATTTGCAACTTTTTCTTCAATTTTTGAAACTGTTTCTTTCTCTTTTCACGCCTCTAGCCTCTTGTTTTTGGTCTTCACTTGTCCCTTATGTATAGTATAATGCATTAGGGTTACAATTCCGTATCAAATCTCCCGCAATTATTATTATTGATTCATGATTTGATCCTTGTGCAAAATCTTTCTAAATCAAGCAAATCCAATCTTTTTGTGTCCATATGAGTCTTGCATGATTTTATTTTGTCTCCAGCTGTGTAATAGACCTAACCATGCACAAAATCTCAAGATTTAATTAGCTTTTGATATTTTTACTATTTTATATTGATTTTATTTGATTTAATTGAAATAAAATCAAAATAAATTAAAAAAATAAAATAATGACAACTGGAAGGGCTCATGAGTTGTGGGTCACATTACAAACTCAGTGCAAGCATAAAAGGTTGGGCCCATTTGACAAAAATTGAATTTGGGACACATTTAACTTTTGGCAATTTTGCAAAAAGGGCCAACTTTACTAATGCATAACTCTCTCAATTTTGACCCTAGAGAGGTGTTCTTGGACTTTTTAGAAAGCTTAAGATGTCCTCTAATAAAACTTTTGGTCTCATCTCAATTGAGTCTTCCATGTTCATGTACGGAGCTTTTACCCAAAAGGTGTTTTTGTTGACTTTCCAAAATGACCTATAATGTCCAAATTCATATCTTCTTGTGAGTGCATATTTTGAACTTGGGAGATGAATATTAATTATAGGTAATTGCATCCTCTTCAAAATGAGCTTTGGATGGGTTATTTCTGATAAAGTATGAGAAAGTTATGCTTGGCCAAAGTTGAGTTGACTTTTCCTACAAAACCCTAATTTAGCAACTTTTGGGTTTAGATGAATTGTGAGCAATCCTTGAGGAATCATGATAAACCCTTGATCAAATGATTAATAATATTTCAAAATGATAATGTTTACCAAAAATCTTGAAGTTTGACTGTATGTGGGCCATAGTGGACTTTTGCCCTAACACCATCGATTTTCAGGCCTTTGAGCAATTGACTGAGCAAACTTCCTCTGCAAGGCTAGAAACTTGACATGGATGATATTGTTAACATATTAGGACAATGGTGAGCATTTGGTATTCTTTGGACTCAAACATCTTGATGCAACATGAAACCCTAATTTGAGGTACACTGCCTTAGGAGAGGGTTTGTCTGGTCAACCCTTGGACTTCCTTGAGCAATTTGAGGACCTCACTTGGAATGTATTGACAAATATGGGAGGAAAAATTTTGGGCTACAACAGTTACCAATGACAAGTGTCTCAATGCATCCAATCAGATCCTTGGACCCTTCATATTTTGAACGCGTGTTCAGCCTCAGAAGGTAGCTTGTGAGAGGATGAAAAATGTTTGATGGTGTGAATTGCACGCCTCTATCCTTTGAAATGAAAAGTTCGGATCTTCATAGATAGTTTATGATGCAACTGTACTCCTAACTTCTGAAGACAAGTTGATCAGATGTTCACAGAAAACAATAAAGTTCTGAGGGTTAGGATATGCAAATAAAACATTTTATTCTAGACACAATTTCATGATGAGATGTTTCAGAATGAAATTGAATCTATCTTTAGAAAGGGGTTTTGTAAATACATCAGCTCATTGATGGTCTGTGTCAATAAATTTCAAAGTAAGAATTCCTTTCTGAATATAATCCATAGTAAAGTGATGTTTTATTTCTATATGCTTATCCCTAGAATGCAAAATAGGATTTCTAGAGAGACATATGGCAGAAGTGTTATCACCGAAGATAGGGATGTTACTCTCAAATATGTTATGGTCTTCAAGTTGACTTTTCATCCAGAGCATTTGAGTGCTACATCCAACAGTTGTTATGTATTCAGCTTCTGCTGTTGACAGTGCTATTATGGACTGTCTCTTGCTGGTCCATGAGATCAAGTTGTCTCCCAGAAACTAACAGCTTCCAGAAGTGCTTTTACGCTCTACTCTATCTCCAGCAAAGTCAACATCACAGTATCCTACCAAGCTGTATTCATTGGATTTTCTATAAAATAAACCCAAATTAGTAGTACCTTTCAGATACTTGAAACTTTGCTTAACTGCTGTTAAGTGAGATTCTCTAGGATCTGATTGGAATCTAGCACATAAGCAAACACTGAATAAAATATCAGGCCTTGAAGCCGTCAGATAAAGGAGAGATCCAATCATACCTCTATATATTTTCTGTTCTACCTTTTTACTTACCTCTTCCTTTTCCAGAATGCACGTGGGATGCATTGGAGTCTTTGAGGGCTTACATTCTGAGAGGTCAAATTTCTTCAGAAGTTCTCTGACATATTTTATCTGATGAATGTAAGTTCCTTCTGGGATTTGGTTTATCTGAATACCCAGAAATAATTTGAGTTCCCCCATTAAGCTTATCTCAAACTCTGCCTGCATGCATTTATCAAATTCTCTTCCCAGAGAAGGTTTAGTGGATCCAAAAATGATATCATCTACGTAAATCTGACAAACTAAAATGTCATTCTTAAATTTCTTACAGAACAAGGTTGTGTCCACTTTCCCTCTGGTGAATTCCTTTTCTAATAGGAAGTTACTTAGTCTTTCATACCAAGCTTTGGGAGCTTGTTTCAGACCATAGAGTGACTTCTTTAGTTTGAAAACATATTCTGGGTGTTTGGAATTTTCAAACCCAGGGGGGTTGGTGCACATATACCTCTTCATCTATGTAACCATTTAAGAATTCACTTTTGACATCCATATGATACAGAGTGATACCATTATTGACAGCAAAGGAGATTAAGAGTCTGATAGATTCTAACCTGGCGACTGGAGCAAAGGTTTCTGTATAGTCTATCCCCTCTTACTGACTATAACCTTGTGCCACTAGTCGTGCTTTTTTTCTAATGACTTCTCCTTGCTCATTCAGTTTGTTTCTGAACACCCACTTTGTTCCAATGACATTGGAGCCTTTTGGTTTGGGAACTAGATCCCATACATCATTTCTGGTGAACTGATTCAATTCCTCCTGCATTGCCAGAATCCAGTCATTGTTCAGAAGAGCTTCATCAATTGTTGTTGGTTCAATCAGTGAGACCAGTCCCATGAGGGATTCTTCAGAGTTTCTGAATGTTGATCTTGTTCTGATTGGATCATCCTTCTTTCCCAGGATCTTATCTTCTGGGTGAGATATTCTGCTTCTGGATAACCTTTTATGGAGTTGATCAATAGAAGGTACTGGATCACTTGTAACATTTCTTTCTGAAATTTTTGGAGCGTCTCTGTTGGGAACTTCTGATGAGTTGTCTTCAGTACCTATGAATTCAACTTCTATATCTACAAAAGATTCATTCTGCTTTGACTTTTAAGGGTCAAGCTTATCATCAAATCTAACACTGATTGACTCTTCAAAAAATTTTGTTTCTGTATTGTATACTCTGTACCCTCTTGAGCATTCAGAGTATCCTAACATAATACACTTCTATGCTTTAGAGTCAAACTTGTTCAGATAATCTTTAGTATTCAGAATAAAACACGTGCATCCAAAAGGATGGAAATAAGAAATGTTGGGCTTTCTGTTATTCCATAATTCATATGAAGTATTTTCCATAATAGGTCTTATAGAGATTCTATTTTGAATGTAACATGCTGTGTTAATTGTTCTGCCCAGAAGATCTTAGCAATGTTAGTCTCATTGATCATGGTTCTGGCCATTTCTTGCAATGTTCTGTTCTTTCGTTCTACAAATCCATTTTGTTGGGGAGTTCTAGGACAAGAGAAGTCATGCAAGATGCCTTTTTCATTAAAAAATGTTTCAAACCTTTTATTTTCAAATTCTCCACCATGATCACTTCTGACTTTGACAATTATAAGATCATTTTCATCCTGAACTTGGTTACAGAATGCAACGAACACAAAATGTGACTCGTCCTTGTGTCTTAAGAACTTTACCCATGTCCATCTGCTATAGTCATCTACAATCACTAACCCATACTTCTTTCCAAAATGTCCAAGAACTCCTTGAGATCATTATTGAGTAGGGAGAATTGAAGAGATGAAGTTAGGGTTTTATCACTTTGATTATAGGTCATTTTCATGAAGAACAAGTTTTCAAATTTGCAAATTGGCTGTACAATCTTCACTTTTTAGGCCTCAAACTCGTTTGTCACTCCACCATTAAAGGATTGCACAAGGTCTTATTCCCTAAAGCCAATAATTCAATGCATTGTACAATAAAATAGAAATTTTTGGGAGAAAGACAACATTGCCATTTTGGAAAAGCATGCTTTTTGCATTTTTTCCATTTCTTGAGCCTTAGACTTGTTCTTTCTGCACAAACCAAGTCTCTAAACCTGAACAAAACATGTTTAAAGCTTCAAGCCACCCTACAAGATCAGAATCATGCCTTAAGAAGTCACTTCTCACACTTGCTTCAAAAACAAGAAATGTAGCAAGACATGTGATCTTGTACTTCTGAGCAAGCACAAGTCCTCCAACCTTTTGCTCTATATAAATCCATCATTTTGCAACTAAAACCACGGATGCCCAAGCCTTGAAACACCCTAGTATCAGAACTTGCAGACCAAGCCTCCAAACTTTCCATTTTTGGCTTGTGAACTGAATCTTCCATTTCACTCGTGCGTTTTCAGGCCTTTTGCTTTCCCAAGCTTCCTTACCTTACAAGTAAACCATCCCACACCCTAAAACATCATTGTAACTCCATCTTCCCCATGATTGAAGTTCAAAAATAGAGCAACACCGGTGGACTTCTCCAGACCATTCCAGCCACCCTCAAGACAAGCTAAGCATTGCATTAGCTTCCTAGAGGTTCAAGGAAGCTAACCTGATCATCACAGCATCCTAAAGCAAGCTCATTTTCAAAACAAGATTTCCATTTTCAAGGTGAGTTTTCTGTTTTTCTAACTCTTAATACAGGCATAGTTAACTTTCCATTTGTGAATATAAAATGTAGACATCATTTCTACGAAGCTGTACATATCCATAGCTTGCATTTATTTGGCTTGAGTTTAGAGAATTTTAAGTTTGAAGTTTCTGAAAAAATTATGTTAAGAATTAGGGCCAACAAAATTCTCTCTGATCTTGGACTTATAATTTTAGTTATGCACGTGGTTAGAATTGTGAGGTAAAATGCTATAATGTTCATGTTATCACTTACCCTTTTTGTTGAGAAATGAAAAAGTTACAGGGGGTCCGGCTGGCTAGAGGTTGAAGATGAAGTACAGGGCAAAGAAATGTTTTGTGTTATGTATTTGTGTTTTCATTTAAACTAACGGATGTACAGCCACCCCAGTTGTAAGACAGCACGCAAAAATGCCCTAGGTCACGGGTTCGAGCCTTGGCGCTGCCTTTTGCATTTTTTCATATTTTTCCACTTTTTTTGTTGTTGTTTGGCAGCGTGGGCTTCTGAACTTATGGGCTTTGTTTTTTTTCTAACCTCCTACCCCTGTTTGCTTGCAGCACCCCTGGCCCATATATTTTTATTATTTATTTTATTTTCATTTCTATTTTATTAAATATATTTTCCTTAATATAAAAAATCATTAAAAAATATAAAAATGCTAAATTTATATTTTGGTTCATTTTATTTATTTTTCTCATAGAAAATGTTTTATTTTAGTTACATATCATATATTTTTTTTAATAAACTTGTAAATTAAATTATAACTAGTTTGATATATATATTTTTTTAATATTTATTAAACATATTATTTTAATACAAAAAGACCAAAATACCTCATAAATACCATATATTATTTTTCAAGACAAAAGAATGTAAAAATACTTACTTTTCTTAAAGAAATCTATTTCCTTTTGATAAATTAGAATTAGGGTTTATTAAAAACCTTCTCTAAAAATAATTTATTTTCCTAATTAATTTGAGTTTAATCTTGATTTATTTATTAGGTTTAGGTTAAAACTTTTCCATATAAAAAACCAAACAAAATCTTCTTTTGCATTCACATATCTTTGCATATTTAATTTATCTTGTACATTATTTATTCCAATATTTGTGCAAATTCAATTTGGTTGTTGTGGTACGGTGGCCAGAACCGGGACTATTTTTAGGAATTGCTGGTTTGCGTTTTGCGTTTGTGTTTGTAAAATGTCGCGGTAAGCAAGAGTCGCCACCGACTTTTATTTTATCCAACAAGGAAAGGAAAAAAGCACAGAAAAATTCCCTTTTTTGAGATTTTGAGTATGGGGGGTAGATTATAGAAAGGGAAGGTATTAGCACCCTTTCTATCCGTAGTTATCTACGGGCTCTTAGGTACTTGCTCATCATTTTCAAAATTACTTGCGTGTGTTTGATTTGAAAATTTTTTTACTTCGATTTAACTCTTGCTTCTGTCTTCAAGAGTGTTACGAAGTGTTTTTGAAAGCTTCGTTTAAAAGAGGAGTATAAGTATGAATAAGTTTGTTTGGATTGAGCAAGTACTTAAGATTCTACCTACTCAAAAAAGAGAATTGTTTTATGTTTGTTTCCTTTAGACAGTGCTATCCCACTATTAGTGAGTAGGTAGCACCGACGTTGGAGTTTTAAAGGTCAATTCGAAAGGGACGCACGATCACTAAAGCAATGTTAGGATGTCTTAGTAGTAACCCTAATGTCTTATATCAATTATTCGAGGCAACAATTCTGAGACAACCATTCTGAGGCAACTTTTCCGAACAAGACTTTGATCTTTGTTTAGACAAGAGAGTGACCACTAAAATACCCTATACTTAATGACCGTTTATCGAAGGCAACCGAAGTGAGAGTATACCCTAGGAGTGCGCATGTGCGAGTGATTCAATTTCAAATTATTATCTTTGCACATTTAAAGTTAGCTAACCGTTTTAAAGTTAATCATACATTCTTGTCATGCGTCCCTAATATCATACATCTAACAGTTAATTATTTTGCAGAATTTAAAGTGCGGAAATTAAACTACGCTATTACAAGGCTTCGGGTATTTACATAGCCAAAAACAAACTCGTAAAACAAAGCGATAAATGAAAATAAAGATCCTAATTAAGCTATTACAACTTGTGAGCAATTACATTAATAGGGTAAAAATAGATGATAAAGCGCGCGCGAGGAAATTAAGATCGGGAGAAAACTAGGGTTTTGACCCCTCCTAACCTAGTCGAAAGAAAAATTATTTTTGTTGTTTTTATAATTATTTTTAAGAAAAGAATTAGGTTTTAAAATTAAATACACAATTAATTAGTTAATTAAATTAATTAATGAAAATAAATAAATGGCCTATTTTTGTGTTTTTGGTTATTTTAAGAAAAAAAAGAAAAAAATAATTAAGTTAAAACCCTAATTGTTCTAATTAATTTTAATTATTTACAAAATAATTAAAGTTACCTAAAATTAAATAACCTAATTTAATTAATTAATTTTTTTGATAAAAAATAAAATCTAAACCTAATTTGGTGAAAATAATATTTTTATGATTTTTTTGAATAAAAGGAAATTAAATTTGTTAGTAACATAAATAAATAAATTTTAAATAAAACAATATAAAAAGAAAAGATAAAGAGATATTGGGCCTGGTTGTGAGTGATTTGGGAGGTGCATACAACAAGTCTTGGGCCCAAAAATCTGAGGTCCATGTTGACTTCCAGGCTATCATGCTTTGTGTTGACTAGGTCCCGTGATGGTCCTTCAATGATGGCCTTCAGATCTGGATGGTTGCTGATCTGATGGTTAGGAGATGATGCCCCATGGTGGCCTTTGTGTCTTGTGGAACATTAGATCTGTAGAGAAAAATCCAGAAAAATGCAAATGTTAGAGGCAGGGGTCGAACCCCTGACCTCAAGCTCCCTAATGCCTTATCGCTTGCCTGGCCACCACTGGGCCAATTGATTCAGTTGATTATTAAATGAAACAAAAATAACAAAAGGAATAAAATAACATTAGCTGCAAACACGCACGCGAATTCAAATGCATGAATGGGATGGAGGCACGTATGTCATCTTCCTCCTTGCACCGTTGGTAAAAGTGGCAGACTTTTACCTACGACACTATGTCCGTAGCTACAGGTCCTGCAATTCTCAAAATCCAATATAAGCATGATAAATAAAAACTGAGGCCATGGATATATTCGTTTGGACCTGTTGGGCACGATGGTGCCCCTTTCATGGCCCAATTTCACATGTACACAAAGATCCCAAATTGAAGCCACAAACCCTAACAATGGTGAAATCTCATACAGTCCAAAAAAATGCAATTAAATGTGCCAGATAGCTTACAAATGTGATAGTGAACAAGAATATACCATTATTTCATGCTATAGATGCCAAAATTATGCAAATCGATTTCAAAAATACATCAAAGTCGTGGCTGACTTACAGTGAGTTTTAGGGCCTGAAAGTGCTTGTTCTGGATTGGTTTTGCTTGCTTGTGATCCTAGGAAGCGATTGGGATGGTTAAAGGGTCTTGAAATTGCCTCAAAGTATGAAATCATGTCTGCATTTTTCTTTGTTTTTTGCAAGTTTGTTCTGACCTTATGCGCTTCTCTCTAGCCTTGTTTTAGGTCTGCAAATGCTCAATATATATATCAAGGATTGGATTAGGGTTGAAAACCTGATCTCAATCTTCCTCCATCATTGCTTTTGATCTTGATTTAATTCCTTTGAATATCTTTTCAAAAATAGACAAAACCAATCTTTTTATGCACACCAAGGCTTGGCACGAATTCAATCACTTGCCAACTGGATATAGGACCTGAAACATGTACAAGATCTTGAGATTTCAATGATTTGGATTTTCTATGATTTGTTTTGATTAAAATTGATTTAATTCAAATAAAAATCAAAATAAAAAATAAAAAATAAGATAAAGACAAGTGGAAAGAGCTAGGGCTCGTGGACCATGCTACCAACTCAAGACAAGTGCAAAAAGTTAGGTCCATTTAGCAAAAATTGCAATTTGAGGCATAGTTGACTTTTGCCAATTTTGCAAAAAAGGTCAACTTCACCAATGCATAACTTCCTCAATTTTGACTCTTTGAAGGTGTTCTTTGACTTTTTAGAAATCTTGAGATGTCCTCTAAGCAACCTTTTCGGTCTCAGCTCAATTTGGTACTCCATGTTCATGTATGAAGCTTTGACAAAAAAGGTGTTTTTGTTGACTTTTCAAAATGACCTATAATGTCCAAATTCATAACTTCTTGTGAGTGCATATTTTGAACTTTGGAGATGAAGATGGATTTTAGATCATTGCATCCTATTCAAAATGAGCTTTGGATGGGTCATTTCTCATAAAGTATGAGAAAGTTATGCTTAGTCAAAGTTGGGTTGACTTTTCCTACAAAGCCCTAATTTAGCAACTTTTGGTTCTTGATGAATTGTGAGCAATCCTTGAGGAATCATGATCATCCCTTGATCAAATGATGAATAATACTTCAAAATGAGGATGTTGACCAAAAATCTTGAAGTTTGAGTGTATGTAGGCCACAGCTGACTTTTGCCCTAGTGTTGTACCCCAATTTTTGACCTAAGATCCCATTTGCATTTTTGCATTTTTATACAAAAAGTCAAGGTCACTAAATACAGTTGGTTTTAACCTCTCACCTTCTAGCATTGATTATGCAGAAATTTTCAAGTATTTTGAACATTCTTATGTATCACTAACTTCTAACCAAGCACAAAATGTGTGTTTTTTGTTTGATTTCATGTGTTGACAGGTCTCCTTCGATTCAGCCTGCTTCGATTGGACAAGTGTTGTCTGCAAGCCTATTTCGATTCACCAAGAGTGCTGCCTGCAAGCCTGCTTTCGATTGGACAAGTTTACTGTCTGTAAACATGCTTCGATTGGGCAACATTGCTTCCTTCGAACACGGGCTTTCGATGGGCAACATTGCTTCCTTCGAACACGGACTTTCGATGGGCAATACAGTCTCCCTTCAGTCACAAGCTTTGATGGGCAATACAGTCTCCCTTCAGTCACAAGCTTCGATTTGGAAATACAGCCTCCTTCGATTCACAAGTTGGACCACTAAACCCTTCGAAGCAACATACTCAGAGCACACAAGTGGCCTCTCATATACTGCCAAACTCAAGCCAGCTGTGCTGCTATGTAGCAGTCCTGCACCAACCTGCCACTAAACTCCAAAAGACTGAAAAGCCTGCATTGACAGTCCTGTACTTGCACAAAAACGGAGTGCACAAGAACTGCATTGAAGAAAACAAGGGGGCAGTATACCCAAATAATTCAAACATTATTTTGTTTTCCCCCCAAAATCATATCAAAGCTTCAGCCACCTCGCCTATAAATACAAGGCTTCACAACATGTTCAAGGGAGGATTTTTGGACCAGACGAACCCCTCCCAAAATTTCTAAAACACAGTAAAACTCTCAAAGTTCATAAACACTGTAGAAATCACAAAGAAGAGAGGATTTTTGGGGACCAGAGGAACGAATCCCCCAAATTTTCTCAAACACAGAAAAACTCTCAAGTTCATCAACACTTGAGAAAATAAAAAAAAAAACAGAATCCCACACACTTCAGTCTTCTTCGATTCTGAAGAACACACCCACACATAGTTGTTTTGTTCAAACTCAGAAAGACAACCTTCTGTGATAACCCTTCGAACCAAAAGCAAACCCCCTGTACCTTGTTACCATTCGAATCCAGCAGGAAGGACCTCACGCCTGTTATCCTTTTTCGAATCCAGCATCAAAGGCCAAATCCCTGGTCCCTCCCTTCGAATCCAGAAGCGCTCCAGGCAACCACCACTCAAAGCCCTACATCCATTCAAGGCCTGAAGCAAGGTAAGTTATCCTTACCTTTTAACTTTTTGTTTCAGGGCATGTAAATAATCTTTTCGTTCATTTGAAACATGTACATACCACTGTACCTTTGATTCCACCTTTTTTTAACATATTTTTTAGAGCTAAGCTTTTCGTTTCCGCTTTCTGTTTTCCTGAATTTGTTTTAATTGTTAAATTGTTTTCCAAACAAATATTAGCATGGCCCCAGGCCATGTTGTCATTTAATGTTTGAAATGAAAGAAACAGGAAACAGGAAATAGGAAACGAAGCTTCTGGCTTCTACCCACTTTCTCCAGGTCGAACGAAAGAGACAACCAGGAGGCAAACCATGTCTAATCGAAAGGCATTCCCTCACCGCTTTCAACCTCCAGTCGAAGAAGGCAACAAGGCAGAATCAAAAGACTTTGCCATACACTGACTTCTAGGCCAATCGAAGGACAGAACCTCACTGATGCCAGCCCCAGTCGAAAGATACAACTTGTTGCTGCCTTTTCCCAATCGAAGGACAGGACCTCGCCCCTGCCAAGGCCCAATCGAAAGACGTGACTTTGTTGTTGCCAACCCCAATCGAAGGAGGCCAACAAAATTCCAGTCGAAGTGTGCTCCTGCCTGGGTCGAAATACACTCTTTTTCTTACTTTTATCTTATTTTTTTCCTTCATATTTTTTATGCCTTTTGATATGTTTGTAATAGCTTAGATTTTTATCTTTCTGCATTTTTTTTACTTTGTACAAATGCTAGTAATTAGGTGTATGGCAAGATAAAATCAACAAATAAACAAACAAAAAAAAATCCAAAAGAAACACTCTTTAATCATTATTTGAATATACTTTAAAACATGCAAAAACACTCAACAAATCAAAACTCCCCCCAAGGGCATATTATCTCCGTTCTACCGTGATACCGGTCGTGCCAATTACTAGAATGCGTGTGTTAATGTCGCCCACTAAAAAACACAAAAAAATCAACTTTTTTCTAGAGGAACTACGGTGTTTTGATTCCTTCATTGGATACGTAGGCAAAGGGTCGCGAAACTCTCACGAACGCAATAATAAAAACTCATTTTTTCTTTCCCCTTAAGCAAACATATTTGTAGATACATACACCCTTGTACATAACAAACAATTTTAACCAAAAACAGATATTTCAAAAGGTTCCTGCAAAGTATCGTTGATGCATTGGGTGCTAATACCTTCCCATTGCATAACCAACCCCCGAACTCTTGATCTCTTTCCAAAACGCATTGTATTTTTATTATTTTACATTGCATGTTTTAGGGTTTTATTTCGCTCTTTTCCCTTTTCCCTTAGAAACAATAAAGCGTGGTGGCGACTCTTGCTTTTGTGAGTCAAGTTAATTAATAGCTTGATCTCTGATTTTCACCTCTACAGAATTGGCGACTCTGCTGGGGAAAGATTGACCTCTTGCTGGTCCATCCCTAAGTGGGTTAAGCATAATTTGTTTTATCTGTTTTATCATTATTTGATTATTTGATTATATATATATATTGTGATTATTTTGGGTGTTGATTACAAAGGACAAGTCCTATACCCAGACTAAGTTACACCTAGGAATAGGACGGGCGGTATAGTCATGTTAACTTTGAGGGAGTAATCCCGAAGAAGGAGGCATGAAATCCCCCACTCAGTGGAAGCCCCTTTGAACGTAGTATTTGTTTACCGAGTAATCGGGAAGACATTATTGCTTTTGACCTGGGAGCCAATGAAGCTGAGAACCATAGAACCCTTAACCCACCTTGGCCTTTTAGGTGTAGCGCGGAAATTATAACGGAGTAATCGGAAGTAATTGTTACGCGATGCTACGCTCGGATGAGTTTCTCTTGAGAATATTTCTAATTATTGAGTAATCAAGACGTTGGTAATATCCGAAGGAGGAATGTAGACTCCGGGAACTCTTAGAACCTTGTCTTGCAGGTGTGATTAAACCTTTAGTACATACCTTGGGGATGGTCTTTACCTTTGACTCCATGCTCGTGACGTTAAACCTTTCGACTTTGTTTGTGACCTTGCTTGTGGTTGTTGCATAGCCATGCATTCATGCATCCATGAAACCCTTTTCACTTGATTTTCAAGGAATTTGGAGGTCTTCCTTTGTAAACATCACAAGTTTCGTCAAGCTCAATGGATCTTGGGTGTTGATGGGGTTAAAACCTTAATCCACCAAAATGGATGATTGATCTTGATGATAACTTGATCAATGTTTGGATCCAATTTAAAATTCATCTTTTATCTTCATACTTTGATGTTTACAACTTAATATCTTGAGTTCCTTGAAAGTCAAATAAAAACTCTCTTTTACATATCATGCATCATTCTACATTTTTGGTTTCACTTTCAAAGGTCTTTTCCAAGTCTTATTTTTCCTTTGGTCTCACCAGTACAACACTCGCGCTAAGAGAACAATGGAGAATATCAAACAAGAGGTTTCTGAACTCTGTAGAGAGATGACTATGTTGAAAGCTAGTATGGAGCACTTAACTGGTTTGGTCTGAATTTTGGCTGCCGCCCAAGTCAACCCCTTTGCTAAAGCATAAGTGAATCTTTGTTGATTTTGGCCTTGAAGTTAAGGAGAGGTTTCCTTCAGCACAAATCCAGATGGAAAGCCTTCCCGGATTATTAACTTATTCATGTTTTTTGTAATTTTTCTTGTTTATCAAAACATTGTTTGCATGTAAGAAGTTGTTTGCATCTGAATGATTATCTTAATACAATGAGTATGTTTGTCTTGAAGAAATTCATTTGTTTCACTCATATCGTTTTCAAATTCTAAATTGCTTTTTGCATCATGATACCAACTTGTTGCCCATTCTCTTGCCTAGGCAGAGATTGAGGGAGGATGATGATCTAAAGAACACAAAATCTATGATTGTATGCTTTTGAATAAAATCTTGCTGACGATGTACAGGCATTGTTTCAAATCCCTAAACACCGGAGATATAAGGAAGATAATCCCTTGCTAACCCCTTTTGAGCCTTGAAGTAGGAGTTTCTGTTCTATACGAAAAAACCCTCAAATTTTAACCTGGGGCAGGGTAGTTTTCAGTTAATCTGATTGAGTGTTCAAAATTCATAAGGAAGATATTTCTGAAGAGAAACTACGAGGGCTATCATTCATGTATAATGAATCCAGAAGATGTGGAACCACAATGTTAACCCTCATTCATCCAGAAACAAGGCAGTCACAATCTTCTCAACAAGTAAAGACAAGTTAATGTCACACATTTTGTTCAAAAGTCAAAAATTAAAAGAAAGCCTGCTAAGTCGAAAACTTGAAAACGTGCGATTTAGGCAAAATTAGGGCATCCCGCTGGACTATCAATTCAAAAGAATTAGTTTAGGCAAAAGTTAGGGAAAACAAAAATTGCAAAGAAAGGACTACAAAGAAAAGTCCTCAGCAAAAAACAAATGGGTGACTACAAACACGAAGACATAAGGGTGGTTTCTACTACGAAAGCCTCGTCGTTTCCTTAACCGTCACAAAATCCTTTTGAGAGATGAACACTCATGTTGAGTTAACTGAACATAGGGTTGGAGAACATCATGAAGAATGGGTGGGCACCTATAAATTTTGAGCCTTAAAAACTTTTTTCTAAAAACCATGAACCAGACCACGTTACAACCTTCAAAAGTCCTAATTGAAGCAAGGTTATTTTGAAAGCATACTTCAATGAGATAGTGTTCCTGACTCCCATGAATGTTCTAAATAGTTGTTGGTATCATATGTTTTTCCTATACAAAAATAAATGGTGCTCTAACTCGCAAAATTTGTGCGATATCTTTTCAAAATCTTCAAGACTTACATAACTGTTGCATTAGAATTTTCATTCTCATAATAAACTTTTTCTAACTGCAAAACATCTGTTTGATATCAAGGAAGCTCATATAAGCACCAGTGATGAGTTTATTCTTTTAAGGCCTGAAGCTCTGTTGAGTAATTGGCGAATCATTTCAAGAAAAATCATATCCAGGGGGCATGTCAGCTGAAGACCTTGAGCACGAACATGTTGCTTCTCCTAGTTAATGCTTTCCCAACTTGTTTACTTTTTTGGGGAAAAATTTGAAGACTTCATTGTGCCAACTACAATCAATCTGGGGCAATCACATCGAGATTTGATGAATATCTCTAAGAGTTTGAAGACACCAGAGCATGGTGAATGCCAGGTCTTTTGTAAAATCCTCTTGAGACGATTTCTCCTCATCAACCATATAGCTTGGGGCATTTTTGAAGTGAAGTTATTCGCAAGGATTGTCGTGAAACATGCAGCTTATCAGCAGTAAACTTGGGGCATCCAAAATTAGTCCCAGGGGCAATCCAGATTTGTCAAGATATGTTTTGCACACATTATCAGAGGGTGGTGTTCCCAGTATCTCCAGCCAAGCATGACTTTTTCCAGCTGAAACATTGTTTGTGTTGTTATCCTTTCAATGGACTGTTTGCGATAGAAGACTGGACTTTGGGTTTTCTACTTGAAAATATCTCCCTCTCCAAAGAGATTTAAGCCTTGTAAAAGGACCTTGCTCCAATGATGGCTTTTGATCTATCTCTAGTAATTTTCCCATCCTGTTGAGATTAGCCGAGTGTCGAGTTGTACTCTGATGTCTTATCATCTTCTGTCCATCTCCTCTATCTATTTTGTTAGCATATACATGACATTCATTTATTCATTCACACTTGCATCATGCACGCACATTTGTATTTGTTGATGTCTTTGAGTTCGTATACCTTGGTTATGTCTATTCAAATAGCGTATTTGATCTTTCCAAATAGAATGTCAACTTAAGCATAAAGTGTGCCTCCTTTCTAATTCACCACAGAGTTAACTCTCGTGGAAGAATCTTGCTTTAACTTTCCTTTTCCATCTCTGGATAGGATAAATCTCCATTTGAGTTATTTCCTCATTGGGTGGAGTCTTGTTTGACTGTTTTCTCTCCAGTTCATTCCTGGATTGAGCTTTGTCTCCTGTGAACGATACCCTGTGGATATCTCTAGGCTGTGAAACCTAGATGGAGAGTGCATTTATTTTGCAATGTAAATACTTGGTCTCCTCAGGAAGGATTTATTCATGGGTCCCCATTGAAGATGAATTTTATTCCCTAGTAGTGTTATCATAACCTTCTTTTGGAATATCGACGGGACAATAAGCGACTGACTCTTTATTTGAGCAGTTTGATTATTTCTGAATTTCTTTATGACAAATGGCGGTCTCTTCATGAGCAGTTTGTCCATCTCCGAGGAAATTATTGATTCTCACCTCCAGCAATATCTTCATGATGTGTTATTGGTACCTTTGAAAGCAACAAGTGGTGGACTCTTCATGAGCAGCTTGTGTGCTTTAATATTCTTTGAAAACGACAAGTGGCGGTCTCTTCATGAGCAGCCTGTACGTTATTTTTTTTCTGGAATACAGTAAGTGGCAGCTTCTTTATTTGAGCAGCTTGTATGTCATAGTATTCTTTGAAGACAGCAAGTGGCGGTCTCTTTATGAGCATCTTGTGGGTTATTGATATCTTTGAAAGCAACAAGTGGCGGACTCTTCATGAGCAGCTTGTGTGCTTTAAGATTCTTTGAAAACGGCAAGTGGCAGTCTCTTCGTGAGTAGCTTGTACGTTATTATTTTTCTGGAATACAGAAAGTGGCAGCTTCTTTATTTGAGCAGCTTGTATGTCATAGTATTCTTTGAAAACAACAAGTGGCGGTCTCTTCATGAGTAGCTTGTGGGTTATAAGCAACAAGTGGCGGACTCTTCATGAGCAGCTTGTGTGCTTTAATATTCTTTGAAGACAGCAAGTGGCGGTCTCTTTATGAGCAGCATGTGGGTTATTGGCAACAAGTGGCGGACTCTTCATGAGCAGCTTGTGTGCTTTAATATTCTTTGAAGACAGCAAGTGGCAGTCTCTTTATGAGCAGCTTGTGGGTTATTGGCAACAAGTGGCAGACTCTTCATGAGCAGCTTGTGTGCTTTAATATTCTTTGAAGACAGCAAGTGGCGGTCTCTTTATGAGCAGCTTGTGGGTTATTGGCAACAAGTGGCGGACTCTTCATGAGCAGCTTGTGTGCTTTAATATTCTTTGAAGACAACAAGTGGCAGCTTCTTTATTTGAGCAGCTTGTATGTCATAGTATTTTTGAAAGGTAGCAAGTGGCGGCCTCTTTATTTGAGCAGCTTGTGTATCCCCAACAATAATGTCTACTCAGTAAATGGCATCCCTTCGGAAAAGTCCCGTGGGGAAGTTTGTATTTTATCCTTTTCAAGCGATATCTTGGTTGAGAAAAGGATTGTGTTACCATTCTTGGCAAAATTCAGAAGTCAGAAATGTTTCTTTCCCAGTCTCAGTACTGATGACAATCATTTTCCAGTCTTAGTACTGATATCAATCATTTTGTTTTCCAGTCACAGTGCTGATGACAATCATTTTCCAGTCTTAGTACTGATGTCAATCATTTTGTTTTCCAGTCACAGTACTGATGTAAATCATTTCTTTTTCCAGTCACAGTACTGATGTAAATCATTTCTTTTTCCAGTCACAGTACTGATGTAAATCATTTCTTTTTCCAGTCACAATACTGATGTAAATAATTTCTTTTTCCAGTCACAGTACTAATGTAAATCATTTCTTTTTCCAGTCTTAGTACTGATGTCAATCATTTTGTTTTCCAGTCACAGTACTGATGTAAATCATTTCTCTTTCCAGTCTCCGTACTGATGTAAATCATTTCTTTTCCAGTCTCCGTACTGATGTAAATCATTTCTTTCCCAATCTCCGTACTGATGTAAATCATTCAAGAGTCTCTCATTGGAAGTCTATGATTCTGTTTCCCCAGTGAAGTTATCACCTCTTCCCCTGTGGGATTACTGTATAATGTGTTTGGTTTCTCCATCATAGTTTGTCTCATATGGCATCATTCCCCATAAAATTCAGAGCATTACATTCATATCATATCATAAACATAATTGTGGTATCTTAAGGCCAAAAATTGTGTATTCTATATTTAAGTCCCTTCAATCTCGTCGAAATGAAGATCCCAATCTTCATATCTCCAGATAGAAGAAACTTAAATAGGGGCAGCTGTTGTACCCTAATTTTTGACCTAAGATCCCATTTGCATTTTTGCATTTTTATACAAAAAGTCAAGGTCACTAAATACAATTGGTTTTAACCTCTCACCTTCTAGCATTGATTATGCAGAAATTGTCAAGTATTTTGAACATTCTTATGTATCACTAACTTCTAACCAAGCAGAAAATGTGTGTTTTTTGTTTGATTTCATGTGTTGACAGGTCTCCTTCAATTCAACCTACTTCGATTGGACAAGTGCTGCCTATAAGCCTATTTCGATTCACCAAGAGTGCTGCCTGCAAGCCTGCTTTCGATTGGACAAGTTTACTGTCTGTAAACATGCTTCGATTGGGCAACATTGCTTCCTTCGAACACGGGCTTTCGATGGGCAACATTGCTTCCTTCGAACACGGACTTTCGATGGGCAATACAGTCTCCCTTCAGTCACAAGCTTCGATTTGGAAATACAACCTCCTTTGATTCACAAGTTGGACCACTAAACCCTTCGAAGCAACGTACTCAGAGCACACAAGTGGCCTCCCATATACTGCCAAACTCAAGCCAGTTGTGCTGCTATGCAGCAGTCCTGCACCAACCTGCCACTAAACTCCAAAAGACTGAAAAGCATGCGTTGACAGTCCTGTACTTGCACGAAAACGGAGTGCACAAGAACTGCATTGAAGAAAACAAGGGGGCAGTATACCCAAATAATTCAAACATTATTTTGTTTTCCCCCCAAAATCATATCAAAGCTTCAGCCACCTCGCCTATAAATACAAGGCTTCACAACATGTTCAAGGGAGGATTTTTGGACCAGACGAACCCCTCCCAAAATTTCTAAAACACAGTAAAACTCTCAAAGTTCATAAACACTGTAGAAATCACAAATAAGAGAGGATTTTTGGGGACCAGAGGAACGAATCCCCCAAATTTTCTCAAACACAGAAAAACTCTCAAGTTCATCAACACTTGAGAAAATAAAAAAAAAACAGAATCCCACACACTTCAGTCTTCTTTGATTCTGAAGAACACCCCCACACATAGTTGTTTTGTTCAAACTCAGAAAGACAACCTTCTGTGATAACCCTTCGAACCAAAAGCAAACCCCCTGTACCTTGTTACCATTCGAATCCAGCAGGAAGGACCTCACGCCTGTTATCCTTTTTCGAATCCAGCATCAAAGGCCAAACCCCTGGTCCCTCCCTTCGAATCCAGAAGCGCTCCAGGAAACCACCACTCAAGGCCCCACATCCATTCAAGGCCTGAAGCAAGGTAAGTTATCCTTACCTTTTAACTTTTCGTTTCAGGGCATGTAAATAATCTTTTCGTTCATTTGAAACATGTACATACAACTGTACCTTTGATTCCACCTTTTTTTTAACATATTTTTTAGAGCTAAGCTTTTCGTTTCCACTTTCTGTTTGCTTGAATTTGCTTTAATTGTTAAACTGTTTTCCAAACAAATATTAGCATGGCCCCAGGCCATGTTGTCATTTAATGTTTGAAATGAAAGAAACAGGAAACAGGAAATAGGAAACGAAGCTTCTGGCTTCTACCCACTTTCTCCAGGTCGAACGAAAGAGACAACCAGGAGGCAAACCATGTCTAATCGAAAGGCATTCCCTCACCGCTTTCAACCTCCAGTCGAAGAAGGCAACAAGGCAGAATCAAAAGACTTCACCATACACTAATTTCCAGGCCAATCGAAGGACAGAACCTCACTGATGCCAGCCCCAGTCGAAAGATACAACTTGCTACTGCCTTTGCCCAATCGAAGGACAGGACCTCGCCCCTGCCAAGGCCCAATCGAAAGACGTGACTTTGCTGTTGCCAACCCCAATCGAAGGAGGCCAACAAAATGCCAGTCGAAGTGTGCTCCTACAAATCAGCCTTTATCTTGTCACAACCCTGTATATCTGTACTGAAAATAATACAACTGACATGGTCATGCGTATAGTAGGTCCGCATGCATTTTCACCAAATCCCCTCTAACCAATTTAACATCAAAAATCTGGAAGTCACCTGGACAACCAGCCACCATGTTCACAACATTTGCTCCTCCATGCTTCGGTAGAGGATTATCTTTCATATTAGGGCCAACATCCTTGAAAGACAAGATACCAGACCTCACTAATTTTTGTACTTCACTCTTCAAAGGATAGCATTTCTCAACATTATGCCCTGGTGCTCCCTGATGAAAAGCACATGTTTTTTCTGCTTTGTAATACCAAGGCAACAGTGATGGTACAGCAGGAGATGGTCTAGTCTGAACCAACTTCTTATGAATTAACGCCGGGAGTAATTTTATATAACTCATAGGAATAGGGTCATAACTCTCCCTTCTTTGATAGCAACTATGGTTGGAGCTACACCAACAACTGGAGTAGCTGAGGCAACTTGCTGATAATTTCTTCTAGGAGGATTAACCCTCCTTTCTTGCATAACAGCGTTTGTATATCCTTCCTTCTTCTCGGCAAACCCATAAGATGGCTTCTTTATACTTTCAAAACTTTCACTTTTTGTTAAACGAACCTCTCTTACAGCCTCTTCTAAGAGGATACCCATGCCTACCCTTTCAGTAAAGTCACTTGGCGCACTCGCCACCATCCTCTCGTAGTAGAAATCACCCAAAGTTTTCAATAAAATCTTAGTCGTCTCCTTCTCTTCCATGGGAAGAATCACTTGGGCGGCTACCTCACACCATCTATATGCATATTCTTTGAATGGTTCCCTATCCTTCTGGACCATGGCCCTGAGTTGATCACGGTCAGGCGCCATGTCCATGTTGTATTTGTATTGTCGGATAAATGCTTCTCCTAAGTTATTGAAATTATGGATGTTGACACTGTCCAAACTCATATACCATTTCAGCACAACACCAGTCAAACTATCCTGAAAAAAGTGAATCAGCAGACGTTGATCATCAGTATGGGTAAACATTCTTCTTACATACATCACAAGATGAGCATGAGGACAAGTGTTTTCCTTGTACTTCTCAAACTCTGGGACCTTAAACTTTGCAGGTATCTTGACATTCGGGACCAGGCATAAATCATTCACATTCTGCCCGAACAATTCATTTCCCCTGAGGGTCTTCATCTCTCTCTACATCTTGTCAAGTTGTTCTTGAAAATCATTCATTCTATCATAGAGACCCAAGTCTTCACTTGGTGGAGGAAAAGGATGACACATATCATCATTAGAAAATGGAAGCATATTCACCGAAGGAGGTGCAGTAGGAGCAACATGCACCACAGGAGGTGCAGGAGAAACAGTAGTCTGAACAACTGAAGTATCTTGAGGACTAAGATTGAAACCTTCAGGCACAAAGTTCTCTAGCATTCCCCAGGGACAACCTTAAGGCATGTGGTTCTGAACAACAGCTAGAGCAGCAGACACAGGAACAATCAGAGCTTCAGTAATAACCCTTGTTTGTTGAGGCTGAACACTCGGTGGCTGATTCTGAGCAGCCACTGGAGATTCCATTAGAGCAGTAAGATTGGCCATGTCGGCCTTCAAAGCAGAAACTTCCTCGCGCAGCTTGCGATTCTCTTGTTCTAAGTTGTCCATCTTCCTTCTGAAATTAGATCGAGTGCTGTAGTGGTGAGACAACTTGCTGAACAAAGTAAAGAAGCTTGGTAAGACACCTGGATATGCATAAAAAATGCAAGCAATATGTGCAATATGATGCATGATATGCAATGCACATGATTTATTTTGATTATTAATATTTCAAGGGACTTAAAGATTTATAGACACATTGCAAATATCAAAGTAATAACACGTTTGAAATACTGAAATTTTTTATTATAATAACTTAAAAATGGATTACAAGTTTCAACAATCCAAAGTACAAGATGAAAATAAAGTCTAAAACTCTAAGAAATAAAGCTGATGGAGATCACTCTATATGCTGGCGCTTCCCTGTAAGCCTGCAAAATCTGAGCCTTCAACCTCTGATTTTCTTCTGCATATCTGGTGGCAACCTCCTTCAAATCACTTGAATCATGAAGTGATAAACTAGCATCTGACTGAGGATTAGGATAAAATAAATCCCCTTGCCTCTCCATGGTCTCTATCGCCCAATTCTCAAGAATCTCAATCAAGTCGTCTTTCTCCTTCAAGTCTGCTCTATAGGAAACCTCTAAAGTTCAGAACTTATTCTTCCAAGCATCCCTTTCCTGCTGCATCCTGACCAAAGCAAGTCGTAGCTCTTCTATATCATCCAATAAGGGAGGAGAGGTCTTCACGAATAAATCAGGCATAGGTGCTTCCCGGGAATACGACATTTTCAACTGAATAGCTCTCGTTTTGACCCATTGAATATAAGGCTCCAAAGAAACAACCCCCTAGGTCCCAATTATTTCCTACACTTCCTATGAATGTGACTCTAGACCTTCACAATCTTATCCCTAGCTTCCTTGTGGTCTTCTCCCTCCTTCAGAAATAAACTACTCAAATGAATACTATTTGGTTTACCCCTCATCGGATAACCAAGCTATCATCGTGCAAGAACAGGGTTGTAGTTAATTTCTCCCTTTGTACCAAGAAGAGGTACATTGGGGAAAATACCACAACTGTCGACAATCTCTACGTCCTAGTAATCTCGATGATACCAATCAATATCCGAGTGAGTAAGTGCCATGATCTTAGGAGCCCAATGGTGTTCCTTCCTGACATCCCAGAAAGCATCAGACTGAGGCATATGAGAAATAAACCACAGGTACAACAAAGACGTGTAACAGATAATCATCCCCCCATGATAAGAATTCCGAAGATGAATAGAGTAATAAGCATCACCCAACAATGTAGGAACTAGGTTTCCAATCATGAAGATCCTGATAGCCTTAATGTCAACAAACTTGTCCACATTAGGAAATAAAAACAACCCGTAAGCAAGTAGAGCAAAGATGGTCTCGAAAGCGATTGTACTCTTCATCCTGGCAAAGTAACGAGCTTTCTCCAATAAGAACTGAGATGGTAATCCTCTAATCCCTCCTTTAGTAGTCATATGGGCTTTAACCTCAGCCTTCCTCATATGGATCAAAGCAGCAATCTCGTGTGGTTTTGGCTCACCCTCCAAACTAGTAAAAGGAACACGATCGGTAATAGGTAAATCCAACAGATAAGAATACTCCTCTAGTGTAGGAATAAACTGATAGTCGGGGAAAGTAAAGCATCGATACATGGAATCATTGAACTGGACCAAGGTCGAGAGAATACCCTCCTTCATCCTAAGCTTCATGAGAGGAATGATGGATCCATACTTCTTCCGAAAATCTGCAGAATACTCAATTTCGAGAATTAGACTGATCAACTCATCTATCTTGGGATCTTTGAAACTGTATTTTCCGGTCTTTCTTTTTCCAGAATCCATGGTCAAAAGGTACCTGAGATATTCACAAATGGTGAACTTTTAAGTCCCTTTAAATAAGATTTCTTCAAAAGATTCTTATGAGTGCATGGATGCATGATGCAATAATCACACATAAGATCACAAACATAGGGTTCATAGGTTCAACGTCACGAGCATGAGGTTGAAGGTATTACCCATAAGGTATGGTCTAAAAGTTATCACCTGCCGAACAAGGTTATAGAGGTTCCCAAAGTCTACATCCTTCCTTCGGATATTATCAACTTCCCAATTAACTCGGTAATTAGTAATATTCTAAAGAAAAACTCGTCCGAGTGTAGTATCGCTTGACAACTATTTCCGGATTACTCTATCATAGCTTTCGCACTACACCTAAAAGGACAAGATGAGTTAGGTATTCTACAGTCCTCAGCTTCGGCAGGCTCCCAGGTCGAAAGCAGTACGTCTTCCCGATTACTCGGTAAATGACACTACAATTAAAGGGGCCTCCACTGAGTGGGGGATATCATGCCTCCTTTTTTGGGATTACTCCTTCAAAGTTAACATGACTATACCGCCCGCCCTATCTTAAAATTTGCCCAAGTCCGGGTATAAGACTTATAAGTAATCACCAAGCACCCTGAAAACCAGGAAAATCCAAGCAAACATATATACACTATATAACATATAAACAACAATAGCACATATACAAATATAAACAAAGATAGGTTTAACCCACTTAGGGATGGACCAACAAGAGGTCAATCCTTCCCCAGTGAAGTCGCCATTTTTTTACTGTAGCGGTAGAAATGTTTAAGACTAAGCCATTAGATTGACTAGACTTATACAGATCAAAATAAAAATCGCCACCGTACTTTATTGTTTCCAAAGGAATGGGAAAAGAGCGAGTAACCCAAAAAGAGGGGGAAAGATTCAAGGTAAGGGGGTTGGTTATGCAAAGGGAAGGTATTAGCACCCTAAACATCTACGGTACTCCGCAGGAACCTATTTGTAAAATCTTTAAATTTTGGCTATAAAATATTGTATGCAAAATAGATGGTGGAGGTGAGAAAATAAATATATTCTTTTATGATTTTTGCACCCGCCGCAGTTGCGAACCTTTAGTGCCTATATACCACCTTTCGTGCAATAGGGGATCAGGGTACACGTAGTTCACCTTTAAAAAAATTTAAAACACAAGTGTGTTGATTAATTTTATGAGATAAGACATCATCGTCATTGTCCATGTGGAAAACATACTTACTACCCACAATCATGAGAAAGGAGAATTTGCATCATCTCAAAGTGGAGGATATGGCTTGGATTTTAAAATCAACAATGCCTCACTCAACACCCAAGTGGAAAATATATCTCTTCACTATATATTGTAGAAATATAGTTGTTTACATCACTACAAGGATTGACAAGAGTCCCATCTTTTGAGAAAGGTTTTAAAGTAAAAGCCAAAGTGGCAAAAATGGTTTGAAATGAGTTTGATTGACTTTTAGTCTTCTCACTAAAAATGTCAAGGTATTATTAAGTTGATTGATGTTTATTTATGAAAATGTTTTGAAAATGCACGGATGTAAGTACGAAGTGCGCCTAAGAGGGGGGGTGAATTAGGTACTTTTAAAAATTCTGGTTTTTAGTGATGATGGTTCTTATTTTTCTGGTTATAAGTGAGTTTAGGAAATCTTAAAAATGCAGAAAAATAAAGAGACACGGGCGATATATCCTGGTTCCCCTCACAATCCGAGAGTACTCCAGTCCCCTTTCAACATGAAAGAGATTTCCTTATTTTGGAAAACTTAAACAAGAACTACCAACCAAACCAAGAACAATCCTCTTGGATTTTCACTAAGTTACTTATGAGAACAATCCTCTCAATGTAACTACACTTGTATCCAACAACTTGGAAAGACAAGATTTCAACAAAAACACTTAAACTTAATTCCAACAATCCTGGAAAATAAGTAAGTAAATATCAATTTGTGAGTTTGAGTTAGTAGAGTAATATTGATCACTAAGAGTGATTTGACAATGTATAATCTTCTTCTTTCAATAATAATATTGTACAAAGACTCAATATATATTTGCTCAAAGTTTTCTGTTTAAAGTATGAAAATGTGCAGAAAACTTATGCATGAAAATGAAGAATGCTTGAGTTTGTATTTTGAAAGTTCAGAAAATATTTTTGAAAGAAGGTGTTAGATCTCGATTTGAAATTGAATACTTATATGTTCATAACACCCTTTTGAAACATCATGAAGATCTGGAAAATGTATCATGAACAAATGCCAAGTTTGAGTGAAAAGATGTAATGAAAAGGCATGATCAAAAGGCATAAACAAAGCTTTTATTTTTCAAATTCGTGAAGTGTGCAATCGATTGCATCCTTGGTGTAAATCGATTGCACAAGGTTTTTAATAGCTATTTTTTCAAAAAAATTAAGAGTGCAATCGATTGCACTAACAATGTAATCGATTGCATGCAAATTCAGTAGTAAAAATTAACTGAGTGCAATCGATTGCACTAACAATGTAATTGATTGCATGCAAAGTCAGTAGCAAACGTTTTGAAAATTTTAAGTATGCAATCGATTGCATAGGAATGTAAATTGATTGCATAAAGAAACAGAAGCAGAAGATTTGAAATTTTGAAGTTTGCAATCGATTGCACTAAGATGTAAATCGATTGCATGCAGAAGAAAAGTGAAATTTTATCTTTGAAAAGCTTGAGTAAAGATTCTTAACCATTTCTTTTTCATTTTTGAGCATCTATATCTTAAGATCAAAGTAAATAATATTATTATACCTTTAAAGTTGTTGAGAGCTTTGAATGAAGATATTATCCTTAGATGCTTAGATGCTTGATCAAAATATTTTCCACCTAAGCTTAAAGACCCTGGTAGTTTCTCCATACCCTGTGTGATAGGGAAGTTCGTAATAGACAAAGCACTCTGCGATTTAGGAGCTAGTGTGAGCTTGATGCCCCCTTTCAATCTGTGAAAAGCTGTAACTAGGAGAACTGCAACCAACTAGGATGTCCCTACAATTAGCTGATCGATCTGTGAAATACCCAGTGAGTATGCTAGAAAACACCCCCGTTAGAATAGGTCAATTATATATTCCCACATATTTCATTATAATGGACATTCAAGAAGACTCAAACATTCCCATCATATTAGGAAGACTGTTTTTAGCCACCATCGGCGCCATCATTGATGTGAAACAAGGGAAATTGAATTTTGAAGTCGGAGAAGAGAAAATTTAATTCATTCTTTCTCAATTACTTAAAGTCCTTGCAATAAGCGACACATGATGTTTTATTGACATCATCGATGAATGTGTGAAGGAAATAAAGTCAGAACCAACAAAGGATACTGAAATCCTAAGAATTCCAATACATCCTATTTTTGAAGATGACAACTGGCATGGGGAACGCCAGGATGACCACCTAAGTGAATTCCTAGCACTGACTCCTAATCCCATGCCTGACCCCAAGAAACCTGCTTTAGAACTTAAAACATTACCAAATGATCTAAGGTACGAATTCCTAGAAGAAGAATGTAAACGACCCGTCATAGTCAATGTTGACTTAGGACGAACCGAAATCAAAAAATTACTTAATGTCCTGAGGAAATATCCAAACACTCTAGGTGTTGTACCCCAATTTTTGCCCCTAAGATCCCTTCATCATACCATATTGTTTCAATCACAATAAGATCACATTAGGGTTTTTTGGTTCTTCTCCCTATCTTTAGCTTTGCTCTTTGAGGAGTTACCGAGCACCTTGACTTGTTTTCTTTTGTAATCATGGATATTTTTCTTTGATTTCTTTCTCTAATTAATAAAATGCAATGTTGTTTTGTCTTACTTGTTAATAATGTAGGTAAAGACAATGAGGTTTAGCAAATTGCTTCATGGGTTCATGAGTATATTTCCATGCCCTAGTCAATAGCTTGAGAAATTAAAACTTCACTATTGGAGTAATTTTGGAAGAAATGGCATGATAAGGCTTATCTTGGTTCAACATGTCTCAAAGTTATCAAAATTGATTCAAAAATACAAAGAGT
This sequence comes from Vicia faba, assembly GCA_948472305.1. Taxonomy (NCBI): domain Eukaryota; kingdom Viridiplantae; phylum Streptophyta; class Magnoliopsida; order Fabales; family Fabaceae; genus Vicia; species Vicia faba. Next base: position 301,152,140 of record OX451740.1, on the reverse strand, counting down.
CAAGGGAAGAAGTTGTCATGGTTGGACAAGGTCTTGTTCCTATTGGTCACAAAAGCATATTTCTCTCTAATTTCAAGATATTGAAGTGGTTTTTGTGGATATGAGTCCTCATCATCATCCTCAACAACTTCTATTCACAAAGGAAGAATATTGGCACAAAAAAGCTTTTTCAAACTTAGCAAATTTCCTTAAAGCATTCTCTTGATCTAGAGGCTAGGGTTTTGGACTTCAGAGGAGCATATCTTGCTCATCTTTTGGTATTTTTGAGTGATTCCAAAGACATCCTTATCTTCAAGGAGTTACGAATAAATCAATTCAAAGTTTCCAAGGAGTTTTCATGTGGAAGGTACTTGGTGAAGAAGAAAGATTACAAGTCATCCAGATGAATCCCCAATTTCCATATGTGACTTCAAATGGTCATAACTTGGTCAATTTTTATCACCTTGAGCCCATTCTTTTTTCATGATTATCCTAAGGATGTGTACTTCATTCCTTATTTTATGTGCAAAGTGATAAAATGGATGGAAGTTTCCTTAAGAATGCAAAAGATTATAGGTCATTTCATGATTTTTTGGCCAACTTCAACAAGTCATAACTTGCTCAATTTTTGGAGATTTTGAGTGGTTCAAATTGCAAAATGTCATTCAATAGGTCTACCTCATTCCATATTTTTTAGTCAAGAGCAAATTCTAAGTGGAAGACCATGTTTGGATGCAAAAGATTATAGGTCATTTTTAAAGAAGAAATTGAAATATTTCTAAGTATGGAAAGTCAACTCTTTTTCTTCAACTTTGACTCCATGTAACTTTCAGCTCAAGCATCCATTTGATTCCATTCCTTTTCCATTACAAAGCTTGTAACCTCATCTTTCCAAAGCATCAATAATTATTCCCTAAGACCCCTTGAGGTGGAAATGCCATGGATTTTAATTTGGTAGTTTGAAACTGAATTTTGCACAAAGTCAGAATTTTGAAATCTTTGTTTTGGCTTCTAATCACAAGATTTCCATGCGTTTTTATTTATAATCATGTTTAGAGACTTTCCAGAAGTGATTAGCATCATGAAACACACAATTTGGCTGAGTTTTGATCAAGTTTGAGTCACACTTTCTTCAGGATGCAAACCCACACGAATTCCCTCCAAAACGCATCATTTGCTATTCCTTTTGATCCCATTTGCTTCCCTATTAATAGAGGGTCATTCCCAATTCAATTTCCCAAGCTTAGATAGCCAGAATCACCCTGCCAAACTTGCTTCACAACCCAGAATTCAACAACTTCAAAATCTATTCTCAAGCCTTTTTCAATCCATTTTTCCCTCAATTCATCTTCCTTGATCTTCCCTATATTACATTCAAGAACCGTGCCCTATATTGCTCCATAGAAGTCCAGTTTCAGAGCTCTGCAACTCAACTTCAATAGGTAGATTCCTTCATCAATTCTTTAAAACTCGGATATCATTGTGTTGCTCTTATTTCCCTGGTTCTAGTCGCAAAACTTACATTTCACTTGAAGCACGTTTTGACCATGAATTTTCAAATCCCTTTTCAAAAATTTCTTTCCAAATTGCTTGAGCTACGATTTATATAAATTTGGCGTGAGGGTGTGGTTGTCTTCGTCTTGAAGAGACGAAGCGAATGGCATAGGTCTGAGCTTCTGATTTTACAGTTTGAGAGACCTGCAATTTGTGATGGCTGGAGGTTGAAGATGACCAACGTGTCATCTTCTAACCAATGAAGGCGCGCCATCTGTATTTTACAAATTCTGATTTTATTATTGATTCTGTACATTATTCATTAAAGACTATGATATGCACAGCGCGCCAGATCCCTTAGATTTGATTACTAACGCGTTTTGACTCTCATCCAATGGTCCACATCTTTTACTTTTATTTTCTTTTTCTGATTTTTATATTTTAATTGTTTTAAATTTCAAAAAATCATAGAAAATCATTTAGTCCAAAAAATCTTTAAAAATTATGAAAAATATTTTTGATTATTCTCTTTCAGATTTTTATTTTTTCACAATTTAATTTTGTGTTTTGGTATTTTTTATGAATTTTACACTTATTTGATTTGTTTAAAATGTTTAAAAATACTTTTACACATTTTTAAAATCTGAAAAAATTATGGAATGATCCAATGATATTGTGACAAATATTGTTGACCTTATTTTATTTTTGCTTCTGACTTTACTATTTTTTACTATTTTTGTTTATTTCACCCATTTATTTTAATTTTTTAAAATAGTTTCTGACTTTTAAAAATTACCAAAAATTTTGTAAAATTACTTGGCCTCTTTTCTGATTTTTCTATGGTCTTATTTTTCATTTCTTGATTAATTTCAACATAATTGATATTTTCCTCATCATTTTCCATTTTTTTAAAACATTTTTAAACCTTTTAATGTATATATTAATTACATTATTATTTTGTGATTATTTTCTGGCTGTCTTGGGTTAATTTTTTGATCATGACTTTATTAACATCATTGGATCCATAGTGTTGAGTTTAACTCCACAAAAATGGATGAATGATTTTAATAATAGTTTGATTAAAATTTTAATTCAAAAGTGGTTTATCTTTTGCCCTAATCCTCTTCATCTCATTCTCTTCTCATTGCACTAAATATTGTTGGAGCATGATCTCTATATCATGTCTCAAAACAAATGGTGCTTAGATTGCTATTGACCGGCCTCAAAATAGGTGCGACTTCTATATAAGTCCACTTACGGTTGCTTAACATAGCGCTAAATTTTGTCCCGATTCGAATAAATGATCATTTGTGGCCCAAACTTATGATTGCAAGCCCAAGTATGTTAATTTGATATCTTTGATCCAATAACCTTGAGATTCATTGTGTGGAGGCTTTGGTTCTACCAATCCTCTAATGGATCTACAACACCTTTGGTCAACACGGATCACTTAAACATCGTTGATCATTAAATGGTACTTATGAGAATTCCAAATAGATGATATACTTGACAAAAAGCAAATGCAACTTGTTGTGTGGAGGCTTTGGTTCTACCAATCCTCTAATGAGTTCCAAATTCAAGTTTCAAGATGGTCATCCAACTAACCACTAATTATTGACTTGTTTATTCTATGCTTTTATTCTTTTATGCTTTATGTACTATTTATTTTTTAGCATTTTTCATTTCATGCCATTTTCATCTTTGCTCATTTGAGCATTTATCTTCTTACCATTTTTATTTTGCTCACTTGAGGTTTTCTTTTTCTTTTCTTAAGATACTTAATAATCAACATAAACCCTAAAAAACTCTTAATGGTACTTGGACTATTTGGTTACTATCCTTGGCATTATGGAGCATGGGACTTTTTCTTGGACTTAGGATTAGAAACCTTGGCCTATCTTGGAGACCTTGTGATCTTATCTGAATATTTTATCTGGAGCTCTTGAGGTTTACCTCAAGACATTGGGTTGCTTGTTTGTTTTTGTGTGCAGGTTTTTGTGATTATACTCTTTGTTTGTAATCTGGAATTCACCCGTATACAGCCGTTACTCTGCTCAATTTTTGTGAAGACTTAATATATTTGAAGAGGTCTAGTATCTTTGCTTGCTTGGTTTCAATCCAAATAATGGGAATTATATCTTGGATTATAATTTCAAGTTTTGGCTTCTTTTTAGTTAGATGGTTCTTATCCTTAGCTTTTACTTTATGCTTTAGGATATTCTCTTCTTCTCCTCCCATCTTCTTTAATTTCAAAAATCTTCTCCCTCCTTTTGAAAACTTTTCTTGTTTTGAAACTTAAACACTTTCATAATAAACTTGGACTTAGGTCCATGCATTTTCAAAATATTTTCATAAATAAACTTCAATCAATTTAATAATACCTTGACATTTTTGTGAGAAGACTAAAAGTGAACCAATCTCATTTCAAACCATTTTGCCACTTTGGCTTTTACCTTTAAACTTTTCTTAAAAGATTAGACTCTTGTCAATCCTTGTAGTGATGCAAACAACTATACTTCTACAATATGTAGTAAAGAGAGATATTTTCCACTTGGGTGTTGAGTGAGACATTGTTGATTTTAAAATCTAATCTTCCACTTTGAGATGATGCAAATTCTCCTTTCTCATGATTGTGGGTAGTAAGTATATTTTCCACACGGACAATGACGATGATGTTTTATCTCATAAAAATAACCAACACACTTGTGTTTCAAACTTTTAAAAAAGGAACTATGTGTACCCTAATCCCCTATTGCACGAAAGGTGGTACGTAGGCACTAAAGGTTCACAACCGCGGCAGGTGCAAAAAAATCATAAAAAATATACTTCTTTTCTCACCTCCATCATCCATCTTATATACAACACATTTTTATAGCTAAAATATACAGATTTTTACAAAGAGGTTCCTGCAGAGTACCGTAGATGTTTAGGGAGCTAATACCTTCCCTTTGCATAACCAACCCCCTTACCTTGAATCTTTCCCCCTTTTTTGGGTTATTCGCTCTTTTCCCATTCCTTTGGAAACAATAAAACACAGTGGCGATTTTTATTTTTGATTTGTATAAAGTCTAGTCAATACAATGGCTTAGTCTTGAACATTTATACCGCTACACTAGGCGATAACATCTCAGATCTAAAAGGAATAAGTCCTTCTATCTGTACGCATCGCATTATGCTCGAGGAAGAATGCAAAACCTCTAGCGATAATTAAAGACGGATCAATCCCATTCTAAGCGATGTAGTTAAGATGGAAATTTGTAAGTTGTTGGAAGTCGGAATCATATGTCCTATATCCGACAGTAAGTGGGTTAGTCCTGTACATGCTGTATGTAACAGCCTGAGCCTTCAGAGTTCCCGACACTATTACCTCATGATCTTCTCTACCCCCTCACTAGTAGAGTTTTTGCCTTTCATGGGAATCTAATCCTGTACCCTGGGGTTCAAGTACATGCTCAATGCATTCCCACTACCAATTGAGCTACGTAGCTCAGTTGGTAGTGGGAATGCATTGAGCATGTACTTGAACCCCAGTGTAC